>JARVLU010000489.1:19927738-19939511 GCA_031762415.1 Simpsonichthys santanae
AATTAAACATCAAAGGTGTTAAAATAAGCTAAACCAGACATACAGTTTGCCAGCTTTACGGCCAAACCAGAACCACTGCGTCCATCCCTAAGGACCCCGCCCACCTCCCGCAGGGACTACTCACACTTCTATCTTCAGGCTGGAGGTACAGAAGTGTAAAATCCAGATTTAACTCCTTCTATCCAAGTGACTGAAACTGACTGATCTTTTCACTTGATTGCACCTTTTTGCCTTATACCTTATATACTTTGTATATTTAGCACATTTTACTTTGTAGGTACTTTTGTTTTTCACCTATTTGTTTAAAAAAAAAGTAAATACAGTATGTTTGAACAGCTGATTGGAGTCAGCTAAAGGCTTCTGCTTGGCATTTATTGTGGACAGCAAAGTAAGAGTGGAGTTGCTCAGGGAGACATTTCCAGTTGAGCACATGACGA
Source organism: Simpsonichthys santanae (assembly GCA_031762415.1). Classification (NCBI taxonomy): domain Eukaryota; kingdom Metazoa; phylum Chordata; class Actinopteri; order Cyprinodontiformes; family Rivulidae; genus Simpsonichthys; species Simpsonichthys santanae. The sequence goes on from JARVLU010000489.1 coordinate 19,928,176, forward strand.
TAAACATTTTGAATTCTTGAATAAAAATCTTAATAATTACCTCATCTTTGACGAGAAATATGTTTCTACTTGAGCAGGGCATCCTGACATGGTCATTATCCCAGGTATCCATAAACGTAGAGGAATATGGAGCAGGAACTCTACCATTTTGAAGGTCTGTCTGTCGGTGAGTAATAAAATACAATTAGTACAATCAGAATGTGTGGGCAATCTAAACAAACTGTAAGCAAAAACACACAGCAAACTAAACTTGAGCTATTGCTGATGTACAACAGAGTATTAGGGCCATGGCACGCTAAGCAAAAAAATTACATTACGAGAAAAAAGTCATACAATTATGAGAATAAAGTCGTACGACAAAGTCCTAATATTATGAGAATAAAGTCATAGTATTACAAGAATAAAGTGTACATTAAAGTTTAAATATTTCAAGAACAAAGTTGTAAGATTACGATAATAGTCATATTATAACAATAAAGTTGTAATTTACGAGAATAAAGTTGTACGAGAATAAAGTAGAAATATTACAAAAATAAAATTGAAATAGTACAAGAATAAAGTAGTATTTCGAGAATAAAGGCATAAAATTACGAGAATAAAATCACAGTATTACTAGAATAAATTTGTATGACAAAGTTGTAAGATGAGAATAAAGGCATAGTTTTACGAGAATAAAGTGTACAAGAATAAAGTCGAAACATTATGAGAACAAAGTTGTAGTATTACGATAATGTATTATGAGAATAAAGTTATAATATTACTAGAATAAAGTCGTACAAGAATAAAGTTGAAATATTACGAAAATAAAATTGAAATAGTACAAGAATAAAGTAATATTTTGAGATTTTTTTTTTTTTTTCATCTTTCAGCTGCTCCCTGCGTTAGGGGTCACCACAGTGAACTAAGTTGCACAAAGACTTGGCAGTTATTTTTACGCCAGATGTTCTTCCTGACGCAACCACAGACCACCGAGCTACCATAGCCCTCTTGTGTGGAGCAGAGAGCTGCTATCTAGTACACTCGGGGGAGCAGATGGTGGGGGTTAGGGGCTTTGCTCAAGGGCCCAGAATGGGGCAAATGAGGGTGGGGGCAGGTATGGGATGCTTCACCTACCCCAACCACATTTTTGATGTTGTCGGTACTGGACTTGAACAGACAATCTTCCGATCACAACCCCACCTTCTCTAACATCTGCGCCACCACTCCCCTTTTCAAGAATAAAGTCATAAAATTACAAGAATGAAATCATAGTATTACAAGAATAAAGTCATAATATTAAGAAAATAAAGTTGTAATAATATGAGAGATAAAGTCATAATAATACATTTTATTATTACCTTTCCTTGACATGTCTATTTTGCTTCTGGGTCGGCTCGCACCTGCTGTGGACAGCCTTCACTGCAAGACAGTGTTTATGAAGGAGTCCGCAAACACTTTTAGTTCACAGTTTGTGAAATATGCCTCCATCCACATTATGCGAGGACTAAATCCATTAATGTAGCCATTAATTGCAATGCCATATGGTTTCAATTTATCATAAGAATCCACATGCAACACTGGGCCCCCTGCTACTGTATTGCTGTCAGAGATGTCGTACTTGCTAAAGTTCAACTCCCTCTGGATCCAAAATCTTGATGACCATCCTCATTGTCTGCTGAGAAACAACAGAACCTCGCTGAAGGTCATTCAGATGTAACCACCTACAGCATATGTGTCAACCTCAAGGCCCGGGGGTGAAATGTGGCCCTCGTTGACATCTTATCTGGCCCACAAGACGGTATTTTAAATGTAAAATACTTTAATAGCTTCTTTTGTTTTTTCAGTGATCTTTGATTATGATGCCAAAAGTTAAACAGAGAACATCAAATGAGACCAATCAAGCTGTTGTTGAGGAACCGGCAACCAAGAAAAATGTTGAGTACGGTATCTAACTTGAGTTAATGTAGATTCTGAAACCAGCCCTTAGTTTGAAAAAAGTTTTAATTTTGACCAATTTTGTAAGTGAGTTTGACACCCCTGACCAATCGACCACTGCCAGAAAGCTTCTCTTCCACAAAAGCAGCAGTATCTTCCAAATCCGCGCAGTTCTTTCTTCAAAATTGACATACCAGTACAGTAGTTGTTTGCGCAATTGTTTCAAGTCCTGATACTGATCAAAATCTGATGCTGATGTGCTCACACATTAAGTATTTCCTTATTTGTAAAAACCAATACCAAAGAATAACTTAACAAGATGCTCAACATTCATCATTTTACCGCAGTTTACTTTTTCATGTCTGAGTTCTGGTAATATTGCAAGTTTATTCAAGTAATATTGCAAATTTATGCTGGTAATTTTATGAGTTTATTCTGGTAATATTACAAGTTTATTCTGGAAATATTGCAAGTTTATTCTAGTAATATTACCAGTTTATTCTGGTAATTTTACGAGTTTATTCTGGTAATATTGCAAGTTTATTCTAGTAATACTACAAGTTTATTCTAGTAAGATTACAAGTTTATTCTGGTAATTTTACAAGTTTATTCTGGTAATTTTACGAGTTTATTCTGGTAATATTGCAAGTTTATTCTAGTAATATTACAAGTTTTTTCTAAATATTACAAGTTTATTCTGGTGATTTTACGAGTTTATTCAGGTAATATTGCAAGTTTATTCTAGTAATACTATGACTTAATTCTTGTACTTTATTCTTGTAACTTCATGACTTTTTTCCTCGTAATGTAATTTTTTTTTTCTTAGTGTGGCCCTAATACTCCATCATACTGAACACAACTTTTGATATGAATATTTTTTTAAGTCATGGAATAAGTCCTCAAACCCTAATCATGACAGTGTGCTGGTGAGGATCATCCTTCAGCGGTGGAAGGGTTACTCCACATATTGGCATTCTCTTCAGCTCACTGATCGGCGTTCCCAACCATCCGACCTCAGCAGGCGTCATTTTCTTGTCTCGATCTCCATCCGAGGGTGTATCTGGCCGGCCCCTTTTCACAGGCAAGCTCTGTGACAAAGCTCCTGAAAAAAAGTCTGTTATTTTTATCCTTTTTTTGGCAGAGCCCTCAAAACTTGTAGTGCATGCTCCAGCTGGCTCTTCCTCTAACTCTTTTTCATCCCGAGGTCCTGTCTGTGTACATCCACTTCCTGTGGAATCCCTTGAAGTCGGTGACATAGGACAGCTTGCAGCCCAGTCTTGCGGCGTTAAAGGTTGTGTGTCTTCATCCATATCATAGTCTGAAGATTCTGCAGCATTTTTACAGTCTAAAGACGAGGCTGAACTGCTTTGAAACCTAAGGTCGTCAGTCACTCCCACATCTTTCTGGTTTGGGCACTTTTCAGGTGCGTTTGGACTTTTTGAAGGCTTAAGCAACCAACGTTCAAGTGTATTTCTAATCTTCTGTGGCTGTCCAAGGCCACCTTTTTTAAACTTTTCATCTGGCAAACTGTCTTCGTCTCTTTTTGACCGAGGATCCATGTTTGTCTTATTTTCCCTTCTCTCTTGAGCTATGATTTTATCACCAGTGTTTTGAATACATAAAGATAGACCTGAAAAAAAAAAAAAAAAGTTTATTGAAATTGTTGTCATGCACTTTAAAGCTATTAATGTCTAACCACAATACCTTTGACAGAAGATGGAGGTGTTTCTGGATTATTTGTTTCAACTTTTTGCCTTTTTGCTGGAAAGTCTGTCATCCTGCAAAACAAGCAGACAATAAATAAATCATGTTCATATAAAATAGAGCAAAGCCCAACGTTAAAATAGAAAGACGGGTACTCACAACACAGCTTGAGCAAAACCCAAAACCAAAATGTTTGATTTTGTCCACACCTGATTTCTTGTCAATCTCAATAAGGAAGTAAATTTTAAGATACGGAATGGAGCCATAGGCATATAATTACCCAACAGAGACGTATTTAGCTAGTGTGTGCTACATAGTAAATTATTTTCTTTGGTTTTCTATAATCTCTTACCATTGACAGGTTGCTAGAAGCGACTATGCTAGCTACTTACTAGCTTCGATGCTAACGAGATTTCGACAACACCAACACTCGTGTTGCGCCGAGTTAAGTACCCTGAATTAATGTGTGCCCCACGTCTCGAGAGCGCGCGCATTAGGAAAAAAGAAAGTGGGGGGACTTTTCAAAAACGTCTACAAACTGTTTCGATCATACGTGGGTGTTATTTTATATCTGAGCTTCACAGCATAAACAAATGCTTTCAGGTTTTATTCTTACCGTGTTAGAAAGGCTCGTCATCTCTTCTGATTTTTCCTGTGGTTTCCAAGACGAAACAGATTCAGGCAGTGGGCCCAATTTTTACATAAAAAGAGCAAACAATCATAAAAATAATCAGCAATCTTGCATTTGTGTAAAAATGCGATGTGACCCACAAGCTCAACAACAAAATACTGTACACATTTGGGTATGGCCGTTGTGCACGCTCCCGAGGAGAGAGAGGGTTACAGGTATACCCACTACGGCGCAACACTGGTCCGTTAATCTAGCCTAAAATTAAAAGGCATAGAGTTTTAGAAATATTGAAAAAATATGTAAATGTTTTTAATTATAAAATTATGTAAATTTCGCTTTAAAAATGTTTCGTTGTCGATTTGCGCAGCATATTAAGTTCTAAACATAGCCGCCGAAACGTCGCAGACATATGACGTCAGATATATGGAAACAACGCGATATTTGAACGAAAAATTAAAACCTACCAACAAATTTTCTTCGTTGAATGTAGATTTACTAAATTCGTTTACTTGAGTACTAAGTTTAAGGTATAGCTAGAAGATTTCAGTAGAAAACAAAACTTATACTTTGTCTAAACTGGATTAAATGTCCTTTGTATATTTCAAAAGTTAGCTAGCTCCCTGTCTTGGCCACGCCCATTAACACACCTGACAAAGAAGAGGAAAAAAAAAAAAGGCATTCCCTGAACTCATCACTAGCTGATTACCTGTTGACCGCACAGGACTTTTTATACATTTTAACGATAATAATGGTCAGAAAATATGTTACATTCGCTGTTTTATTTTATTGCTGTGTTTCTGGGACTGCAAGCAAAGCTGAGGCTTCTAGCGGTGAGGTTACCTGTTGTGTCGTTTATCGAGGGAACCAGAAAGTTTTATTTTCCTTCTGTTTTTTTAATCCTGTTAACAGCAAACGCTTTCTTTAAATGTACTTGATTTGTTTTGTTACTAGCTTCAGCTCATTATTCTGAAGTTTTTTGGGGTTTAATATGAATATATTGTCTATACTTTACCTTTTGGTGTGTGTGACTTATTTGAGTGTCTGGATAATCAAAGTGAAACTTTTCAGTGCTGTTATGCTGTTTGTTTATCTCTTCCTCTGTTTCCCCCAGAAAAGTTCAGTGGGTTTAGGTCAACACTGTCCAGATATTCTATTGTTAAGCCTCAGGTGATTCACAGGTGGACTAGGAGCATAAACAGACAGACACAATCTGAAAAGGTTTGAAATTATTCTTATTTATTGTATTATTGACTGAATGTATTGTTCTTAAAGAATCTCATTTGTTTTTTGTTTTTGTTTACATATTTAAAAGTATGAAGACACAATATCATATGAGATCAACATTAACAACAGAAGACACATTCTTCATCTAAAACAAAACAGGTAATTCATCTCAGGGACATTACTGTCCATTCTTGTTTAAAGATTAAATATTACCTTTTAACTTTTTCTCAGAGACTTCCTACACCCAAATTTCATCCAGTATTCACGTGACGCCAGTGGCAACTACAGTTCTTCATATCCAAAACTACATGTGAGTTCATCGTGGCTCTTTTTGGTGGGGTTGGGGACTAATTGAATGTGTAACTCTTACATCTAGGTTTATTTGTCTGCTCTCAGGTGCATTGTTATTACCATGGAAACGTGGATGGATATGAAAATTCAATGGTTGCTCTCAGTACATGCTCCGGTCTCAGGTGTGAACAAATTCCTTGTTTTAAAATTGTTGCATTGAGTGTAGTGTGTGCCGTAATTCCTTACTTGAGCATTAAATTGAGTTAGAGGTGGGTTTTGTGAAATGGTTTGCATGTAATTTTGTATTATTTAATAAAACAACACATTCACTTTAGAGTCTACAAATTGAAAGGTACAGTAACTGAACCTTAGGACAACCCTTTTTTTTATTAAATACACTGAGGAAATTAGTAATTATTTAAAAACAAAAGGGATATTCCACATTTAAGTGGTACTATCAAATGAAAACTATTCAATTTTAGCTATTCATTTAAGGCAAAAATTATATTTATGTGCTTATTTTATCTATCTATCTATCTTATCTATTTTACCTATCTTATCTTTCTATCCATCCATCCATCCATCCATGAATTCGAGTGAAGAAACAGGAGCAACTGGTGCATTTTTGTGATTGGCTTCTAGTGGCAAAGAATACGTTGGTACACTGGCCTATGTGCAAAATTAAATTTTCAGCCTTTTTATATGCCTGGTCAGTTTTAAGTACCGGTAGCTTGAAATATACTTCTGGTTTTGTTTTTGGTAATAGGCGTGGCAAGTTTTGGTTGTCACCCCAACAAAAGCAAAAAGAAATCTTGATCTTCAAAATAAAAGCTCTTGCTCAAGACCAGTTGAAAACTTTACAGCAAAGTGAAGCAAATTATATAAAAAAATAAAAAAAAAGTGTTTTTTTGTGTATGTGTGTTTGCTTTGATGAAGAATGAATTTTCTTCAAAGCTATATTTGTTTGTGCTCTCTGTAGAGGAGTCATCTTCCTTGGAAATGAGACATTCGGACTTGAACCTGTGGCACAGTCTGCCACCAATGAGCATCTTCTGTACCTCCTGGAGGACTCACAGTCTGAGCCTGTTACATGTGGAGTTGTTAGCGAGGCCACGTCTACGTCTAGACATGAACCGTTTGAGCCCGGCAAATCAATGACTTCTCTGAGGGTGAGGGTGTTTTCTGTGTTCACTGTGTTTAAAATGGAAAATGGATGCAGTTCCTAATGACCCCACTTTTTTTTTTTTTTTTTTTTTTTTTTTTTTCTCTCATTTGTAACTTTTTGTTGGTTCCACAGAGAAAACGCAGTTTACCTCAGACCAGTTATGTGGAGTTGGCACTGGTTGTCGATAATCTCAGAGTAAGTATTTGTTTAGATTTGACTGCATGATTTTTGATTTTTGTTTCCCAGTTTTCCCTTACTTCCTGTACTTATCTGGTCTGGTTAGGCATCTCTGTGAAGATTATACTTGTTTAAGAAATACATCTGTTGTAAGTTTCTATACCCATTCAATTCAGTTCACTTTGTATTCATATTGCACAAAGTCAGAACATAAGTCATCTCAGGGCACTGAACAGAAACATACATATACATAAAAAATAAGTTAATAACATTATTTATCAGAGGAGCAGACTGTTTTGAGTTTAGCTTCATCACAGACTCTCCTTGAGCAAGCATGAAGGCGACAGTGGAAAGGAAAAACTCCCTCATGAGGAAGAAACCTTTATCAGAACCAGGCTCAGGACAAGCGACCATCTGCTTCGACCAGCTGAGCTTGGTAGGAACAGATACACAATGGCAGGTCAAGAATCACATGTTAAGACAGAAATGGTATCAACTGAAAACTATTCAATTTTAGCAAATCACTGTAAATGTAAATAATGAATCTTCATCATACACCAAAGTTAGTCATGGAGTTCCTCAGGGTTCAGTGCTTGGATCAATGCTCTTTACCTTATATATGCTTCCATTAGGTGATGTTATTGAGCAATCCTTAAGTCTACTGTCAGTTTATGGTAATTCTAACAGAAAACTGTGATAAAAAAATAAAATAAATAAAAGAATAAGTTATTCCTGATGATCTAAAAACACATTCAGATTTTAGTTTTATGCATCTGTCAATCAGCCAAGTTGCAGTTTGTGTCCAAGTCTGCCCAGATTCATAATAAAACCACCAGCAACAAATATTTTACCACTCTTGGAAAAATGGTATTTCACTGGTTCCAATTTTGTAAGACAAAAAAACATGACAAATGTTTCATTTTGCAGCTGAACATTCTGGCTTTATTACGGTAAACACATTTAAAAAAATAATTAAACAATTATTATAATTATTGGAAAATATGTTAGGTCCTGTAGAATAATAAATCTAGAAACACTGAATTGTGCATTTCTAAAATAAATACCTGCACAAATCTACATACATAAACAAGAAATGTTAAAGCTGGGTGTTTTATCAGCCATGTTTCCTGTCAACCAGCCGACAGAGTCGTCAGCAAAACAACAAAAGATTTTATTTTTCCTTTGTGAATTCAGCACACAGTCACAGCTAATGTTGCTTATACAGTTTTGTCTTAATATGGTACAAGATGGAAGACAAAGAGAAGGTCATAAAAATTTAATTTATCTGTGTTTGACAATGAATGTCAGTTTTAAAAAAGTCGAAGCAACTGAAAATTAGAAAGTACCGGTACACAGCAAAAGGAATTGAAAAAATGTCAGCAACAAGAGTTGATGCTTGTGATTAAAATGCAACAAAAGTTACCCAAAAAAAAAAACAAAAAAAAACTTCAGGTGTATAGTTCAGATTTGTTCTGAAGTGGAAATGTTACCTGCAGTCAGAATAACCAGTTTGAAGAGAAAAAGATAAATTCTCTTTGAAGAGCCGAGCTAAACACTAGTCAGTCGGGGAAGAGTTCCCAAAAGAATCCCTCCAGTTTCAAACTTTCAGATTCAACGCAACATTTTTATATATTGTTACACTATGTTGTCACTTTTGCATCAAACTGTCTGTGTATTCACATTGAAGACCAGTCTGTTAGAATAATGTGTTGCAAAATGACCGGAGTAAATTAATAAGATGCTTTTAAAAGCAATTGTTTAGAATGAACTGCATCAGCTGGTGGCTGACCCTTGAACTGCTGAGCTGAGAATTTGTGAACTCTCTGGGTGATTTTACTCCTCGGCTACTTCAGTAGGTAATTTACAAGCTGTCAGTTTCAAAGAGACCTGGGATTAGACTGTGACCAGTACCAGAGACTATACATCACCATGAATCTCTCCTAATTGAATGCAAATTGGAAGAAAAGTACACTCAGTCTATACGCAGGAATAAAACTTAAACACGGTGCGAGCCCGCCTGTTCTCTAAATAGAAAAACTTTTTTTAATCACACGTTTATGCCAGTGTTTGTTTTGTTTTTCCACTGTGGGAGATGCATGGAGAGCAAATGTACCAGAATATATGAGCTACATAGCAGCTAACACTTTAGCATTATAAATCTCAATTATGTAGCATTATTTGTTTACCAGGCCTCTCAGCTCAAACTCTCGTAAGGTTCCCTGCAGAGAAAGGTCATAAATTGTTAATCAGCTGTAGTGCAGACCTTCGTACAGCAATGACCCGAATCCTACAACTCATCTCGGCACTACAGTAATTTCTTTTAAACTTTTATGAAGCTCTATTGCACTTATTTTACCGTTTAACATAAACACAAACTAGACGGCGTCCACCTGTGTTTATGGTGAACAACGTTCACAAACTGAAGCAAGACCCTCATAAACACGACGGTGGGGTGAGAGGCTGAGCTATCAGTCTGCGACCATCTGCCAACGTGTTTTATACGAGTAACAAACCCTCACAGGCCCTGCAGGCCAGAGGCACAGAGCGCACGTGATTAATATGCCCAGGTTAATGAGCAGTCCCAACATTGCCTTTGCTCCTCTGACTCTGTCAGTGTGTGTGCATCCTGGTTGTGATTCACTCCACTACAGCTGCTAGATTATGTAGACCCTCCCAATGTGGCGCGCTTTGCAGCGAGCGGGCCTGTGGCATCTCCTGCTTTGTTCGAGGTATGGCCCTAAATATAAACTGCCAGCATAAAAAATAAAGAAGGAAAAATCTGCCACATGGCAATTATGCTGCTAATTAAAAGGCGAAACACTCTTAATGGAATCATCTCTCAGGAGGATTGTTCCTCTCCACAAAAATGCTCTGCCCTTTCTCCAGCTTTCCATCTTCCTCTCTAACCCACACTTTCTCTAAGAGTTCTTGATATGCTAAGAGTCAAGATTCACCTGGTTTTCTGGTGGTTGTGGTCTCTGCTGGGATACAGAGGCTAAGAGGGACAGCTGGATGGTTTAGAGAGGTTGAAAGGGTCCTTGCTCTTGACTAAGACGTCTGATTCAACAGCCAAAGCTCTTCATTTATTTATACTTTGAGTGCTTCAAACCACCAAATCTTCTAAAAGTACGTGGATGCACAGACACAAACGACACACGTACAAAAAAAAAGAAAGGAACAAGCACCTACAAATAGCCAAGGACAAAAGGGGAAGAGTCACCTAAATCTGACACATCTGTACCTATGTGCGCCTGCAGAGAGCAAACGCCAGTCAGACGTTCAGTATGAAGGCATGCACAGACAAACACATACACACACACCTGCACAGTTGCACATCTGTTTTCTTTGGGGGATAACACAGTTTTCATTAAAGCAAATATGCATCTTCAAAAGCTGCACTGAAGCATAAAAAGTGACTTTCCAGAGCAGTTTATTCCCTGTTCTGATGATTATGCAATTAGGTCAGTACAGGTTAAAATGCTACTTTGCGATAGACGTGGGTCTCTAATATTAAAGATCTGAGGGCATCTTAAACAAAATATCAGATGTGCTTGGCTCTTTGAGGCGCAGCTCATTATGTCTGACGATGAGGGGGAGAACTCTGCTCAAACCTAAACGCTAATGTTTCTAACTAATAAAAATATATCACTGAAATAATATGGGCAATATCTCAAGATTTTAAAAATAATGAGATAATTTCATACGTGATATAAAATGTGACTGTATAGTCTATGTCGATATTTCAACATTGAGTTATAATTAGACTTGAAAATATGGTCATTCTTTTTCTCCTCGTCTGTGAAAGGAAAGATTATAAAGGCAGGAGTTAACAATGCCCCAAAGACCCAACTCTGCCTGATGCCCTCAACAAGTTCTATGCACGTTTTGAAGACCTAAACAGACCGCCCAGCACCAGACTCACCTCACCCCCGGATGAAGAGCATCTCAGAGTGACCTCAGCAGAAGTAAGGAGAACTTTCAGGAGGATCAACCCTCACAAAGCAACTGGCCCAGACAACATCCCCAGGAAAGTGTTGAAAGAATGTGCCGATCAGCTCTGCGATGTGCTGGCTGACATCTTTAACACCTCACTTACCCTGGAGACAGTTCCTATCTGACTGAAGACTGCCACCATCATCCCAGTCCCAAAGAACTCTACAGTGACTGGTCTGAATGACTATCGGCCAGTGGCCCTCACCCCGATAGTCGCTAAATGCTTCGAAAAACTGG
>JARVLU010000489.1:19939611-19949719 GCA_031762415.1 Simpsonichthys santanae
CCACAAGAGAGGAGCCTGAAAACTGAAAGATCTTCCTCCCATTCTGCTTTTGGAAACTCTAGGAACCACAAGTAAGCCTGCAGTCTGAGAGCAAATTGCTCTGTTGGGAAAATATGGAACAATAAGATCTGTAATAAAAGATGGAGCTAGGTTGTTGATGGATTTGTAAGTACGATTTTGAATTCAATTCTGGACTTGACCGGGAGCCAATGGAGAGAAACTAAAACTGGAGAGATCTCTTCTACTTACTCCAGTTAAGACTCTGGCAGCAGCATTTTGGATCAACTGAAGACTTTTTAAAGATCTATTTGGATACCCAGATAACTAAACCAACACCCAGATAACAAACCATTACAAGAGTCCAGTCTAGACGGGACAAATGCATGAACCAGTTTTTCTGCATCGCTTTTTGATAAGATGTTTCTAATTTTAGCAATATTACACAGGTGGAAAAAGGCGGTTCTGGTAACATTCACCATGCATCGAATGCATAAAACAGTTTACAAGGAAAACACTATGCTATGTTTAATTATTAATATACATGTTAAATAGAAAGTGATTCTAAATGTACGATGGAGTTTTTCTTGCAACTAAAAAACAAAAGCTATTTGCATATCTAGGAAATTGTTGATTCTATCTCTTCCTCATTCACTTGTCTAAACATCTTTGGGCAAGATTCTTACCTCAGCATTGCCTCTGTTCTGTGTTTTAAAACATGAATCACTTTAGATAAAAGTTGCAATCTAGCTAAGCTTCTCTGTTTGTTATCTAAAAAAAAAAAATACTAAATCATTATTATTATTAATTCTCCAGACCAATCATACAGAATTTAATTTTCTCACTACAAATGTGATGTTTTCATCAATACATTTTAATTTTAATTAGAATGTTCTTTTTTTATATTGTGAATTTTATTAACAGTATCTGTATAAGAAAAAAGATGAGAAAGCAGTGCGAGACGAAATGGTGGAATTGGCTAATCTACTGGATGGGGTGAGATTTTACGTTTGCAAAAACAAATGTACTCTTTTTGCTGTTTTTTCACTCAACTGTATCTAAGATGAAATGTAAAATATAGCAATATATATTTATATTTTTATGTGCTGTGTCGAACTTTAAGTAATTTTGTTCACATTTTTTGTTCTTTTTCAGTATTACAAGCCGCTGAACATCCGTATTGTGCTGGTGGGCCTGGAAATTTTCAAGGATAGTAATCCTTTTTCTGTAGATGGTGCAGCTGGAGATGTGTTGGGGAGCTTTGTTGGGTGGAGGAAGTCCACTCTGTTACCAAAAATCAGAAACGACGTTGGTCAGCTCATTGTGTAAGTGTGCTGTTCTTTTATTACAGTACAGCACATTAGAGAATATTTTTTGATGCAGTCTTATCTCCAGTGTTTCGTAATTTCAAGGCAGAGATTTATCTTTTGTTTAACTTGTTTGCCAGTGGTCGGCCCAGCTCATATCCAGGTGGTGTATTAGGCATGGCGTTCGTGGGCACGGTCTGCTCTGCGGCGTCTTCTGGAGGAATTAATGTGGTACGTTTGACTCCTTTTTCACCTTTAACTCCACACGACGCCATGATGCTTTAGCAGCTTGAGCTTTTACAAAGAAACAGATACTTTATTCATTATTCATCAGGCAGTTCTGTAAGCGCTGCTCATTGTTACAGGTTCAGAATGACACACCAGTCAAGCAGGTTAGACTGGAATACATGTTACTGGTACTCATCGTGACAAGACTTTGTTCTTTCTTTAAGTTTTTCATTCCTTAGATTTGTTGGCCTGCATGATTTTTTAGAAGTGACATAGTCGTAAAAAGAAAGTGCACTGTTTTCAGTTTAAAGAATTATAAAAAAAATTTTTTTTTTAAATATCAGATCCTCCACAGGTAAATACAACTTCAAATGAACAAAAACAGAAGTTATTGGCAGTTATCAATCAGCCTAACATGCATGTTTTTGGTCTGTGGGAGGAAACCGGAGTGCCCAGAGAAAACCCATGCATGCACGGAGAGAACGTGCAAACTCCACCCAGAAGGGCCTCCGGCCGGGATTTGAACAGGCAACCTACTCGCTCTACCAACTGAGCCACTGTGCCACCCTAGCTAGCTAAAATCTTATCTTTCAAAATAGACTTGATGTGTTTGTATCAATGGCAGGCCATCTTCATTGGGTGGCCTTAGGGAGTGCCACAGGGATCTGTGTTGGGGCCATTGTTATTCAGCTTGTTCATCAGTAATCTTCCATTTATGAGCAATGATTTTGAAAGTATACAGATTACAGTCATATACACATGAAAATGATGCTTAGCAGAGCTGTTAAACTCTTATCAATTGGACAATGTTTCAGTTTGGTTCAGATCTTCATACTTCATTCTGTTGGTTGAGACGTCTGTTGCCATAAAAGGAAGTATAAAAAAAAAATCCTTAAATTTTTGTGTTCAGTCTAATGTATTGTAAGTTAATTTTTTCGTTTGTTTCAATTTTTTAGGTTAAATAAGCATGAAAAAGATTATTACACAAAATATTGTATCACAATTTTCAGCTACTTCAGAAATTCACTTGCTAAGGAAGCATCAAAATGGGTCTGAAGGCTTTAACATCACACATCACTTTCAAATCAAGCCATAAAAGTATTAGACTGCAAATGACTGAAATAAGTAGTTATGTTCATATTTGGACATTTTGCCTCTAATATTTTGAAAGACATAATTTTCCTGACACCTCTTCTAAACGGGTTATACATGTTCAGTCAGTTTCTAACTATACTGCCATGGGCTAGCAATTAGTCTGAAAATTAACTTTATTTTTTCTGGGAAATTAACAAGCTGAACTTGGGGGAACCTGTTGCAATGTTTACTTCTGCAAATGTCGGCTACTGTTGTGAATGTTTTAACTACCTGTGGATTAGATCTCTTACTGTAAAGTTATGGATAGCAAGTTTGAAAGTAGCCCTATGAACCTTTCCAGTTTCAATGATAAGAAACAGATTGTCTTATATTCTTCACACCCGCAAATTGCCTAAATATTTTACCTTAATAGAGGAGCTCACGCTTGCTTGTGATCAGGTGAGATAAAAAAATAAAAAAAAAACTTCATTAGCACCTCCTGACTTCTAAAGCTTTTCCTAATTCTGTTGTGTGTTCTGTTTTCCACCCTCTGCTCTTGCATGTTGCCTTTAGCTTTTGTTAAATAAATAATGGTGCAGTGTAATATGTCGTGTTCATCTGAGGTTGCATTCGCCTTATTGTAAGACTTGATACGGATCACATAATGCTTTAGTACAGTGAAAATTAGACTTACCGGTAATACCGAAAGTGTCTGCTAACCCGTGTTATGTGTTTAAGACCAGACAATATGTTTAGTTATTTAAAACTACAGAGAATGTTTGCATCTAAAGTGCTAAATCTGTTTTTACAGTACAGCAATGACAACTTGCCGTTTTTCTCCACTGTGGTGGCTCATGAGATGGGCCATAACATGGGCATGAATCACGACAGCGCTCAATGCACCTGTGATGGAAAAGCTTGCATCATGTCAGGAGGTGCTAGGTAAAAAAATATATACAGTACTGTATATGATTTAGTTTTTTGGACTGATAATGCAAATACTATCAACTATCTTTTTTTCTTCAGGGATTTTACATTTAATAAAGAACCAGCTCTGAATTATAATATCCCTTTTTCTCCATAGTGGTTCCACCCAGTTCAGCCAGTGCAGCGAGGGAGACTTTGAGACGCTAATTATCCGTGGAGGAGGCGTTTGTCTGAGAAATCTACCCTCCCCGGCGAATGTGATCGGTGCGGCTGTATGTGGCAACGGCCGTCTGGATGGAGGAGAAGAATGTGATTGTGGAACACCAGAGGTGAAGTGCTTAAAACAACAAAAACAAGAACACAGCGCTGCAGTCTTGTTTTTTATTTATTTATTTATTTTCATTTTTTAATACAGTAATTTTTTTTCTACTTTTATCATAAGTGGCAACAGTTTTAACAGTCCTCATGACAGTCATTAATATCCATGAAGCTTCACTGGAGGCATTTCTGAAATTTAAACCAAAAACCAACATCCACTGTAAAATGAAGGCTACTTTATACTTTACCTATAATTAAACTAAAAAATACAGAGTTTCTAAACTTAATTATGTTAATGTTTATAAAGCATTCACACTATTGTGATCCATTTTTCTTCTGTAAGTTTTTTGCCTTCTTTCTCGTTCCACAATTTTGGTGCTATTTCAACAAATCGTACAGTGGGGCAAAAAAGTATTTAGTCAGCCACTGATTGTGCAAGTTCTCCAACTTAGAAAGATGAGGGAGGTCTGTAATTTTTAATCTTTAACTTAGGCTTGTTGTTCATTTCCAGCTACATTTCTGCATGTTTTTAGCTAATTTCAGCTGTTTTTCAGCAAGTTACTTAGCAATAGGCACTCACACAGTATTTTCACAGGAAATGCCATTTCTTTAGTTCAGCTTGTGATGAGAAGGGATGAAGTTATAGATAATTTGCCAAAACTTGGTAAATGATTTGAGCATAATTTTGTGCGATTTGAAATCTTGCAAGGCGTTTCTACACTCAGTGTATGTGTTGTTAACAACTCTTAGCTACTACCACATAAAAATTAACTTGATAAGTAAAACTGGCTGAACTGTTGCCATTTTTGTGCTAGCTAAGGTTGATTAGCTGTGATAGACTCAAGTTGAGTTTGAAAGGTAATCAATGTACATCAAGTGATTATTTCCTGACAGTTGTGTTCGAATCCGTTCACTGGGTCACACGATATTTTCCTGATAGTTCAGACAAAGGCAGATCAGATGTGCTAAAATGTTTCTGCCTTCAGCAGCGAGTGAAACCGCTTTTTAAACATTTTCAAGCATACAAGCAAACTGCTTTAACTCTGTCCTTTTTTAATCATAAAATGATTTTAGTTTAAACTCTGACAAAAAAAAAAGATAAATCTAAACAGAAATAAAAGATTATTGCGGTTATGAAATCCTCCGTCGGTCTTTGTTTTATGTGGGATTGAAGAAGTCTGGAGACGTTCTGTTTGTTCATTCTATTATGTTAAAGATGTCTGTTTCAGAATTGAAACATGTAGGCTGAAGTGAATATTTGTGGCATTCATCGTTATTTTTCACTTTTATTTCATACAGGAATGCAAGAACGAGTGCTGTAACGCCGCAACCTGTAAACTCACACGTGGGTCTTATTGTGCTCATGGAGCCTGCTGTGAAAAGTGTCAGGTCAGCAAAATGTCGGACTTCACCTGGAATTTCATAGTTTTTGTCTGCACTAAAAAAAAAAAGGCGATGAATTGCTTTGAAAATAATGTGCTCAATACAATTTATTTTTTTCAGCTCAAAGTTGCTGGAACACCATGCAGAAATTCTGCTGATACCTGCGACCTTGCCGAGTATTGCAACGGCACCAGTTCATTTTGTCCCGATGACTTCTATTTCATGGATGGACTGCCCTGTGGAAATTATTCTGCGTATTGTTATGAAGGCCGCTGCCGGACATATGATTACCAGTGTAGACGCCTGTTTGGATCAAGTATGTTCAGTTAGGACTGAAAGTGCCAAGTGTTGTTTCTGGTTCACATATAAAACATTTGATTTAATTCTTTTTTTTTTTTTTTTTTTTTTTTTTTTACAGATTCTGCAAAAAAGGCAGCAGATATTTGCTTTCAGTATGAAAATATTAAAGGAAATGTGTTTGGAAATTGTGGAATGAAACCCAATGGAGATTACATCAAATGTAAAGTGGAGTAAGTGTGTTGGGGTTTAATCATTTATGTGCTACATCAATTGAAAAACCTGGAAGTGTGAAATTTATGGGGGGGATTAGACTTTTTTTTTTTTCGTTATTATTATTATTTTTCCATCAGATAAAATGAAGGTTTGCATGTTTACTTATTGGACGTGTTTGTGTGAAATGGCATAAATGTTACTAAACAGGTAAATTAGTGTATTGTTTTTTTAATTCATGATTTTGCACTTTTATATTGCAGCCTGATGCTACATTTGTTCCAGTTAATGTTTTCTTGATAATCTACAAAACTCTTTGTCAAAACAGAGTTGTATTTAATCTTTTACATTATTTAGTATGGACAAAAAACTGAAATATTACATGTCTGCCTTTTTAAATAATGTTTTATAATATTTACCTCCAATTAATGTGCAAACGCATCTCGGTAACAAAAGAAATTGGAGGCAAATTTCAAGTGTTAATAAAAATGCTTGAATATTTATGTGAAGGTGATATTTTAGCGTGTTTTTTTTTTTTTTGTTGTTTTGTTTTGTTTTTGTGTTTTATTATTTTTATTTTTTGCAAATTGACAATCGTATACAATTTAGTATGGGATACTGAGTCTAGATGGTTGTGGAGAGAAAAATATTCAACAGACTCAAGTTGCATCATATCGAATTTGCTAAAGTGAAGAGTATATGAACTCTTTCTGAACCCACAGTATAATTTCTCCTGCTTAAGTGAGAGTGGTCACATGTGTAAAAAAGCATCTGATGATTTTTGTGGAAAACTGGGATTTGTTTCAACTTGGGATCTATTTTTGTATCATCTTATAATAACTAGAAACTGACTTGTGTTTCAGAAATGCCATGTGTGGAAAGGTGCAGTGCACTAATGTGGATTTGTATAATCATCCTGCCGGTGCCCAAATCAGTATTGAAACCGTTCAAGGTTCCAGCTGTGTTAATGCAGACTTCAACCTTGGCACAGATGTGCTTGATCCAGCCTATGTTAACCCTGGCAGTCCTTGTGCTAAAGGAAAGGTTAGCCTATAATAAAGGGTGGAGAACACCTTTAATGGTTTGATTTATGTTGTGAAAACGAAGCACAGGGGCAGTTTTGTTTGCATTTATAAGGGTTCTCTTCTTCTACAGACCTGTTGGGAGTTCCAGTGTGTAGACGCTTCGGTTCTACTGCCCAACTTGACTTGTGCTGCTGAAACCACCTGCAATGGACAAGGAGTAAAGAAGTTTTACTTTTCTTTATGAAGTTATTTAGCAGTCAATTAAAACAAAAATGACCTTTTCATTTGCTGTCTTCTATAGGTTTGTAATAATCTTGGGCATTGTCACTGCTTTGACGGCTGGGGCCCACCCTACTGCGACAGAGCAGGATCAGGTGGCAGTGTTGACAGCGGTCCTGCTCAAATAGGTAAGTAGTACCGTAGACATATGTGCAATTTAAATCTGGAAGGACATTCTGTAATAGCACAAGAAATGTATGTATTAAAACATAATGCTACTCATATCTTCATCTATCTCTTTCTTTTGCCATAACTGTAGACATTTGATGTTGAAGTGTCCACAAGTTTTGACCTAAGATCACACTAGCAGGCCTTCAAGCAGAAGTCTAATAGTTTGAGCATGTCCTTCTACAAGTTGAGGTGTCTTTAATCTAGGTTCTCTTCTCTGCAACTGTTTATCACTTACAATAACCTGATTTATGTTGTATTACTTTTTTTATCCGTTTGGAAACAGTTGAAGAAACAAAGCGCAATTGTTAAGTTTTTAGTCCAAATTGGTGCTTTTTGTTTACAGATTACTCCCTCAGGAACGGCCTGCTGATCTTCTTCCTGTTGGTGGTTCCTGTTCTCGTGGCTCTCATTCTGGTGCTCCTGTACATGTTTAAAAGGGATTCTTTGGATGTTTGCCTGAAAGGAAGACGCAAGTAAAAAAATTTTTTTTTTCTAAATTATCTGTAAATTTCTATATAAAGACTGTTTTATAACTTCATGAAAATTTGTATTGTTTCTAGATCACGTAATGCAAGAAATACAAATGCACAAGGCAATGGTCAGACAACTACGACAGAGCCTCCTCCACAAGTTGTACCTGACAGGGTAAATATGTTATTTTTAAACAAAAACATTGTTGAGCATGAGGTTGTGTTAAGTTTCCAGTATATCTTTAATTTCTGTTTGACTTTTTTCCCATCTCCAGCCTCCAAACCCACCAGCTACCTCAGTTCCAATTTCTGGGTATGAACTTTTCAGTAAATGCATATTTTCATTATTAGATTGACAAAAGCCTTAAAGTTACGTTTTAAATTGGTGTTTTGCTTTCACTGAATTTTAATATTTTGTGACAGTTTCAGGTATGGAGAACTGGACTATTGGAATTTAGAAAGAAATGAACCACCTGCTCGACCGCCACGTCCTGTTCAGGGCCCAGGAGTGCCAAAACCAATCCCTGCTAAAGAAGTACCAACATGATGTTCTTTTTATTGTCCTATTGTACATGTATGTTTGTGTCTGTGTTGCTTTACCCGAGTTTTGTTACGTTTGTAGAACTTTTTCTCGTGAAGTCATCCACCATGTCAAAGACCTTATGAAGACCGAAGCCCGGTCCTAATATTGTGGGGCATCATTTTTGTATTAGAGGTTAAATTTAATGCTAATGTGGAAATTGAGGTTAGGTTAGGCATGACGTGGTAATGGTCAGCTGTAATACAGCCGTAGTGTGTGCGCATGCATTAGTGTGTGTGTGTATATAGTAAAGGAGACTTGTAAAACACTGACTATAATGACACTCGCTGCAGCTTATACGCACTTAAGTGGGCTGTTATCTTATGCTGGTGGATGTGGTGGTTAATGTTTATTTGATTATGTGGTTGGGGAGGGGGAGGTCCTTATGACTGGAAATTTATACTTAAATTGACAAATTTAAAAAATGTATTTATGCCACTTTTTCTAAGTATTTTTGAACATGTTTATTGTGAGTGTTGATAATGCATTATTGTCAAATCAAATGTAATAAAAAAAATCTTATTGATTTAAATGCATAAGTCACACTATTTTGTCACACATGTGCGTACCTACAGTATAAACCATGGACAGATTTGATGCAGAAATGGGCACAAATAAAATATTTTTTTTTAATCCATATCGTTTGCCTGTTGCTGTGTGGGTTAACAATACAGATCAAGTTAGAGCCATTTGTTTTTGGAAAATTCTACACTTTTACTTCGTTTTTTTAGTGACATTTAGAAAAAAGTTTGAGGGGAAAAAACTGGTCAGAAAAAATTATTAGTGTAAATTGAAACAATTTAGAAATATTACATATACAGTGTTATAGGGGAAATTAGAAGTAAAAGGTAAATTATGCTGTAAATCAAACTTTAAAATTAAATAATCTCGTCTAAATGTGCTGAAAACTGACCAAATCCCCACCAGGAGTTTATTTTGAAAATCTTGTTTCAGGAAATCACGTGACTTATGACGACGCGGAAGTTTATCGCATTAAAAAAATCAAGGGGGTAACAACATGTGTTAAACTGAGTTTTAAGCGGCTTTTTGGCAGAAAATGGCAGAAGCGGCGGAGCCCCGGAGGCTCGTCATGGGTCCGGCTTGTCTGTGCGTCCTCTGCGGGCTGCCAGCCGCCGGGAAGTCCACCCTGGCCCGCCGGATAGTCGGAACCGCCGCGGAGCTCGGATGGAGAGCAGCAGTGGTTCCGTATGACGACCTGATTCCTGAGCAGGCTTTTCATACTGAAGTAGACGACGTTAAACTGCAAGATATGGTAGGAGCTCAAACAATATACGCAGAGTTTAGAGTATTTAAAATACACTTTCCATTTTTTATTTTATTTTATTAAAGCTAATAATTTTGAAGTCTAAAATCAAACATTTAAATGTGAACCTGAGCTGTATGAAGTGGTGCAGGTTGAGTTTTCTCCACAAGGTTTCCAGATACATTGAATGCAATTCTAAAATGCGGGTTTGCGCTCAATGTAAACAAACTGTAAACAAAGTGAAATTAATGAAAACTTAGGGGGAGCTTGAGTCACAAGATTGACCTGTACATTAAGCTGGTTTTAGTCTGTAGGTAAACAAAGTTTAACTTTAGACCTCTTTTATGTTACTTTGGCTGTATTCGTATGTAAACAAACACGCATCTGGCATCTGGTCACAAATTTTGTTTACAGCTTTATCCATATACAGTATTGGCACATTGTTTTTGTATGTGTTGCTTTACAATTTTTGTTTTTGTAGAATGTAACTGGGACCCTGGGTACATAGTTTCCATCTCATGTACCACATGTGATGTCACTGACAATAAAAATCATTGAATCCTTGAATATATATA
>JARVLU010000489.1:19958195-19973018 GCA_031762415.1 Simpsonichthys santanae
GAATTTTTTTTGTCTCCAAACCCTATGTGTCATTTTTCACCACTTTTATTGTCTGTCCAACAGATCTCACTTGTAAACGAGTCTTCGAGGCTCAATGTGACTCATCTGTTTAAATAAAGGTTGACTGAATATTCAACTTCTTATCTTTAACAGTTACCAGACATAACCGTGTGAAAATTATTCTTTATTTTGTTTTAACGTCTTGATTCCAAGCAGTAGGTGGCTAAAAATTGTATTTTTTTTTATTTTTATTATTTGCTACAAACAGGCAGGTTATATAGTACAACGAAACTACTTCAATAAATTACGATTTTAAAAAACAATGGAGAAAAGTTTCAGGAGTGATTTGCAAAAAAAGGGTGTCAGCAAAGGTCAAAGGAAACGTTTACAACAGTGGTGAGAGCAGCTATGTTGTCTGGTCTGGAGACAAAGACATGGACAACAAGACAGAAGAACTGGAAGTGGCAGAAATGAAGATGTTGAGGTTCTCCTTAGGAATGACAAGGATGGATAAGATTAGGAATGAGATCATCAGAGGTTCAGCACAGGTTGAACAACTGAGAGATAAAGTTAGAGAGACCAGACTGAGATGGTTTGGACATGTCCAGAGGAGGGACAGTGTGTAATTTGGTAGAAGGATGTTAGAAATGCAGCTGCCAGGAAAAACAAGAGGAGATGCATGGATGTAGTTTGAGAGGACATGGAGGTAGTTGGAGTGAGGACAGAGTGAGATGGAGGATGACTCGCTGTGGCGACTCCTGAAGAGGGAAAAAAATCAAAAGAAGTAAAACTAGGATATAAATGAAGTCGATATTAAAACTGTAATCAAGATTCACGAGTTGTGATAAGCTCGTTTGTCTCTGAATGTCCCACTAAAGTTTCTCACAGAGAACTGCGTCTAATTTAACATAAATAAAAAAACAAATACTATACAAGTCCAACAATTAAAATACTGGGCCTGCGTAAACAACTTTGTGAAGTTCTTGAGATTTATTAGCCATTAAATTTTAAATATTAAATCACAGACATCCTGCACACACCAAGGTGCACGAGTGTGGGTATGGGTGATTTGACTACCGGTAAGTGTCCCTGTGATAGACTGGAGACTTGTCCCGCATCTCGCACAGTGACTGCTGGAGACATGCGCCTACACGATCCGGAAAGAAAAGCAGCTACAGAAACTAGATGATTGACAGGGAGATGTTGCAAACAGTGTTTTGAACAAAGTTAAACTGAACACAGCAAATTAAAGAAAAATGGATGAAAAGCTTTAACATACAGGTAATTTTAATGGTACAGTGTGAGTGACAATTGTAAAAAATAGTGCCTTAAGTGCATTTTGGAAATAATGCTCAGCTACTACCACACAAAACTGTATATCAATAAATGTAAAATTGAATTGTTGGCATTTCTGTTGACTAAGACCAATTAGGTGGAGGCCATCTTGAATATTGTGTCATTACCAAAATGTTATCAATTATAGATGTAGATCCAGTGATTACTTTAGGGAGTTTTACTAAAAACTATTTTATAGATATTTTGCTTACCGATTAATACATGTACTGTATATAAACACAGATAATTCTATGATTTTTTAACGGCAAAACAAACCAATGTCTAAAAATGCATGAAGTGAATCATTTGATCCTAAATA
Organism: Simpsonichthys santanae; assembly: GCA_031762415.1. NCBI lineage: Eukaryota > Metazoa > Chordata > Actinopteri > Cyprinodontiformes > Rivulidae > Simpsonichthys > Simpsonichthys santanae. Next base: position 19,959,850 of record JARVLU010000489.1, read on the forward strand.
AGTTTTTTTAGTTCTCATTAAGTGTTTAAAAAGTGTCAGTAAACAATTCAAACTGATTAAAACTACAGATTGTGTGTCTATAAGCCAAGCTCAGAGAAATTAGCCTTTAATAGTTTAAAATAAATATTTCCTTAGCAGTCCTTGGATATTTATTGCTAATATAATAACCAGCAAAGAACATCCACTTTAATGAGGGAACTGAGCACAAGTCTAAAACTAAAAGTGCACATTGTCACTTTTTATGTTGTCCACGGGCAAAATGACAAGCAAAATTGTATTTATCTATGCACATATGACCACAGATGTTGCACTGGAATGGATGTTCAAAACCATGACAACCCATGTGGATAGTAAAGAGTATATTATCGGAAAAGTGAATATCGCAATGCTGACATTTCTGTAGGAGCTGTTGGTCTGGTACAGTCGGGGCCAGGGTGGGCGTGCTCGCCTGGCTGTTGCTAACGCTTCCGGTAAAAGTGTTCGTGTTGTTCTCCAAATTAAATGCGGGAACGGGACTGCCGCTTTCGTGAACTGAAGTGGGAGACTCGTTCTTTGGTGGAGATGTCTGAAATGCATTTGAGCACATTGCAACCTGCTCACTGGAGACGTGTTGTATCAGGATTGGCTTCTCGTCTTTTACAGACTCTCTGTCAGGTGACGCAGGAGTCTCCGATTCAGAGTGAAGGCCGGTCAGTTGTCCAGCCAGTGCGGACAGCTGGTCCAGTGAGTTTCTAAAACCATTAGCACTCTGGCTGTGGTTTTCAATCTCATCCACTTTGGGAGGACTTTTATACTCGCTGTTTAAGTGGTGGATCTTGTTAGAGAGGTCATTCATATATTCAGACCTTGGCGACACCAAGGAGGGAGGACTGATGTTGATCAGGAGCCGTCGACCAAAGCCCAGCGAGCCTGTCCTCTTCTGCAAAGCGCTCAGCATTCTCTTGTTAGAGAAGGGAGGACGGACCACCCTCGTGGGAAGAAGTTTGTGGCGACGGCGGCGGTGGTGGGACAAGTTGCTGCGGTCGCTGCATCGGAACGCGCAGAGATCACACTTGTATGGCTTCTCTCCTGTGTGCGAGCGCATGTGGGCTTCCAAGTGACGCTCATATGCAGATGCAAATGGACAAAGCTGGCAGCGATGAGGTTTTTCACCTGGAAGAAATATTTGTGATATTAGTATTACTGTAAAATAACTGTATTTGAATCTGCCAAGCATGCTTTTGTGAAAGGATGAACAGACATGATGACAATAAACCCCACATGGGGAAAACGTTGGGATGTTGTATACAGTAGAAATGCACAATATTGGATTTTTGGCCAATATGTTAAAACTTATTTAGCTGATAACCAATACCAATTTTTTTTTCCTAAACCTACTTACAGAGACTACATAACTTTCTCTACTGTGGAACTAAAATACATTATTCTGCATGGTCTTTGTCAATTTGACCTCCTACCAAATATATTGGTGAGTTATTCTGATAGAATGTCCAATATTTAACTTGATCGCTAATATCAGCCGATACTGATACCATGTTGATAATATCATGCATCCCTTGTGTAAATTATACATAAAAACTGAATGCAATGTGTAGCAAATCTCAAAAACCTTATATTTTATTTACTGGTACAATGAAACATAAAATGTTTTAACTAAAAAAATGTGCAATGTAAAAATATAAGGTTTTTTTTAATTTTTATTTTATTTTATGACAGTAATATGGTTTTTAAAGGTTAGAAGAGGGACAGCAAAAGGCTATATAAAAGTAAGTGGTACGAATATGAAACAGAGGACTGAGTATGAAAAATGCAGTTTGAAGCGAAAAGAAAATATTTTTAAGAATCTGGAGAAACCTGTGCAAGAGACATGGCCAAAGGTCAATGACAACAAGGCCATGACCACGATCCCTCAAGCGGTGTTGTGTTAAAAACAAGTTTTATTCTGTTCTGGAAATCATGGCTTGTGCTCAGTAACATTTCCACAAATTATTGTCTGTAAACACAGTCTGCTATGTCAGCCATAAATGCAGGTTAAAGCTCTATCATGCAAAGAATAAGCCATATGCTGTCAACTTCTCTGTTTCACTTCAACTGAAAAACTGTTCCGTGGTCAGACGAATCAATTTCAAATAATTTTTTGGGAAAACACAAAACACCGTATCCACAATACTAATAAGGAGCGGAACCATCCAGCCTGTTATCATCACTTAGTTCAAACATCTGCTTCTCTGATGTGTAGCTTACACATCTGGAAAGGCATCATCAATGCATAAATGTTTATGCAGGTTTTAGAACAACATATACTCCAGTCCAGCAAAGAAGACCTGGGACTGCTGAACAGTTAGAATCCTACATCAGACAAGTAAAACTCAAACTGGTCTCAGTTTGTAGACATTTACAGAAGAGGTCAATGGTTGTTAAAAGAAGAGGGGATGCTTCGCAGTGGTAAACGTGATCCTGCCCCAACTTTTTTTAGATGTGTTGATGTTGTAACTAACAATTATCTTATTGCAAAAGTACAAATTTCAAGTTTCAACAAATAAAATATGAGTTTGTGAGATTTGCAAACTACTGTATTCAGTTTTTTTATTTCAGTCAGAGAGTCAGAGAAACTTTATTGACATTACACAAGTGGACTCGTGAATGTGAATATGTACACACAGATCATCCGAAGAAGGGATTACGTGCGTCTTTACACAAAGACCCAAAATTTTGGACATTGGGCTTGTACTATGTGTACTGCATGTAATGTAGGTGATGTACAGTAAATGACTTCATTACATGCGCCTCTGGTATCATACCTGTGTGGATGCGGGTGTGCTCTATTAGACGAGCCATGCCTTTGTTGGCATAGCTACAGTAGCTGCATTTGTATTTTCCATCGCAGGTCCTTTCCAGGTCGTCCATCATCTGCACATCTGACACATCCTCCACAGGCAGGCTCACCTCCACAGATGGGGGATCCAGACCATTCTGCTCACATCTTGGAATAACTAGAAACGCACACAGAATTACTGAATTAGCTGAAATCGTATTCAACTAAGACTATAGTTTTGCTGTGCGCTTGTTCTCACCAGCATGAAACTGCTCCATTGTTGTCTCCTTTTCTCCACAAACAGAGCCCGAGATCATGTTGACATGCTGGGTTTGCTGGGTCAAGTATTCCTGAAATTCCCTCACGAAATCCACAGGCTCGCTCTTTATCTCTTCCATTTTACTTATTCTCTGTGAAACAGGAAAACATCCGAATATGATGCTGATACGTGTCACAGCAGGCAACCAGCTGTAAGCTAGCTCTAAAAGCTTTATGGATCGCTGTTAGCGACAATGCTAACGTTTGTTAGATACATGTATTTTTTTTCTTTAAAACTCGTAGTTAAAACGTAGGTTAGCATTTTTCCTTTCCAGCGTTTAATCAAAATTAAATTTATGTCAAAACAATATATAAATAAGGCTAATATTTTATTTTTTTCTAAGTACAACCGTTACCTTGTGAACGTCACTCTGCTTCCGTCTTCACGTAAACGCAACTGTTGCTTTTGGAAACCGTCGGAAAAATGAATGTTCTAAATATACAGTAAGTCAAATTTCTATTTAATAGCTTGTAACCTATTCCCCATTGCTAATGTTTCATTTTTAATCCAACATATTTATTTATTTATTTTACACACTCAGCATATGTTTCAATTTTCATATATTTACAACAATAATTTTTCGCCTTTGGATTTCCAAGTTTATTTGAAGATAGCACAGCGTTGCCAGATATACAATTATCGTATGTATTCGATAGCGTCAGGGTCTTCAATAGTTTGTGAAAAAGCTCCGAAATGCAATAATTTAGGAATTTCCGTACACCAATAAAAAATGTTTATTCACGTGAACAACTGTATATTGTCAGAAGGAAAACGATGTTGCCCTTCCCTGCGCTGAAGGTTCATCCAAATCTGATTTGAAGGGACAGTTCGTCACTTTCTATCTGGCAACTTTGAGTCGCATAATCATTTCATAACAAACCATGGCAGCGCGGTTGGTCAGGACTGTGTCAAAGGTGAGACTACATGTTGTAGACTTTGATACTGTCATGTAACGTGTTTTCCTATGAACTATCAGCGTGTTGCCTTTTAACTTGCCATTTTTTGTCTGCTCACCGTACTCACTCTTCACTACGTGACGTTATGCTAACGTTTGCTAGCACTAACTTGTTTGATTTGGATTAACACATTTGTCATTAGACGACATAGCCAAGCTCTGAGTAAGTATCTGTCCTGAAGTCATACGAGTTTCACTCTTCTTGCTGTCCAGTACCTTACACCGGTCCCTCGAGCATCATGGAGGGCTTGCCAGTCTGGAGCCAGGAGCAGGACCACCTCTGCCCCAGCTGTGGAGTCACACCAGGCTGCTGGAGTTTCTTCCTTTCCTCCCCTTCAGACCTATTCAGAGGAGGAGAACATGATGAGGGAAGCAGGTGAGCAGGAACCTGAAGCCATGCAGCTGCAGACAGAACTGTCTGTCACCTTAATGTTTCTGGTGTTTGTTGTCAGTGAAGAAATATGCACAGGAGCGCATCGCCCCCCTTGTGTCAAAGATGGATGAAGACTCTGCCATGGATGAAGAAGTCATTAAATCTCTCTTTGAGCAGGGAGTATGTAAATACAGTACCTTTAAATCTCTGTGAACACCTACATTTAAATAAAACTGGATTTTTTTTTAAATAATTCTTCCATTCTTCTTTTTTTTTTTTTTTTCCAAGCTCATGGGAATTGAAATTGACCCAGAGTACGGTGGCACCGGCTCCTCGTTTTTCTCCTCCATCCTGGTGATTGAGGAGCTGGCGAAGGTGGATCCCTCTGTGGCAGTGCTCGTCGACATCCAAAACACTCTCATCAACGTGCTGATCACTAAACTAGGAACCGCAGTTCAGAAAGAGAAGTACCTGAAGCGACTGTCAACCGACATGGTGAGCCGATTTTAACAGTGAGCAAACACACGGCAAACAGCTGGACTGTAAGAAAAATGTACAATAAAACCAAAACTATGATTGCAAGTATTAAAAATTACAAAAAAACATGTAGTATTCTGTGAGCTCTGTTTATTTTGAATTGTGTCGTTCTACATTTATACTGCTGTTTTCTTATTTTAATTTTTCTCACTTTTTTTCCCCAGTCAAACTTCTTCTGCGTGCCTTGTGCTCTTTTAGCCGTTCACAAATCAAAAAGTTTTGCTCGCTCAGAAAATATGAGACTTTTATACATTTCTGAATGTTTAACTTTAATTGCAAACATCTTTTCCAGAGAAATTCATTGACGTTCTAGAACTACATCAAAAACGTTGTCTTTGGAATCTGTTTTAGCATGCTACTTTTAGCTTTTAGCCAGCTTTTTGGCATTTTAGCTTTTTGGTAGCCGTTTATTAATTTAACTACCCCTTTGCCACATTTTGCAACTTTTAAATAGTCTTTTCATCCTCTAGTTGTAGCTAGAATTTTGCTACTGTAGATTTTACCTTGAGCTTAGCTACTTTTAGCTAGCCTTTTGCTACTTTTAGCTACTGGAAAGCCTTTTTGCTACATTAAGAAAGTGTCACAAACAAACTGTTTTGCCCATTTATTTAAGAACATTAATTTAAATAATTAAACACCAGCCAATATTTTACCTCTGTACAAGTTCGCTAATAAATATAAGGCTTCATATATTCACAAGCCATTGCTTTTTAATTAATTCATACTTTTTGTTTACATTTTGCACAGCAACTTTTTGGAAGTTTCTTACTGCTTGTGAAGATGAAGTCAGCACCACTCATGTATAAATAGCTTCTATCTGTTGCACTAAATTTACTGTAGCCCTGTCCTACTTGTTGTGACAGTGTGGGAGCTTCTGCCTCTCTGAAGCAGAGTCGGGCAGTGATGCATTTTCTCTGAGGACGCGTGCTGAAAAACACAAGGACTATTACATAATCAACGGGTCCAAGATGTGGATCAGTAACGCAGAGCATGCGGGGGTTTTCCTCGTCATGGCTAACGTGGATCCTTCTGCTGTGAGTAGCATTCATCATTCATATTGTTTGTTCGGAGCGCACCCATTCTGAGTCCTAACGATGTTCTCCCTCTTTTGGTTGTCAGGGATACAGAGGCATTACCTGCTTCATTGTGGACCGGGATACCGAGGGACTTGAGATTTGCAAGAAGGAGAACAAGCTTGGACTACGTGCATCCTCCACCTGCCCCATCAACTTTGACAACCTCAAGGTGAAAGCACACAGTCGTAGCTGCACTGGCCTGATGTCATCCATGTGATTTAATGTGTGAAAGTTTATGAAGCGTTCACACTATTGTGATCCATTTTCTTCTGTATGGTTTTCGGCATCTTTCTCATTCCACAGTTTTGTGTCAGGTGAAGTCTGCTGTGACTTGGTATCGGTGCAACTTTAGCTTTTTGAAATATTTAGCCTTTTCTGCCATTTTTTTCCTCTCATAGGAAATGAACTGAGCTCATTTTACATCCTTTAGATCTGTTTACAGCCTTTTACTGCTCCTTTCACATTTTTGTTCCAGTTCAGCTTCTTTCAGCTTCCATGTACGGATTTAAACTTTTTTTGTTCAGCTAATTTCATCTTTTTTTTTCCAGCTGTTTTGTGCTTCTTTCAGCTTCTTTCTGCTAACTACAACATTTTTGTACTTCTAACTTCTTTCTGGAAATTTCAGCTTGTTCTGCTCCTTTCAGCTTACTTCTGCAGGTTTCAGCTTTTTCGGCTATTTCAGCTACTTTTTTCTTTTACTTTTTGCTGTTTTATGCTATTGTTAGCATTTTCAGCTAATTCCACATTTTTTGGCACTCGTTTAAACTTTTTTTTGTGTACTTCAGCAAAAACAAACAAAAAAAAGCTCTCTACTCCCTTCTTTTAAATTTAAGCTTCTTTTTGATTTTTTAGCTACTCTTCAGCTGGTTTTTTTTTTTTTTTTTTTTTTTTTTTTTTTTTTTTTTTTTGCTACTTTCATCTTTTTTCAGATAAATTCCACTTTTTGTGCTCATTTCTGCTTCTTTCGGCCTAACTGGGCACAGTTGTGCTCTCTCCACTTTCATCTAGTAGCTTAAACTTCTTCAGCAATATTTTTTTGCTGATTTCAGCTTTTTTTAGCTAATTTACTATTTTTATGCAAATGTCTGCTTATTTAAACCACATTCAGCAAAATTGAGTTCTTTATGCTCTCTTCTGCTAAGTTGGACTTGTTCTACCATTTCAGCTGCATTTCAGCATGTTTTTATCTAATTTCAGCTGATTTTCAGCACGTTCTTCAACAATAATCACTCGCACTGCATTTCTGCAGGAAATGCAATTTCTCTAGTTTGACTAACTTTCTGCTTTCTGTAGGTACCAGAGACAAACATCTTGGGAGAAGTCGGACATGGATACAAGTATGCCATCGGTATGCTGAACGAGGGCAGGATTGGAATTGCAGCACAGGTATGCAGTGACACATTTTTTGTGTAAATAGCTTCATCACGTCGTGGATAAAAACCGTCACTGTGTTGCAGATGATTGGACTGGCACAAGGTTGTTTTGACCACACTGTTCCTTACACCAGGCAGAGGATACAGTTTGGAAAACGGATCTTTGACTTTCAGGTTCTGATCCTCAACAAACTTTCTGCTAAATACTTAAATATGTGCTTAATTTGTGAGGTCAGCTTTGTGTTTATTGACTTGTTTGGACACTATTTCTCTTCTTGTAGGGCATGCAGCATCAAATAGCCCACGTAGCAACACAGATAGAAGCGGCACGACTGCTGACGTACAACGCTGCTCGCCTGAAGGAAGCAGGCAGACCGTTCATTAAAGAGGCCTGCATGGCTAAATACTTCACATCTGAGGTGGGCTTTCTGAGTCTTTAACACGACTGTTTCTGTATGTTTATAGTTTAAAACAAGGATTTTTCAATTTTATGCATGCACTTTTAGCTTCTTGTCTTTGTCTTTTCATAATTAACCATCTGTTGCCAAAATGTGAAGGGGAAAGATAAAGTTTTGCCTGTGTCTGTGTGTGTCAATGCAATTCAAGATGGCTGCCGCAGCCAAATAAACCTTAAAAAGCTATAAAATTCAGTCAAAGTTTAGTGAGATTGTAGTTGAGCTGTTCCCATCACATAATCCATGTTTGAAATTTTTACATCAAACTTTACTGTTTGGATTCAACCCTGTTTCTCTGTTAACAAAAAATATCTCACAAACCACTGGGTGGATTTTAATGACACTTTTAGGAAATAATCATTTGATGTTCGTCTACAACCAAATAACTTTTGGAATCAGTCAAAGCCAAGCTGACTGCCACAGCATAAACAAGCAGAATGACCGTAATTCAGTCAGGTGCTTGACACCTTGCTGTATGGTTGTGCATATTTGCAAGGTTTGACCCGAATGATTACAACTGCAAGATTTTTCAACAAAAGATGATCTTAGTCTAATACTCTGGAATGACAGTTGCTTGTGCTTCTTCAAAAAGAATGTGCTCGTCCTTGAATTAGTTCTATAGGGCTGTTATGAGATTTCTTTTGTTGTTTCTTAGTAACTGCTGCTTCAGAAGTACATTTTATTCACCAGGGATGTGTATTAAAAATGATGTTTGCCATCTGTGTATTTTTATATGTCTCGAAATGTTTTTGTCTCATCAGGTTGCAACCCTGACCACATCTAAATGCATCGAATGGATGGGAGGAGTGGGCTTCACTAAAGACTACCCCATAGAGAAATACTACAGAGACTGCAAAATCGGTGAGCATTCTTTTATAATGACATCGCGACATGTAGGTTACGTAGCTGCAGGATAAACTGCACTCACAGACACAACTGCAGGAAGTTCAGGTGTAGATGTTTGTGATTGGACCAGAGTGGGGTGGGACTGCAGTGGCTGTAATCGGACTCTGTAGGAACGTCCCTTTGTGGCTGCTCGGTGTCATCATGACAACACACGTACAACCGAGGAAGCTGCTACCATTAAATATCACTTTTGCTTTCACCTCAGGGAGAGTGATCATCATAATAAACGTCAAATCTTTAAACTTGTATTACAATATGGACTTTGTTTTGTACAGTGTATATTTTATTTGGATGCTTTTTTTGTTCTCCTCTCATGCAGGAACCATTTATGAGGGCACAACAAATATTCAGCTATCCACTATGGCCAAGTTCATCGATAAGGAGTACGACCACTGAACTCATCCAACCACGAGCAAATAGATCTCACTTTTGTTTTGTTTTTCTCCTCACAGTTTTGTGCTTTTGTAAAGTAGTTCTTGAGCTGAAGTTGCCCGTGTTTCTGTTCTTTACCTGTTCAAAAGTTGGTAGAAATTGCCTTTACTGCATCCTGACTTCCACGTTTGTTGTGAATTTACGTTCGTCTGGCGATCCGTTACGTAAAAATCACGGATTTTTATGTTGCAGTATGGAAAATGGTGTGTTAAAGATTTGAACTAGGACAGTCTACGAGTGATCCGGTGCCTTCTGAAGGAGATTTGCTAATAATGAGAAATTTGTGACATGTTATTGCAGGATACTGTACCATCTGGACTGTAACAGTCCACACTTTGCAGTATACTGTACAACGGCTGATTTCACATCACAACAGATAAAGAATACTTTGGCCATAATAAATGACAGTTTTTCCAAACATTTTGGTTTCTTTACCGGTTAATACCAAGCTGCTCCACTAGATGGCAGCATTGTCCCGAGTAACTGCAGCGCCTCAATGAAAAGTCAATTATCACGAACAATCTGACACCTCCAATGATATTTGACGTTAATCTAATTATGCTGAAAAGAGCTCGCCTTGCATAACTCACTCATTGATAGTTTTATAGTTGAGGCTAATGAAGTTTCCACAGTTTTAGTGGAGCTGTGTAAAATCAGCTCTACTGTTTAAATGATGAGCTAACAGACCCAGATATGGGACCTAAATACTTCAAAAAATTACCATGTCTGTTTGACAAAAAGACATGTTAAAACACTTATTGTACTCTACAATGTTTATTAAGAAATTAGGTGTTTGCAGTCTTAATTTTAATTATGGATGCACTCATTTCCTTAAGGAAATATGTACAGTATTAATATAACTTTACTTTGCAAAGCTTACCTTCTTCCTTTATGACCTCTGACCTGCTATAATAGGAAATCTGACCAATATTGGGTATAAGCACAAGTTTATTAGTAACAGAACTACATAGACTGCAAAAATGCAAGCTTTAACCTCCTGATGTCAATCAAAGTTGCTCTTAAGACTTAACTTTCACTAGAAATAGATACAAAACATAATTGTGTGTCAATGTTTTCTGCTTCCGATTCAAGACAATGAGGTGATTTATACACATCCTGCAAAAAGAAACAACTCTTAACACTTTTACATCATAAAATAATTAAAAACTTGTTGACGGAAAGGTTTAATCCCAGATTTTAGCATTTGTGAAATTGGTGTTTTGTGGTCCTTTATTATACAAATAACTTCCAGGGTGTTTCTAAAATCACTTGGAATTAATAAGTCACTGCAGGTTTGCTGTTCCAGCGTTGTTTTACGCAGTTGATCCTCTTGGTTTGATTAGCATAATCAACTAAAAACACTTTTTTTTTTCCTCACTTTGCCTAAATGCAGCTCAGCGAATCTCTTTCCCCGTTCCCATTTTTAACATTGCTATGAGACCTCTAATTATGCAAGGATTCAAGTAGCTTTACACAAAAACACAGTGTTGTCCTTTAGCTTTGGAGAGGGCTTGATGAGCTGAAAGGACATGGCTGCGTGCTTGCAGGTTGAACAAATTCAATCCGTTTGATTAGTTCTCTGCATCTCCTTCAGCTTGGGTTTAAATGATTCTTGTAAAACGAATATTGTTTATTTTCATGTTTCACCTCTTAAACACCAGAAAAAAAGACACGTCTGTTGGCTTAGTGAAAACATAAAGCACATTTCTTTGATTTAAATTGGGCTTATCGGGGGAAAATGAACTTTCTCCTGTTTTTATCTAATGGAATTTATCAGCTAATTTAACTAAACCTGCTAATTACACACACAAATGCAATCTGCTTCATCCAACCATACATTTGACAGTAACAAGACTGATTTCATCCCACCATTACATCACCTGCTGGTTCTGTGTTTTCTTTATACAAAGCTGATCTGAAAGGCTTTTAAACATGATGGGAAACATTCAATTTGTGCTTTGCCCAAAGCACTTCCTGGCTAATAAAGTTACACAGTCAGTGAGGTTCGGTGCAGGTAAATTATCCCTGTTCTTCTGAAGGCAGAGGAGATAAATCACAGGCTGCATCCGACTTGATTCAGTTCAAATTCATTGGGTCGATTCGTGACTTATTTCTTGAGCTAAAAAATGACTTTTTTTTTTATTAAAAGTGTGTAGTTTAAATCGGTGCGTAAAACGTGCGTAATTTGGATACTTGGATCCGCATTCGTGTGCTAATCTGAACCATTTATTAAATTTAATGACAGGTGATGATGGCTTGCGCACGCCCACCTCTCCCCCTCTCTTTCGAGAAAAAAGGGGACGTTTTCCTCTTTAACCTAATTGGATGATAATTGGGTGCGTAGCCGCGGAGCTCAGAGCCAAAACGCTTGCGCGGCCTCGTTCTTCTTTTGGAGGCTGTTCTCGTCACGACCCCTCACAGCTTTCCTCTCCAATCCCATTTGCTTTTGTACCTGCGCAACAGCAGAGACCGCGCGCGCGTTAACTCGGACAGCATTTCTGCTGCACCAATCCAGAGCCAAGTTTGACGCACGGATCGGAGCGCTTTTACGCACAATATTCTCAGGGATTTTCTTCTCTTTTCATAGCTTTTTCCAGAACCTAATCTGTTTTAGGTGCTCTTACCTCATAAATTTATCCTGACTTGATGATCATCGGACAGTGAAAGGTGATGGCAGAATCTGAAGAGACTCGCCAACCCGCGAAGGACTCGCCGTTCTCCATTAAGAATCTGCTGAATATTGAAGACAAACCCACGAAGCCAAAGCTCACACTGGGCTCGTCCAAAGGTGTTTTTGAAGGCAGCTTCTTCTCTCGGCTCAGTGACTTGTCTCTGCCTCGGTTTGAGCTGCCCGCGCACAGGATCGGACTGTCAGCGCAGTATTTGGAGAGAGCGTCCGCCTGGTGGTACCCATACGCGCTGGGGACACATTTTAGGACCTCAGGTCAAATATTTTATGTTTTTCTGTGTGTGCGTGCATTTGTTTTAATTTTACATCTCCATTGTGTGTAATTTGTGCCACTATTGTTCGTTTTTAATAAATTATGACCGTAAAATATCATTTTGCGAATGGAAATACGCACATTTCACGTTTTAAATAGAATTAAAATAGGAATGGTTTGAATCCATTATAACATTAGGCTGTTGTTATAGGATCTGAGAAGGTCAACCCGAGAGAAGAGTCACCGGCACCGGACAGGCGCTCCCCGAATCTGCCAAAAAGTGACCAAGATGCCAAAGAGGAAAGCGCCGACGACGACCTGGCCCTGGATGAGAGCGACGCGGAGGAGTCAAAGAAAGAAACCGACCCGGAGGAGGACTGGAGGAGAAAAGCGGACGACCTGGACCCGGACAAGAAGCCCTGCCGGAAGAAGAAGACGCGCACGGTGTTCTCAAGGAGCCAGGTGTTCCAGTTGGAGTCCACCTTCGACATTAAGCGCTACCTGAGCAGCTCGGAGCGCGCCGGCCTGGCCGCGTCCCTGCACCTGACCGAGACGCAGGTGAAGATCTGGTTCCAGAACCGGAGGAATAAGTGGAAGCGGCAGCTGGCCGCCGAGCTGGAGGCGGCCAACATGAGCCACGCGGCGGCGCAGAGGATTGTGCGGGTTCCCATACTTTACCACGAGAGCGGGGCCTCAGAGACGAGCGGGGGCCCCGGTACAAACTCACCGAGCAGCGGCTCACTGCTGGCGTTCCCCCATCACATGTACTACTCCCATTCAGCCCCCCTGCTGAGGCCAGTTTAACCAGGATGCAGGGTCCAAATCTGCACATATGTTTTTAAATGAGCGCAAATCAAAAAATGACTTTAAATTTTGTATATTTTGTAGATTCAAGGAACAATATTTTAGGTATATTATTATTATTATTATTATTATTATTATTATTATTATTATTATTATTATTATTATTATTATTATTATTATTA
>JARVLU010000489.1:20042019-20058315 GCA_031762415.1 Simpsonichthys santanae
CTGATCTGTTTCATGTTGCTGCTGATCTGTTTCATGTTGCTGCTGATCTGTTTCATGTTGCTGCTGATCTGTTTCATTTTGCTGCTGATCTGTTTCATGTTGCTGCTGATCTGTTTCATGTTGCTGCTGATCTGTTTCATGTTTCTGTGTTCATGCGTGCTCATCTGCTCACACAGACTCATGTTCGTGCTGCTGTTTGACGCAATGTTTTTATGCTATTAGTGCTTAGTGTATTATTTAGATGATGTTTTTCTTAGTTCATATCTTATATCTTAGTACTCACTTTTACATTTTTTTGCTGGATGTAACTGGGACCCTGTGTACATGATCTCATTCCACCACATGTACCACATGAGATGCAAATGACAAATAAATCTCTCTGACTCTGTATCCTTGAGTTTGCTGAATGATTTCCCATTCGTGAGTCATTTTTACAGTAAGGATGGGATCCACGCCTTAATAATGATTACAACAGGCTCTTTCATTAAATGTTTTTTTTTTAATAGCCACACAGCCAAGCTCATTTTTATCCTCTCTGTTCATGTCACAGATGAAAGCAGCCATGTCCCTCAGAGACACCAGTTTTCAGAAATGTAGTGGGCAGCTGAAACCAAAAGAGTGGATCAGAACAATCATGTGTGTTGGACGTCTCTGTTGTGTCAGTTGCAAAACATGATGAAATAACTCACCTTAGTGATCCTCTTTGTGTTAAGAATTTTTTTAACTAATTAACTAACTAACAAAGTTGTTGTGAGTCATCAGTTCACTTCAGCTTATTTATATAGCACCAAGTTACAACAGAAGTCCTCTATTAGTCTAAGCTCAATACAGCATAACAAGCCAACCCTGAATATAGAATTCATCAAAAAGGAACATTTTAAGCCCAGTCTTAAAACTGGACAATGTGTCAGCCTCATGGACAGAAACTGGAAGTTGGTTCCACAAGCGAGGAGCCTGAAGATCTTCCTCCCATTCTGCTTTCGGAAACTCTAGGAACCGCAAGTAATCCGGCAATCTGAGAACGAAGTGCTCTGTTATGGGACAATAAGATTTCAAATATAAGATGGAGCTAGGTTGTTGATGGCTTTGTAGGTTAGAAATAAGATTTTTGAATTCAATTCTGGATTTGACAACATGTCACAAATGTCAATATTACATTTGTATCAACAAGTCATTGTGATACAGAAGATGCTCCAACAGAGAATAGTCTCACTAGTAGGTGGAAATGAATTTAAATTAAATCCCAGATCCAGTTTATGTGACGCTGGTCATCCTTTTACTCTTCATCTCCTGCCATCATCAGTTTAAAGAACTAAAGTTTCTGGGTGTCTGCGTAAGCTGAACCTTGAGTTTTATAGATGCTCTCTGAGTTCAATAGTTTAATCCAACATGGATTTCATACATTCTGTCTCTGAGCTTTACATGTGTATTTTTATCTGTCTTGCACTCAGTCTTTGATAATGACATGGAGCTGCAGAAAGCCTTACAATACTAACTCTCTCTGACAAGGGCTACAGTGTCCGCTTTGAGATGATGACAGGTGTGCGAGACTCAGTTCAATAACTTTGGAGGATGAGATAAGAGGCTCAATTCTTCCTCTAATTATATGTTGGCCAGAGAGAAGGAAGTTGGAGTTGTCAGAGTAAGCCGGTGATCCGTAAAAGCCCCGGCAGAGCTCTGATAATTAGAGTCTCCCTGTCTCACTCCAGATATACCGCATCACTTCTGCAGAAATCACAATAGATACGATCTTTAAATGTAACCACAATCAGTTCTTCCATGAATCACAATCATCACCACAATCACAAGTTTCATTTGAGAATACAAATCTAAGCTGTATCCTCGTGCCTGTCAGGATGTGTTTGTCTTGGTGTTGGAACGATCATCATGTATTTATCGAACCTATGAATTTCAGCCCCTAGTTGTCATGGTTCCTGCTGGTTTGTTGTAAATGACTTCAGTTCTGTTTGTCCTTCACATTCTGTTTCAGTTTGTTCAGCCAGTCCCTTTTCGTCTTCATGCTCTAGTTTTACCCCAGCTAAAGATTTCTAATCAGCACACGTTTCTTATGTCATTTATCTCCCTCTGTGTTTATTGTTGGTCCGGTATTCCTGGGTTCTTTGTTTGGTTCTTGTGTTTTTCTTCGGTTCCTAAAAGTTGTGTTGCTGTTAAATAAAAGGTTTGCTTTTAACGGCTATCCTTTGTAACTCAAACAATAAGTTGTGCTTGAATTGTCTTCATCAGGGCTGCCCAGTAGTAGGATGGAGTGGCAGATTAACAGATCGAGCCTTTGTCTGCTGTACAGGTAATGAGGGTGTTGCTCTAGTCTGTCGTGGTGAAGGAGAAACTGAGTCGAAAGGCAAAGCTCTTGATAAACTGTACTGATATGTCTACATCTTAACCCTCACCTGTGAACATGAGGTATGGATTGTGACTGAAACAACAAAATCCCAAGCTTAAGCAGCAGTCCTTTTTTTGGCTGCAGGGAGTAGATTTTTTTGTTTCACTATTCTTATTTTGACAAGGTGCGTTCAGGCAACTATTTGTTTGGATCAAAATTCTCAGGCTGTCTAATAATAAAGTTATGAACAAATATGGCTGCCTTGTCGTTTGGGGAGCCATGCTTGAACCGTGTCGCTCCTTTCTGCTGCTGGGACGATAAATAAATAACTTGGACATCTCCGTTGCTGTTCTGATGATGCTCTGGACACTTGTCACTCACAGTATGCATGCAACAAAGAGTAAACTCAAAGCGAGAGCAACACCTGAGCCCTCTTTCTTCTTTTGCATTGACAAAATGTTTTAGTTCGTCTATGCATGTGCTCATTGAAGCCACTGATCCTGACTTCCTCCTTTTGATTTAAAAAAATCAGCTCAAATTGTTTTGTTCATTTTTGTTTTTTAGGTCAAAGTGTTTTAAATAACACTCCTGAGTTACAATGTTGCTGATCAATTTGAATTTATTATTATTTATAAATATTTAATTTTATTTTTCAATATCAAATGGTTCAAAGTTTTTTATATATTCAATTCAATTCATAAATCCTTTACTAATCCCAAAGGGAAATTAAGTGTTGTCGTTGCTCATCATCCTGGTTTCATTCATTAGTTGTTAGATGATGACAGCTGTGGGCAGGAAGGATCTTCTGCAGTAAAGCCGAAGAATCTGGCCACAGACATCGATCCGTCCACCTGGATCCAGCTTGCTGTCAGATCCAGCAGGCCTCTCATTCCTCCTGGGCAGCAGGACTACCTGAAGGCCGGGCAGAATTCCTCCTTGAGTGATGGTCACTCCTCCCAGCAGTCTGCTGAGCTCCTTATCACCACGGACAGACAGCTGAAGGTGTCGGGATGATGATCCTCCTGTTGTCACGAGACGAGTTTCTCACCAGCTCCAGGATCTCGGCAGTCAGACACTCGAGCATCTCCGCCAGGTTGATGGGAATTCATCCACGGCGCCTCCTTTTCAACTCATTTGGGATTTGGGGCTGTAGTTGTGGTATGTGAGCTTTTGAGATGTTAATCAGCTGCTCCTGGTTGTTAAAAAAGCATCTTGTTGCCATGGTTACGCATCATAACAAATGCCCCAAAGTAAAAAGGATTCAGTAAAAAAGGAGACCTTTGGGCAGACCCAGAGCTCACTCTGGCCTGTTGCAGGGATCCTCCAGGCAAAACTGCAACATATTCCTTGGAAAGTGATGTCTGGGTTTCCCTCCTGGATCTGTTGCCTCCTCAACAACAAGCCGCAGAAAATGGATCAATATTAATATCAATTTTAGTTACATGTATAGTAGTCCCTGTGGATATGTGACATAAATAACACTGTAAAACCCACAATACAATGTGCACTTATTCCCAGCTAAACAAGCGTTATTTGTCCAGACATTTATTTAAAAACTGAAATAAAAATATATCAAACAACATACAGGAAATAAAGCTTTTGGAGTGATTTACAAAGCTGTTTTATATAAGTTATTAAGTATGTACATAATGACATTCATAGCACAGAGACTACAACAGGCTTCTAATCAATTAGTATTAAAATATAATAATTTCTGATGTGATTTTAATATGTTAATTCCATTATAAGAATTTCTATAATAGTTTTAATCTCTCTTTGAGACACAAACAAATGTGGCTGTTGTCAGAACGAAATACTAAAACGGTTATGAAGAAAGATATGTAGACAATAAGCACACATATGTTAAGGTACATATTAGAACAAAATGGAACAGGGATCAAATAAAACTTTCATTTAATTTCACTAATTTTGAGTCTCCAAACAGTATTTCCTCTGACAGCACTCTGATACAGGTCCATATCCGAGCGTGGACTCCATTTGGTCTCTTTAGTGCAGATGTTTGCGTTTAATTCTTCGTCTGGCTTCTTCCAGAGGCCATTATGTTCCCAGACCTCTTTCTCTGGACCTGCGAGCTTGAAGGTGCCTCATGGGTAATTTGATGGGCTGTTTGTTGAACTTCTCCATGATCTCTCTGATTCGTGACAAGTTGGTCCGGATGATGGTGAAGTCGCACCTGGTGGCGCCCATGTCGTAGCCCACCTCGCACTTCTTGCTGGTAAATCCGTAGCCTTCAGCCCTGGCTGTTACTCGGTACTCTCCAGGGTTTAGCAAGCGCCAGTAATCCCCATCAGCAGCTGAACAGACAAACACACAGAGCAGGTCGATATTTTTGTTTCAGGTTCTCAGGAATTGTGTTCAGTGACTCAGGTTAGTCAAGCACAAGCTTGCACTTTAATTCACAATTGGGGAAGTTTGCAAACATAATCCACCAGCCTCTACGCTTCAGAGGACTTAAAAAAATTTGTTACTGACGACTTTAAAGACTGGAAAAGAGTTTGTCACAATTTAGCTCCCTGTTTATGCCAAACAAAATAAAATACTTTAATGAGATTACAGACATCAGTGTTTTTTTTCTTTTGGCTGATAAGTTTAAGAAAAAGCTAAATATGCGGATTCTGCCATTTTTATTAATATTCTAATTAAAGATTAAGATGCCTCCTCCATGAAATGTGCACACCAAAGACAGATAAATGTGTATAAAATGTTCCTTGAATACATTCTTGATAGCTGAAGAAATGAGGGATTTTTTAAAATTATTTATATGATAACTATATAAATATGGAGAAATTAATAAAATACTAGGGAGAAATGAAACTTTTATTGCAAAATTTGTGCATTTAGTGAATATCTCTCAGCTTCTACCACACCAAGATTTAACAGATTTTAACTGTTACTTTGACAGAATTATAGTCGTTTTGTTGGCTGATGCTAATTCACTGACATCTAATTAGTTGTAGATATATAACCAAAGATGATCAGGGTTGCCAGATAAGCAATGAACAACTATTGAACTGTTGCTTTAAAATGATAATGTTTTGACCTAAACTGTCACATGTGCTGAGAGCAGGTGTTGTAAGATGAGACACGTGTTGTGTTTGGTGAACATGTGCACAGAATAAAGAAAAGATGGGGATAAAAACATGTAATTGTGTTTATCTGGCAACCCTGAACACTACTTGTTACTGCTACTACCACTACTTGAGACGAGTCCGTCTATTTTCTGTGTTTCCTGCACCTCTGTGTGTTCAATATCTCTCTTTAGGACATATTATAATTACTTTTTCACTTTTTGATAATTTTTCATTGCATCTTTTTTGTATTTTCTTGATGGTTTGTTCTTTGATTTTTTTTTTCAAGCGAGTCAAATTGGTTCTTCTCATCCTAAGCGCTTCATTGTACTGTTAACCCTGTGTTAACCTTGCATATGACAAATAAACACAACTTGAACTTGTGTTTTTCTTGGTGCACAGCTGATCCTAATCCCAGTCACCCCAGATGTTCCTCCTCTCACCTCGTTAGTGTCTGTATTTAATCTGTGTTTTTGCTCCCTTGTCATCTGGGCTTTATCCTTCCCACGGTGTCATGATCTGGCTCTGCGCCACCTGTCATCTGCTCCTGGTTTAATTAAGTCAGCACTTTTTTTTTGTTCAATGAATTATTATTATTATTATTATTATTATTATTATTATTATTATTATTATTATTATTATGGAGTCCTCCCATTTTCCTGTATGTGGGTTCGACAATTTAAACTTCAAATCATGTCACTACTACCACCACAATTTTCTTTATGTAACACTTTAAAACAACCATAGCTGCAACTAAGTGCTGCATGTGTGACATCAAGAACATTACAACACATAAAGCAAAGAATAAAAGCAGTTTAAACTGTGATATCAATAAAGGCAATAAAACAGTAGTAAAAATAAATGGAAGCACGTCTCAGTCTGTGCTAAAAACCAGAAAATAAAAATGTGTTTTTAAAAGCATTTTCAAAGTGGACAGGAAAGGGGCTCGTCTGATGGGAAGAAGGACATCGTTCCATAATTTTGGAGCAGCAGCAGATGAAGCTCTGTGCCCTCTGAGCCCCCGTTTGAACCTAATTTTGATCATGTGATTTGGAAATAATTTTGACTTTGGCTTAATTGCGGTTGTAAATTGTTTGCTACGATTTATCATATGTTTAACAATTAGTACTGTATTTAAAAATGTTTTTAGTCTCGCTCTGTGTGCTTAATGATGCATTTAAGTGATCTGACAATTTTACCGACCTTCCTTTCCTTTTTTTTTCCATTTAAATACTCACCTGACACCAGGCAATCACTGAGACAAATTAAACAAGGTTCCCTCTGCCTTCGAGCCGCTTCAAACATCCAGGCTGGATGTTTAATTGCAGCTGCACTCATGGTGGACTCTATTTATTTTGTAAAACATTTAATTATGAAATGCCAGTAAACTGAGCAGTTTTCACATGTGAAATGATCTTCTGCAGCAAAACTATCAGTCCTTTCCTGGCTCTACAGTTGATCCTCTGAGCAGGAAAATAAAACTGCATCGCAAATATATGTTTTCTGAAACTTCAGGCTGTTATAAAACAAAATCAAATCAGCTGAGAATGTTATTTTTTAAATAAATTGCTTAAATACTGTCCTACATCTGAGACAAGCAAGGATTCTAAGCAAAAGCTGTAATTTATTCTCAGTTCCAGGCAGAATATGTCTTTGTGATAATTTGACACACTGAGTTCAAAGCATCTTTTGCTGGTTGTGGGTTTTGAGGCATCAGTAGAAACTGCCTTGACTCCAAATCAACAGATAAATCACGATCTAGAGGCCTCGTTCATTTTGACTGCTAATTCAATCTGATTCCAATCGACATTTCTGCTCAAACGCATCATCTGTTTTTGTTTATACCTTTTATTCAGTTACAAAAATGCTAACTTCACTGATAATAAATTGATATTTGATAGTTGATATAAGGCATCCACATGGTATTTTCATCTGTAGTTGCAAAATCTTCCTTTATCCACATAAAAATAATGCAAAAGAACATCTTTAAGGTCATTGAAGGAAGCTCAGATTAACCACAAACAGGTCACTGAGTAAACTCAGATGAAATGCAAGAATGTACCTGTGCGAATGTCATGACTGATTCCCTCCACAGAGACGATGGCGTTAGCGATTCCACGACCTTGGAGGTCCCTGACCACGCCTTTGATCCCACGATGCACCTGCATGGGAAAGCATGACACAAGTTCATTCTTCCAACGTTCGCTGCGTAATTTCTTGCAGCAGGGGTGGGGGGCTCGAGTCACATGACTTGGACTCGAGTCAGACTCGAGTCATTAATATTATGACTTTGGACGTGACTTGAAAAAATGTTGAGACTTGTGACTTGACTTCGACTTTTACACCAATAACTTGGGACTTGACTTGGACTTGAACCTGTTTACTTGAAAATACTTGATATTTTACTCTAAATCTAAAGTTTACAACACATAAATAATATGTGTTGATTTTCACTCATTCTGTATTAACAGACGCAGACCGTCCCTCTCAGCGCTACAGACGGAGTTGCGACACTCTTTGAACTAGCCGATACGTGGTCACGTGGTTCATGCAGCTCTCAGTAGTTCCAAACAGCTCATCGCTAGTTTGAGCGGCTACTGGCACGACATAATGCAAAGACGGAGAAAACGCGTCAAACACCGAGAATGAACTACGTTCAATGCTGGAACTGCTGCTGTTTGGAACTATTTGCCGCCGCACGACCCACACGACTTCCTCATTCCATTCTTCCTGTAGACGTCTACGGGAGCGTTGCAACGCTCTCTTCATACGGCTCTGGTCCCTCTGTTTTTTCACAATCTGTACGTATGTGTGCATGGGTTGCAGCACAACCAGTCAAATTAACAAGATTTTAAAGAATTGGAAGAAAAAACAAACACAAACAACAACAACAAAAAAGAAAACGAGAGACAAAATAACGCTCACGGCATCTTTATGTTTATCAGTGTGCAAATGGTTAGAGCAGAATAAGGGGTCACTGCACCCTTTTCAGATCCAGTGCACCTCAAACATCTGCATTGGATGGAGCATTTTCTCTGTTGTGGGTGGAGCACCATGTGTTGGGCAGTCGAGACATGAAGACGGAGGTGACACACAAAGTTAAAGGTAAAAACTCTATTTTAGTGTACCTTTTTTTCTGTATTTTATTTATTTATTTACTGTCTAAAATTATAATAAGGGTTATTTTGCTGCTGTTCATTTGATGTTTTCTCAGATCTGATCCTGGAAGAGGCTGCAGATCCCGCAAGGTCAGAGCAAACTGTGGCTCCTGGTGATGAAGATCAAAAGGTCTGTGAAGATGGACTGTTAGCTGCTTACTGTAAGAGGCAGAAGAAGAATGTGCAGACCAGTCCAGCACTTCAGTTAAGTCACTACCTGGATGTTGCTGATGGACAGAACACCATCTTCTTCTGGACAATGCACATGCAGACTCTTCCTTCCCTGTTTCATGTGGCCACCAGAGTTTTGTCAGTGCCTTCTTGCAGTGCTCCAGTGCAGCCAGTTTTCAGCTGTGGCAGCATCATTTTACAGCCTCATCGTGCACAAATGACATACTTTTGACCAGTTTGGTCTTTTGCAAATGCAGAATAGTTAACTGAATTATCCAGTTGTGTGTCTTTTCCAATCTTACTTTGGAAAAACGGCAGAAGAGCGAGTCCGCAAAAGTAGAACCGCAAAGTAGCAAGGGACTACTGTACTGTATTCCATACAGATGTTTTGTGTTTCGGATTCTCAGATTCACACGTGCTCACAGCTAAAACCCTTTCCCAATGCTATGACTATGACAGATAAGCTGTTAGTTGTTCATAACCTTTCCCAAGTCCCAAAGATCTGAAACATCGCCCAGTGCGAAAGAACATCTTGTATTTTATTCCACAAATAAGGATGTTCCTCAGGATTGACAAGTGAGACGACTTTGTACCTGCTCCATGAAAACAAGAAGAGACTCGCGGTTGTTCTCCCACTCCTCTGGCAGCTCACTCTCATGTGGAAATTTGTCACAGCCCACATACATCGACAGCTCAAAGCAGTTGGTGTGCAAGTAGCTGAAATCATTCATACCTGCCAGGAAAGAGACACAAATCCATAGTTTAAACTGCAGGGAGGAAAGGAAGGGTTTGACCCCCCATAATTAGGCCTATAATCATACCCTTTACAATTTTTTGACACATATAAGTGTGGAAGAGCCTAGTGCTATCAGTTCAAACACTTTTAAAATTCAACATACCACCTTTTTGCCACCTTATATATCAGTGTTCCCTTCAGAATTACTATACTAAACTGTAAGG
The DNA here is from genome assembly GCA_031762415.1 of Simpsonichthys santanae. Lineage (NCBI taxonomy): Eukaryota > Metazoa > Chordata > Actinopteri > Cyprinodontiformes > Rivulidae > Simpsonichthys > Simpsonichthys santanae. The sequence goes on from JARVLU010000489.1 coordinate 20,051,739, forward strand.
CATCTAAGTTTGAATGCTTTCTCACTTTTGATGAAGGCAGCTGGAGACAAATGTGGTGTGACACCCGTCACCCCAAAGCTGCCAATCAACAGAAAACATTAAATTTAGAATTTGAAAACATATGACTAATTCATTAAACTAGATTTCTTTCACACTTAGGCAAAATGAAAATAAATACAGTACTGTAATTGCCTTTTTTTTAATGTTGAAAATTTGTGACTTTTTGTGTGTAGGTTGCAATAAAATCAATAGTTTCTTTTGGTTGCTCCTTTCTTCAGGGGTTGCCACAGCAAGTCATCTCACATGAAAGATTTGGAAAATGTTTTATGCCAGATATCCCTCCTGACGCAACCTGTTTTCTCAGGATTACAAGAACGTGTGGCACTGACCACCGAGCTACTGCAGCCAAAGTCACTGCTTCTTATGCAGATTTAACAATGAACAGGAATAGTGGGTCATAGACATTCTGCTGATATTGGTTTATTTTTAATTATGGACAAAATCTCATGAAATGTTTATATTTTTATTAGATTATAAACCAGAAAACACTCTAATAGGAATACAGTATATCCTTCCTATTCTTATTAATGGTAATTTTTGATGTATGTTATGTATGTCCACTATGTGCGTGTGCTCTTGTGGACTGAGTTTGTTGTGGCTCCTCAGACTGATGAAGTCCTTTGGATGAAGGACAAAATAAAAATAAACTGTCCAAACAACCTGACTTAATTTTGTTGGATTTAAAAAAAAAAACTGGATTATTGAGCACAAACGTTGATGTTATGTAGTTCTGTTCTTATTGTACGGTACTGATGGTCTATTTTGCTTCAGAAGTCTGTGTTAGCGACATCTAAACGCAAAGAGTGTGGTAAACTCAATGAACTGGAAGCTGAATGTGCTTTATTTTAGTCTATCCACAGTATTTGGCAGGCATTCTTTTGAAAACGATCTAAATATTGGATGTAATTTAAGACTTGAGTTTACTGAAATCCTTGCCAGCACTTTTTTAGATTGTCTTCACCGTTTAGACAAAAAGACTGAATTGTTCCATGACGCTTGAGGCTAAAGCCAGAGTAGGGTGAAATCTATCATTACAAATCCGTATACACATGTTCCTGTTAGTTAAACAAAAAAAATAAATAACTCAAAGCTCCACGCTGGGCGGAAAATAACCTTTATGGTGTTAATGACAAAACATCAGATGTGGACACTAACTTCCGGCTGCCGTGTGCCAGGACGCTCCGTTGATGGTCCCGTCCTCCTTGGCAAAGTCTTTGGTGTGACAGACCCGTCGGTTGGCATCAGTCATCAGTCGGTGGGTGGATGCGTAGGAGAAGGCCAGCCAGTGGAAGACGTGGTCATCCGGGGTGGGGGTCTGCTCCATGACCGCCCCATGGGAGCGGGTTCTGTCATACGGGAAGGTCACCACCAGCTCCCCTCCCTGGAGGTTACCACCCAGCACAAAAGGCATTTTCTCCATCCATGATATCAGCGCTCGCGTCTCCAAGGCAACCTGCAGCGGGGGAATACAAGAAGCGTGGATAACGTAATTAGTACAATCATCTAAGCAGTGATTGCTAAATTAACTCCCTCACGCTGAAATGATCTCAATTCAATTTGTTCTCAAGGGGAAGCGATAAAGCTATCAAAAAGACTGTTTACACAGCCTCTGCTGTACAATTATCCCAGGAATAATAAGTCTAATATGTAAATCTTTACAACCCAGCTAGAATCTAGTGATCAGCAATTGTCCATGCTGTCAGGCTCATACGATTAAGCCAGCTTCTCATCTCTACTTAGACCAGCCTGTGGGGCAAACATGGATACGCTTTGCTGCTTTTTGGGCACAGATGGGAATCCCAGTTCTGCAGCTGCAGCAGCTATTCTGGAGACTGTGTGTGACTCATCCACAGCTCCCGCCGACGTCAAAACGCTCGTGAGGGTGAGCTTTTAATAGAACGCTCGGTGTATTTCAGCTCGCCGCCTTTTCGTCACACATAGCAAACTCATCTGCGTCTCCCAAAATAGACGGCGCTGATGCGCCCTCGTGACTGCTGTACCCTTTTCAAATGTCTGATGGTCTTTACTGGGAGATTTGTTTGCTGTTGTGGAGGTGGGAGGAACAGGGAAAAAACACAATGCCAGACTTTGTCATAGAAAGCTGACTGTTCTTTTGACAAAAAAAAAAAAAAATAAGTTTAGGACCAAGAATCCAAGTTTCAGAACAGCATTGACTAGTTCTTGTTACAGGAACACACTTTTAAAGCTCCAGATGTTACATGTTAAGAAACGCCCTTCAAATCAACAACGTATAAACAAAAAGTCTGTCCACTTGTAATACATGTTAATACGAGTTAATACAAGACAGTACTAGTGGCGCTAAATTCATAACTGTAAAAAAAAAACAAAAAACTGAAATTTCCAGATTATAATACAGTATTATATGATAGTAGGACTCACTGAAGCATTTATTGACTGATACCATTCTGGGATGGGCACGTGGTGGTTGGGCATTTTGCGAGGAATCCACTTCTTGGCCTCCGCCTCCCACAGAATAGAGTTGAGATCAGGGAAGTTGTAGTGAATATCTATCCCATCGTTGGTCCATCGGCCAAGAGACCAGCCACTGAGCTCTGAACCCTGCGTTAAACACAATGTATAGAAAAAAAAGGTTTTAAAGGTAAGCATGGATTTGTATTCATACAATGTTTAATTAATTCATAATTTGGCAGCACGGTGGATCAGTGGTTAGCACTGTTGTCTCACAGCAAGAAGGTCCTGGGTTCAATCCCCGGTTGGACCTGGGGTCTTTCTGTGTAGAGTTTGCATAGTATTCTCGTGCTTGCTTGGGTTTTCTCCGGGTACTCCGGTTTCCTCCCACAGACCCAAAACATGCATGTGAGGCTGCCTTCAGGCCCAGGCCTCCCTTGCAAAAGAGATCTGTGATCTCATTGGGATTTGCCTGGTTAAATAAATATTAATAATACTAATAAAAGGCTCAGCAGAATGATTAGAATCAAGGATGACGAGAAAAAAACAGTCCGCCTGAAAAAAAATCAACAAGTGTGGCTTATCTGAATCTGACTCCCCAGTTTTGCCTTGAAGCAGGCCGACTTATCAAATTTCCCCTGGGACGCCTATCAGAGCTGTACCGACTGACACCATCTTAACAGCACTATGGTGCTATCTGGAAGTGCTTCATGGACAAATCTCACCACCTTGTTGTGAAATGCATATGTAATATGTCTATAAATGTGCTTGCTGGTAGAGTTTTTTTTTTATTTAATGTTTTTAAACGTGTCCTGATAAGGACAAAGTGTGAAGAGATCTTTTTTGTAATACCACTATCCTCTCCTCATGGCCTTTTCCCCTAAGCTGAAGATATTAAACTGTGTATGACTAGTAGCACTATTGCTGATTTATTTCACATAGCAAAATCATCAGATTCAAGTAAATATTACAAAGGATATATTAGTGAACCATATCCTTAGTTTGCACTTCAGCTCACAAAACATCTGAGGAATCATATAGCATATGGAATAAGCACTTACTCTTGACCTCTGACTTGTCTTTGTCAATTCATGTTTCATTAAAAGACGGCCTTTCATCTCGTCTTCAGTGAGTTTAACTGAATCACAGTTTTCAGTGGTAAATTACAGCAAAGCAGACTTGCAGCCATTGTTCATTTTCAACAACCTATCAGATCATCAAAACCCATTTTCCCTGCTGGACCTACGCCCACTTTTACTACAGACCTGCCGATAAGCAGATAAGGTGCTGTTTTCGGCACAGGTCACTTGATGAAATGAGGTCACTAATGGTTGTCTTGCAGACCTACCACTTCAAAGGCTTTCTCGTGCCCATCGGGGTTGATGGATGGCAGCAGGTGGATTCTGGTCTCCTCCACCAGGTGACGGACCCGCTGGTTGCCAGACAGATACTCCAAACACATGAACTGCATCAGCAGGAGGAGGAGCTCTCGTCCCAGGACCTCGTTGCCATGGGAACCGGCTGTGTAACGAAACTCTGGTTCACCTGGTCAACAGGATTAAATGCAGGAAGCAATGGGAGGAAGAGAAGAGGGGAATTAAATACATGATTGTTTCAGCTATGGCAATGTGATGGTATCTGGTTTTATTTTTCCATCTGTTTGTGCTTAAAATCAACTACAGTGTTGCGTTATAGACTCACCAACTTCATGTTCTCCTGGGTTGTCAGAGATCTCGATGGCATACAGTTTGAGGCCGCTCTGGGACTTTCCTATGTTATAGATCCTGGTGATGTTGGGGCACATTTCATTAACCACTTTCATAAGCTGTAGAGGGTAAAACAAATACAAATACTATTTATTTATTTATTTATTTATTTATTTATTTATTTATTTATTTATTTATTTTGACAAAGATCAATCATGCATGTACCCTGAAAAATACTTTTCTTCCTTGGGATTTGCAAAAAGTGCTCACAGAGGTGACAATATTCAAAACTGCATTTGCTAAGTGTAAGTTAAACATCTATTGAGGTGGAGTGAAATAAAATATTAATTTAATTATGAGTTTTAGTATTGTTTCCATAGTCTGATGCAAAATGTTCCCTGTTTGAGCTTTATTATGTTTTCAGAGGAACATCGCACATAAAACGGAACTATTGTTTTATTACTTCTGTGAATGATTTAGGTCCTTTTAAGTTCTTTTCAGCTACTTCTGCCAAATACTTCCTTTTAAAAAAGTTTGCTTTTTCACAAGTTCAGTAAAACAGCTGTGGCTTTCCCTTTGTGATGTTGGATTCTTCTGCTAATCTAACGTGTATAAAATCCCTTCAGTTTAATGTAAGAAAGAGAGTTTGTCACAAACATTTGGTGAAGGTCAGTTTTCAAATTCTCAGAATTTTGTTTTAAAACATTGGCCTCATAAAATCTCATAAAACTGTCTAAGCAAAAGGAAACAGTAGCTTATGTGGTGCATTAAAATGAAATGCACAAAACATACTGTAAAACACACAAGCATAGTCAAAAGTTCCATAAATTATAGTTTATATGTGCTGAATTTAGGAGTTTTCTCTGAAGGTATAGAAGGTCCATGGTTCCCCACTGGCAGTAGCTGTATTTAGCTAATAAACAGAAGGTTTTATACAAAATAAATACTTCCCATTAACCAAGAGATGTTAAGCATCATAGTCATGACTTGAGTTAAATAAAATGATGAATAATGAACTGTCAAAATAAATGAACATGAAATAAAAAGGATGTTGGGTACTTGAATTCACTAAACGTTAGCAGCAGTTAAATCAGTCAGATGACAGGTTTTTCAAAGCAACACTCACCAATATGCTAAAATCATATTAAGTCTTAGTATGTCCAGATATAAACAGAACTGATTTATTATTATTTCATAATAATAATATTTACTTTGTATAATAATAATAAATACTATAATATTTATTTATTTATTTATTTATTACATCTAAAATTTGAGAATCTAAAACTAAAAAGACACCTTAATTGTTTCAGATTAATAAGACTTTACATTCCTGTACAGGCTGCTCTTCGGTATTAGCATGCCATGATATTCTCTCATATCGCATATTTTATGATACCATAGGCCCAGGCTACTGCAATGGATATTAAGCCAATGGTCTCATTGTATAACCAAACAATAAAAGTAATGGATAAAAAGCCAATAAAATCGCACCACTGTCTAATCCTGGACAAACATAACTTAATGCGTTTTAAAAGCTTTTGTATTTTATTCTTTCTTAAATTAATTTTTAACTGTATCAATAACGACAATAACGACCGACAAGTGATAATTTACCAGTTTTCACAATCTATAAAAATGATCAAAGCATCACAAAAGCAGTTGCAACTAAGAAAAAAAGAAACACATAAAAAAACAAAAAAAAGCTTTGGATACATTAAAAGGGGATCTAGATAAACAAAACTGGAATGACATGTATGTTGATGATGTGAACAGATCATATGATGAAGCATTGTATGAAAAGAATTGTGCGCAAAAAAATATACAAAGAGAAATACTGTTGATCAACCATGGATGACAAAGGGGTTGAGAAATGCTTGTAAAAAAAGAATTATTTGTATTCATGCTTCTTGAAATTGTAAACACAAAACGCTGAAGAAAAATATAAGAAGTATACAAATAAATTAGTAGGGATTATAAGGAAACATAAGAAGGAATATCATAGTGATTTATTAAATAAAAGGAATGGTGAAATGAAAGCAATATGGCGAGTAATGAATAGTGTTCTGAAGAATCATAAAGTAAAAACTGGTATTTCACAATACAGTATTTTCTAAAGGACAACGATGAAATTCATGATGAGAATGAAATTGTAAATGGATTTAATCAATAGTTTGTGAATGTTGGATCGAGCCTTGCAGCTAAAATACCAAAAGTAGATAATGTGATCCATTCAATTATAGGTTGTGCAAACAGTATTTTTTTTAATGTAACTGACAAAGAAGAAATAATGAATGTAGTAAAAAAAAATCTTACAAGCAAGAGATCAAAAGACTGGGTGGACATGGATATGATGTTTGTAAAGGACATAATGAGTCATG
>JARVLU010000489.1:20063460-20080908 GCA_031762415.1 Simpsonichthys santanae
TAATTCCTCTATAAACACTTTATAAATCATTAATAACTGTTTATTATGCATTAATTAAGGGTGGCAGTGAAACAAAATTGACCATTTTCTTGCCAAATAGTGAGCCAAATCTGTTCACTTCATCTAGAGTTGTTATATTAAACATAAGTCACTACCTTGTAAGCACAATAAGCATTTGTAAACCATTTTTTAGGCTATAATATTAGTTGTGAATACTTATAATGCAATGATGAAGTACAATATTAGATGCTATATACAGTATATATACTGTATACATATGCTATTTAACAACTGTAGATGAAATAGGTGAACAGATCTGGCTCACTATTTGGCAAGAAAATAGTAATTTTGTCTCTCTTGTCATAATTAATTAATGCATAATAAGCAGCTATTAATAATTTATTAAGTGTTAATAGAGGAAGTAATAATGTATCTATGAACTTTTTGTTAGTCACCTATAAGAGAAGCCTTATTGCAAAGTGGCAGCGAAAAAAACAACCATCTGACCTGTGCATGACAACAGCAAAGAATTGAAACATTTGGTTTCTGCGGTCCGAAACACAAATCCACGCTCCATGAACCATATCATGAAAGTTTGATACTCTGAGGAGATCCCTGCAAATTTTACCACCCACAGCTGGTGCTCTTCTCGGCACCTTTTCTGGTATTTTTGAAAGGCCAGCAGAGCAGCTTGGCATTTGGCACAAAGGGTGGGTGAGTGGGTGAGAGGGAAGCTTGTAGACTTCAATTACCGCAGGGGGGTTTAATCACCCACACAGATGACATCACCAGACACAGCAGCGCAGTTATGCTAAATTTAGTTGGAATGTGAGCCAAAGCTATTCCTGAATTTAACAACAGCATATTTTCCATGTTATTAGTGACCAATACTTTCCAATCTAGGCACAACTCTTTGTCTGTTGCAGGAAGTGAACAAGCAGAAACAGACACAACGTTAAGAAAATGAGTTCCCGTCTGCAGGAGAATCATTAGTGTTTACTATCACCTCACAGTTCATTAAGCCTGGAAATAAGCAATCTGAATCTTCCTCAGTACTTATTCTCAAGCTATAATTCTTTTTTTTTCTTTTAGATCCAATTAGTAATTACTCCTCATGTAGCTAGTTGAGAGGGAAAATTAAAGGTGATGTTTGCAAGGTTACAGAGATAATGATTATTCTGTTTGGATTCGCTGCATGTCAGAAGATTGATTCAACTCACCAAGTCCTCGGAGATGTTTGTGAGTGTGACCCACGTGTGGCTGTCATTGCTAACCATCACCTTGTACGATGTCACCCAGTCGCTCCTGTTTGCATTAAGAGACAATCAGAACGAGAAGGAAAATATAACTGAATTCAATGCATACAGAGCGCCGAGGAGGAAGTCACTCAGTTCACATTCAGATGCGCTTTAACATCCGCCAGCCCTATACCCAGTGATCCCAGTATGTAGAGGTTGACAGTCCCTCCCATACTTCTAAATAAAGACATAACTTCTGAGATGGTTCAGCCTCATAAGAATTCCCAGTTCTGTTAATTAAAGTGGTGTTACAGACAGGATCCTCTGAGCTGGTGCCGCAGACAACTACAAGTTCTCCACACGGCTAATTGCAGTGAAAATTCCCTCTCAGGCATCTACGTCTCCTGCACCTTTAGATAGCACTCGCCTTGAAGGAAAATCACAAATATAGCTTATTAAATAATCCTCCTATTCTCTCAAACTGTGCGGCAGCTTTCTGTGCAGGACCTTTTTCCAATTACAGAGCATGAAGGGCCAGACGTTGTCAAAGATTATTACAGAGTAAATTTAGACTTGTTTTTCCATTTTAGCTGTTCTATTTAGCTAATTTTAGCTGTTTTTCACCATGTTCTTCTGCAATAAGCATTCACACGTATTTTTGCAGGAAATGCAATTGATTAATGTTTCAAGTTTATATAGGTATACTGTATTCAGTAAAAGGTCCAATAGATCTTTCATTTTTGTAGATATTGAGCTAAAATTTGGTGTGGTGGTAGCAGCAGTGACTCATTCATAAAACACACTCAGAGCTTTATCACACCTTGTTAGATCTCACTGTGGGATTGTGAATAATGTAATTTATAAGATTAGATCACAACCGCTATAACTTCATCTTTTCTCATCAAAAAAAAAAATGACATTTTAAAACCCTGCCAGGAACCCTACTGCTAAAAAAAATCTGGGGAAAAAAAATACTACGAAAATAGCAAAAACCAGTGAAAGTTTTGCACCATCAGACGGAAATAGGGAAAGGCTTCTTTTTAATTTTCCTATTGGTAATGTAAAAATTTCCAAACAGTTTTAAAGGAAAATTAAAGTCATTCAGAGTTCTGGATTAATTATTGCCATCTGTCTAGTGCTTATGTCTAGGCCATTTTAAATGTGTGCCAAATGTAATTCGATATTTGGCAGATTACTGTGTTTGGGTTTGCATTAGTCGATTTAATGACCGCACATGGAAGATTGGTTTTCAATTGCTATATATTTCCTGTTTAAATGTGCCTGGGTACAGAAAATAACTCAAACCAGTCGTCAGAAAGACAACACCACACGGCACACAAAAACGTCCCCCTCATTTATTCCTCAGGATCAACAAGGACTTCCTCTTTTGGACTGTGCAACAATCTGCAACTCATAATGCGCACCCGCAGGTTTCCTACTCACGACCAGAGGGAGTTCCTGCCCTGTGTGACGACCCCGGTGAACTTCGTCAGCCTCCGAGCATCCACCTCAATCCACTGAAGAGGGTCATTCCTCCCCGCACACCAGGCCCCGTCGTATAGGTCGTCTTCGTAGAAGCCAGCCTGTAGGTCAGAAGGAAGCATATCAGGGAGGATTGTATACCTGAATCAACACAGTATGGGTAATTTTGTGACAAATTTAATGAAACATTGACTGTAGAAGTGGTAATAGATGCAAAAGTCAACTTGGCTGTTTACTCCTCTTCCTAAAAATATGCTGAATCAGCTACAAATTCAGAGTAACGTTGAAAAAGAGGACTGAACATGAAAACAACAAGAACATCTAATTAGTTAAAAACACCAAAGTTCATGCTCAGTCATCCAGGTAGAAAATCCAACAATGTTCAGTCACATCATCTGGACGGTTTCTTTATTTGCTGAGACGTTTCATCCTTCATCCAAAGGATTCCTGAATCCGGGAAGAAGCCACCAAGCAAAACTGATCCCCACAAAGTGCATACAGTAGTCCCTCGCTACTTCGCGGTTCATTTTTTTACAGACTCGCGCTATCGCAATTTTTCAAAATAAGATTGAACGACAGACAATTGGCTGATTGATGGCTAAGCCGCTTGATCCGCATGGGATTTTTATTTAAAATTAATTATTTTAGTTAGCACCTGCTGCACCTGTGTGCAGCCCACAGCTGCAGGAGAAGCTTCCTGCTACAGTGTGTCATATCTCTGCTCTGCAGTGGAGAAGTGGGCGTGGCTGAGAGTGCTGGCCGTGAGCAGCTGGAGACAGAGAGCTGATTTCATGACATGCTGTGCTCTTTTAGAGCACTTAAGAGTTTAGAAACTTTATGCATATATATATATGCATGGGTTTTCCCCTAAAACAGTAGCAATTCTCTTTTTTTTTGAAACAGCTAAATGTAAAACAAACAAACAAAAAAGGTTTTAAGACATCTTGTCATGTTCCACAGGTGATAATTGTATTAGTGTATAATATGAGCGTTCCTTAGCACAAGTTCAGCCTGATTTCTTGTTCCTCTTCAACACTCAGAAATATTCATGTCATTCTGTAACTGCTGCAGACTCTGAGCATAATATGATCTCCTCATCATAACTGTCACATCTCTATGCACTCATTACCATTTAATGAAATAACTGAGTTGTTTTAAAATGACAGCAATACACTTTGGGCTTGGTTTTGCTTGGAAGAGCTATTAGCTTGTCAATCAGTTTAGAAATAATCTGCACTTTTGTAAAATGAGGTCATTTAAAGAGATCTACAACAAGTAAGATACTGTTCAGAATTTTCCAGAAAACGCTGTTTCAAAAGACTTTAACTATCTCTTTAACTTGTGTTATTTGCACATTGACAACTCGGAAGGGCTTTTAAGTTAAACAGCTTGTTAAGTTTGTGTGCAACACTGGGAATTACACACAAAAAGGGAAAAAAATATTAACGTGTACAAAAGCAAATTGATTTATTGAGCCTGTTGCAGCCAGAATATGTGGACTAACTGGTTTGTTGTTCAGTGATGGATGAAATTTCAAAATACTGACCTGCCAAGACAGTTCTGTTTAATATTCTATTAGCCTGTCACATAACAATGTGTCTTTAAAGCTTTAATTCACATGCACAAAAACATTTGCCTTTGGATGCCAATCAAGAACCTAAGTGTAAAAACTGTTCAGAGGTTATTAGTTTAAACAAAAAATATGTTTAATTTATAATTTAATTGTTCAGTACAGTTTTTTTTTTTTTTGTTTTTTTTTTTTTTTTGCAGCACAAGAGCTGAAAATTGTACACAAACCTTTCTGCCTTTTCCAAGTTTTTCCAAATTCCTTCTTGTTTTTCCTCCTAATATATTTTCACATGATTTTTTTTTCCATCATTAATTTGTGAATTACTTGAGTATTATAGAAAAGAACCCTTAAAGTTTAGTAAATCTTTTCTTTGGGTGCCCCCACTTTTCTTCCAGAGAGAAACGTTTAGGCTCCAACATGCTTAACAGGAAGCAGAAGTGCACGTTTGTCAGGTTTCACCAGAGAAGTTCAACAATTAGTTTAATTTAGACCCTTGCCAGGTCACTTGGGGACCTGTGCAGAGTTTATCTGAAGCACATCTTGTGTTTTATTAATTTCATTCTCTTTTCAAGATGCTAGTCTTCATTTGAACTCTGGATAAGTTAAATTTTTTGGAATCACTTCTTTCATGACCATTGGCCTTCAGATACAAGTTTTAAGATTTTTAAGTTTTATCTTTACTCAGTCTTTATCACAAAAAACACATTTACAGCATAAAGTCATCAATGCCTTCCTGTAGATGTTATAATGATAAGATTTTGCTTCCACTTTTATACTTCAATTCTTTGTTCATCGTTAACAGGATTTTTTTTATTCTTTTCATGGCTTTAGAAACGTTCAGGTGTCATTTGATGAATTTTCTGTAAGGTTTTGATGCAGTTTTTGTTGAGGAAGAGAAAAACCTATTCACACTACCTTGAAGATCTCACTGCACCAAAGCTCGTTCTTCACCTTTAGATGTTATTTAAAGTAACCATTGAATTGATGGGTCCTGTTTTGACTAACCCCCCTCATTCCTTGTTTCTAGCCTTAGTTAGCCAACATAATCCAGGAAGTCTGAGTTTGGTTCCAAGTTTTATTCAGTTTTATGTGAGGGAGTCTTCTGGAACTCTGCAGAAATCCTCGCACTAATCTGGGCCTTAACTGAGTGTTTTCTTTCAGGTCCAGAGTAATTCTCTCAGCCTCATGGTTTAGTTTTTAGTCTGATGTATATTATAACTTTGAAACCTTCTGAGTGCACCATTTTAATTCAGTTTAATAAACAGAATCTAAACAAGTTGTTTCAGTCGCAGTGGTGAACACAGTTCCACAAATCCACAAATAGCTAAGCGCAGAACTCAGTTTTTGTTTTGCGGATTAGCATTGTTGCTAACTTTGGAAACTGTTAGCGGGATTAGCTTCTGCTAAATGAATTCTTGCCAGCCTTGAGTCCACTATCAAAATTCATAACTTGTTCCTGTCTCAAGGGTCCGTTAGGCACTCTATTGACTTGCTATGGGTGCATTCACACCAGCCCTGTTTAATCCAATTTAATCAAACTCTAGTCCATTTGCCTAAAAAGTCCAGTTCGTTTGGGGAGGTATGAATGTGCAATCCAACTCTGACACGGACCAAAAAAGCCAACTCTGGTCCGCCTAAATACCTAGGTCTCGGTTCGTTTCAAGTGAACTCGCACAGTGTGAATGCAAGCGGACCAGAGACAGCTTCAAAAGCAGGAAGTGGTCCACAGCGCCTACCCTGTAGACCACTTCTGAGTAAATTCTGTGTAATTACAACCAAAACAAACGTATTTCTCATATGGAGCCATCTCAGCTGCCTTTTATGAAGAAAAAAACATTCTCTATGATCTTCTGCCTCACCTTCCGCTCTTGCTGAGTCCATTGTTGAAAAACGACAAAACAGAAATCCTAAAGCCGCAAAAATTTGACGCCACTATTTTTGTCTTTAATTTCCAGAAGTTAGTTGCAATCAGTGTCTTCTTCAGAGGTTTTTGTGTCGTTTCCTTCAGTAGTTCTTGGTGCAGCGCCACCACAGGCGACTGGGGGGAACAGGTTGGCTCGATTGACTCAATGCAGTAGGAATGTGAACCGCAGCAGAAGAAAAAAACAAATGTTCTGAATTTTGGTCCTAATCGAACCGAGTCTACCGGGCTATCAGAGGTGACAAGGACCTAGTACACATGACAAGACGCGATTGGTCGATGCAGCTTCATCTGGAAGGAGGTGAAGACGTGACGCAATCGTCTTAGCATTGGCCTTAGTGATAAGCTAACTTTTTTTTAGCTAGCAGAGTATGGGTTAGCGAAGATAATGTTGCTTTGTGATCACTTCTGATTATTTTATTCAGTTCTTTGTTTTCCGATGTTTCTCTCTTCTTGTGGCCAGCTCCTGCTCCTCCCACTCTCACCTGCTCCTGATTATCCTCCCCAGGTTTTTTGTCATTCCCTCTTGTTAGTTTAGTCTTTAAATAACATATTTTTCTGTGTCCCTTGTCAGTGAATTGTGCTTCCCAAGCCCTCATATTCAGCTTCCTCTGCGTCCCCCTGGTTTTTGTAAGTTTCGCTGTCACGTCGACTTTTTGTTTTTGTATTTTGTTAAATAAATCAGTTTTCTTTATTTTACCCTTGAGTTCCTCATGTCAGTCTGCACTCTGGGTTCAACGCTAACTATGTTACACATGAGGAAAATGGCGAGATGCACTAGACTCCACAGATGACTGACTGATTGCCAGATGTAAACAAGACATTCTTCTTTTTTAGTTTTTGATCAACTCAAAAAACTATTTTTGCCTTTGTTTAAAGATTAATTGGGCGACAATTGTTGGGATTACTGCATCATTTAGCAGAAATGTGGATAATTTGTATCTTCTCTGCTGTATCTTTATATTAGGACATTTATTCCAGCACTGTTGGTGTCTGGAATGTAAACAGAATCAGCCGAATACAAAAGTGAAAACAAACTAAATGCATTGGAGACTGGCCTGAATCAACAAACTCATCTGTTTTCTGTGTATTACACGATTCTTGTCCTCCATTGATCCTTTTACTTGGACCCACATGGGCTCATACTCAGCAGAAAGCTAACCCCTTGTTTTGTTGTTTGCTGCCTCTTGACCGAATTAAGAACATGGGTTTGTATGCTTCATTAACTGTGCGAGTGGATTTGGAGATGGTTATTTTGGCAAAGATAAGGGCTGTGTGCAGATGTGTGAAGCCGAGTCCCTTTGAAGCAAAACCAACAGGAAATACCAATTCTCCTAAACATTTTTTTAGTCAAAATGACGATCCAGATCTTCTGAAATAGGGTTTTGTCAAAAAGTATAAACAATATCTTACTTGTTGTGGATAGCTTTTTGGACAACCTCAGATTGGAGGATAAAAGCGTAAATCTGACTAATGGCTTTTTTTTGGAGGGGCCACGATTATCAACATAAATAAAAATGAAATAAATGACTTTGTTAACTTCCACTGTCCAAAACTGAAGCTAGCAGGACCAATGTGTTGACATTGTATTTTTGGAGTCACAGTCTGAGGACTGTAGATCTAAAAGTCCTGCTTACATTCCCTCCCAACTCACTAATTAGTTGTCATTCTGTCCATCACAGTGTAAGAGGACACTTTGTCAAGCCTCAAGTATCTAATGAAACTAAACAAATTAAAAAATATGTTATTTGAACAGCAACAAGATACAAACAACATGAATAAGCAAAAACACCTGATACATTATTTAAAGTGTTTATTTTATTGTTGATTTGTAGTCAGGCAACTATTTCATTGGAGTGGCAGAAAATAAAATCAGCCACAAGGGGGTGTTCGTCCATTGCAACTTCAACTTCATGGTTCCGGTCTAGTTTCTATGTATGCTCCATGTTGATGGCCATGAATAAAGTTGATTTCTGCAATTTAAAAACAAATGCAATCTGAAACAATTCATAGTGGCTTTTATTAACTGCTTTATAAGTGTTTACCTTTTGTTTTTAAGTAGTTACTTATATGGGAATCTACATTTTGGGGGCACTTATCGCAGGAATATCATATTTATGACAAAATACATTTGTAAGGTAAAAGTGGGAGTGGTGACATTTTGAATAAAATAGTTTTGCACAAACTGCTATGGCACCTTTGATACTAGTTAAATCCTTGTGACTCAATGTGACTAACCTGTATAAATAAAGGCTGAATGAACAAAGACAACAGAAATTCAGGTTGTGTCTCAAACTAGCCTCTAAATTGTTAATCTGACTAGAATTACATTTTATTTTTCCATTTCTCCAAACTAAGGTCATTCTAAAAGCCATCTACAACAGATAAGATAATAATTATTCATGACTCTTCCCCAGAACCCCACTTCAAAAGAGTTGAACCATCTCTTTTAGTTTAAAGTTGTCACTGGTTTGATTCACTTTGGGTATTAACATAAGAAGGAAGCTGAAATAGATGACAATGAAAATAAAGTCACTTCCCACAACTCGTATCTTTAGGTGGTGTTTAAATATGACGTTAAACCAGTGCTGACCTTGAAAAACACACTCTTCTCAATTACTTTTTCTTTTTGTGCACTGCTATTGGCCGGTGAAGAAAATGACTCTAGGAAACATCAAAGCCTCCAAGTAAAGGTGAGATCTGCTAAGTTTCACTACAAGCCCCAACAAATCCTTTGAGCTCAGCTGTGCTGCACCAGCACTTCAATTTTCTCTCTTACCTGAATGTTAAGGCGACCTCGGTGCGGTCCAAGGCCGTAGCGTTTTGTGGACGAGGCATGAAGTTGGAAATCATTGATCTTTAATGTCTCCAGTCCTAGGGGAGGACATTCTAGATAAAGAGAAAGACAAATTGTCCGGTTATGATGATTTTGTGCATCATGAGTAGCGCTGCTACAGCTATCTTCACATTTTGTACAGTGGCTTGAGTCCGAATGTTAAAGACTTGTTTCAATGAGCTTTTGCAGACTTTGCATTCCTTCATCCAGCAGCTTCTTGCTTTTAGTTAACTTGATCAAACATTTAGCTCAGGAAAATGAAACTAGGGAGTACTAAACTTGTTATTTACTCATTACGGCTTATTCTACGTAGTGTTGGATGATGGATCTCCATTTCTTAAATGACAAAAAGCTGAAAATGCCATAAGGAAATCATATCAGATCTGTGATGTTTAAACTCTAAACTCAAAAACGTTTCAAGCATGAGTGGTAGATAATAATTGTACACTGTGAACCCTTCAGTTTAAAAACTTTGCAGCGCATAACAAGATCCTGAATACATATATGAATGATTGAAATTACCGTTTATTTCAGATTATAAGGCGCACTATCAATAAACGGGTCTGTTTTCCATACAAAAGGCGCACCGGATTATAATGTGCATTAAGTGAAACAAAACAGTCATATAAGTCAAACGTTGTTCAACTCATTCACAATAACCACATAAAATTGGTTAGAGGTCAGTAGGCACAACCAGAATTAATACAAAAAGCACACCTGATTATAAGGCTCACTGTCGATTTTGAGAAAATTAAATTATTTTAAGTGCACCTTATAGTCTGAAAAATACAGTACTAAAATATGTAATGTGTTTCTCCAGAAAGGTAAGGTCAATTTGTAGCACTTGGACTGTTGATCTGTCAATCAAATTTCAGTCTTTAAAAAAGCAGACTCAAAATGACCATACAAACACTTTTCTGAGTAAAAACAAAACAATAGTTAAACGTTGCATAATTAATATTTAAAGGTTATTTTGGGGGCATTTTAAGCCTTGAAGTACCAAAAAGTCTGTTCATAAAATGTCCCAGCCAGAACCAAGGGCTGTTATTATTCTGATGCCAATCACGCTGCAGATTTTAGACAAGATGTCAATTCTCTGCAGTTTAATTTTAAATGAAAGGCTCAAAAAGTTGGGGAACAAATAAAAAAAATTAGAAATCTTAGCTAGCCACATTTGAACTATTACTTTTGTACAGGTCAAGGTGCAAAAATGTTGAAGCATCAACTCTAAACCAAAGGCATCCATCCCTTGTAATGCATTGTCTGGTTGTTGGTAAATTTACTCAGCCTTTTTTTTAAAAACAGTTCTGTGATATCAGGTACATTGCTGTATAATCACCTCTTAGTACTGCAAGTTTCCATTGACCCTGCGTCTTTTTACATTATTTAAACAAACTGATCTGGATAATTCCAGTGCCACATCAACCCTTTATTGTCTACTGCGGTATGACAAGATGCCTTGTTACATAAAGATTGCTAGATCTTCTTCCCAATCTTATGAGTGAAACAGAGTCTGCATCAAAATAACATCTGGATTCCAGTTTTCACAACAAAATGTAACTCTGTCTCTGTTTGAATACCTCCCCTTGCTGTTATTCCCTCCCCCCAGGTAAACAAGCATTTTAATGAGAAGTTTCAAATGGCAAAACCAGCTTTTCCCAATGCTCTACTGTTCTAACATTATTTCACTAGCAGGAGCTGCACCACATCAAACTTTGTTAAAGGGAGTAGGGACATGAAGTTGAGTAAATCTGAAGAGTCTCACGCCTGGTGGCCAGGATGAAGAGGAGTTCTGTCTCAGTGGGCAAACATCCTGGTAAACGTAGGACCCTACAACATGGAGCATGAAGGCAGGAGTATGGCAGGATGGGCAGTGGGGGGCGCTGACCATGACAGATGGGACACACATCGGAGGCAATGAGGGGTTCAGTGTCTTGCTCAGGGACACATCGGCATGTGACTGCTGGTGGAATCGAACCCCCAACTCTTGCATTGGAGGACGACTGCTCTAACTACTCAGCCACAGCTGCCCATTATAGGATACATAGTGTATGTACTCTTAAAGGAATGGTGGCACAGAGGTTAGAGAAGTTGGGCCTGTGATCAGAAGGTCGCCGGTTCAACTACCCAGACCAACAACTTCAAAATGTGGGTGGGAAAGGGGAAACACCTTAGGTGGTCTGTGGTTGTGTTAGGAAGGGCACCTGGCATAAAAACAATTGCCAGACTAATTTAAAATCATTCAGTTTCAGTCATTGATGCAAAAGGTTCTACATTTTGGAAATAGGACAACAAAATTATTCCTAAGAGAAGAAAGCTGTGCCTGTCCAAAAATGTTTCTCTTTCATGCTGGAAGGGAGTTGCAAACTGTTTGAACAAATGCCCATATTTAAGTGACAGCAGAAGCAGAGCTGGTTCTCTTGAAGCACAGCTCTCTGTGGAAGGACCTCTCGCCTCTTCTCACTGCACTGGATGTTGTCCGACGAGAGCCAAATGGGGAAATCAGAGCTGACGTGTGAAAAATCTCTGCGGCCCAACGGCTGGAGCGCAGCAGTGGAACTTCAGAGGATGAATTTCAGATTTAGAGCCGGTCTGTTTGTACATGCAGTGCACGGTGCACATGTCGCTGTCACACTGCCAGGACTGCATTAACTAATGAGCACCCAGAAGTGCAAGACGAGCAGTGGAATTCTCTTTTGCGGAACACGTGTGAGTTCGGGCATCCAGTACTGGAAGTACAGTATAGTACTTTCATACTTTAGTGGGACTTTGAATCTGGTTGACTCGGAACTGTGACAGTTGTGGATGTATATCCAGTAATTACTGTCTTTATTAAAAAATATCTACTTGACTTTATGAGATATTAACAAACGGGCACAAAGTTAACAAACTCACACACAGGCAAATACATCATTGTCCACCTTTGCCTTTTGGAGGCGAGAAATAAACACTGTTGCGTTGTTTTACCAGATTTATTAATTTATGACATGCAAGGTTTGAAAGAAAAAGCAAGTAAAAGACATATATGTGCATGAGACAATGTAAGCTAGGGATATAAAGCAGACATCATTTTAGACTACCAGTAAACTAAATTTCCTTTGAACAAATTGCACATTTGCTAAATGAGAAGTTATAGTTTTAAACTATGGCAATAATACATGTACACATGGGTATTTAACCCTTTGAATCCACTTATACAATATTTGGGACTCAAGCTGGTGGTTCACAAAAAATTAATAAATCATTATTGTATAAATGTTTATGAAGCATTGGTACTATTGTGATCCATTTTTCTTCTGTACATTTTTTGGCGCGATCCTCGTCCTGCAATTTTCAAGCTGTTTCAACAAATCATGCATCAAAACGTTCAGCGTTTTTCTGCTATGACTTTTGTTGTTGGTGCAACTTTAGCTTTTTTGAAATATTTAGCCTTTTCTGACTTTTTTTTTTTCTCATGGAAAATGAACTGAGCTCATTTTCCATCTTTAGATCTATTTACAACCTTTTACTACTCTTTTGACATTTTGTTCTGGTTCAGCTTCTTTCAGCTTCCTTGTGCAAATTCAAACTTTTTTCATCTACTTTCAGCTAATATAAGTTGTTGTTTTTTTCATGTGTGCTCCTTTCAGATTCTTTCTGCTTCTATCTACAACATTTTTTAGATTTCTAACTCCTTTTAGCTAATTTCAGCTTGTTATGCTCCTTTCAGCTTATTTCTGCAAGTTTAATTTTTTCTATTATATCAGCTACAACTTAGCTGTTTTATGCTAACTTTAGCTTCTCAGCTAATTCCACATTTTTGCACTCATTTCAACTTTTTGCAGTTAAATTCAGCACAAACAGTTTCTTTCCACTTTCTTCTATTTTCAATTGTTTTCGATAGTTTCAGTTTGTTTTTTATTTTTTATTTTATTTTTATTTTTTTATTTATTTTTTTTTTTTTTTTATAATTTCCA
Organism: Simpsonichthys santanae; assembly: GCA_031762415.1. Classification (NCBI taxonomy): domain Eukaryota; kingdom Metazoa; phylum Chordata; class Actinopteri; order Cyprinodontiformes; family Rivulidae; genus Simpsonichthys; species Simpsonichthys santanae. The sequence continues at coordinate 20,076,464 of JARVLU010000489.1, forward strand.
CTTTTTCATGCGCGTCTATTTCTTTCAATCGGATTGAGCAAACATGTTCTTTCTGCTTTCTTCTGCTAATTTAAACTTGTTCTACCTATTCAGCTACATTTTTTAGCATTTTTAGCAAATTTCAGCGGCTTACAGATAAATTCAAGTTTTTCACAGTTATTTTTGTTACTTGCCACCTATTTAACTTCTTTGTGGTAATTTCTCTTTGTTATGCCCCTTTCAGTTTTTTCCTGCAAGTTTCAGCTTTTTCTGCTCTTTCAACTACTATTTAGCTGTTTTATGCTAATTTTAGCCTTTTTGGCCAATTCCACATTTTTATTTAGGTTTCTTCAACTCTTTCCACTCCTTGTAGTTTAAGCTTCTTTTTGTCTTTTCAGCTACTTTTCAGCTTTTTTTTTTTGTTGTTGTTGCTGCTAATTTCAGCTTCTTTTTTTTTTTAGCTAATTTCTTAATTTTTGTTCTCCTTTCTGCTTATTAAAACATAATTCAGCAAATATGTGTTATTTCTGCTTTCTTCTGCTAATGAAGGCTTGTTCTTTCATTTCAGTTACATTGCAGCACGTTTTTAGCTGATTTCAGCAGTTTTTCAGCAAGATCTTCTGTAATAATGTAGTGATCTGCCTTATGTTATTACAATAAGCATTCACACTGCATTTTTTCAGAAAATACAATTAGTCTACTTTCCATTTGTATTCAGTCCAAGATGATCCATGCAAGGATGGAACACATGGCTTTCACTATGATGTGTAATCCTGCCACATTTCAGAAAGTCGTATCTTCCTACTGGATGTTTCTCCTTTCATGTCACAAGTTTTTATTTGACATCTGGAGACTTGAAGATCAAATAATTTCTATGTATGATTTATTCATAGTGTGATGTTTCAGCAGCTTTAAACTGCTTTTAAACTAAGGACTGTTAGTAATTTTTAACAAGATGGACGGCTTTTTAAAAAGGTTTAAATTATACGGTGTAGTTCAGATTATAAAACGGGCACCTTAGGCACTTCCACAGCTTTTGGCAGTTTCTGAATCTGTATCTTTGCACTGAAAGTATCAAACTAATCCTCAAAAGAGCTATGACATAATAAATCCTGAGGTATAAATAAAAAAGAAATAAAATAGAAGGGGGATGAGGCACACTGGGTACAGACAGTGACCTAACATCTTTTAAATGTGAAACAGCTGGAGCGCAAAATCACCAAAATCTGAATATATGCTACAAAAGAGGTAAAAGACACTCACATAGGCCACCAAAATAAATAAATGCAATCCATGTGTGACCCAAATATATAAAGTTCAATGTAAAGCAACGCAAATGAGTTATAAGAAAACTGAAGAACATAATGTACACAAGAGCAAAAACAATGCAACACCACTGACATAGACACAAAACAGTTAATGTTATTCTCCTCTGCACTGATGGCATTAGCATTGCATGAACGTCAGGGTGATGGATGTGCTTCACTGTCCAAACTTTCTTAAAGGAATGTCTGATGACGCTCGATCAGAGCTTCATTCCCTAGTTTTTTTTTTTAACCCACAAGTGCAATAGCTACATAAATATGTTTATACATCATTGTGGTTTACATAAAACATCTAATATTTAAACCAAAACAGCTTCGCTCAACAGATTTATCTTACATCTGCTGACAGTAATGTGGAAGCATCCTCCTGTTCCACATGTTGGTCTGACATCCCAGTTTAATGAACTTCCTGTTGTGCATGTGGCAGGCACTTCGTTCTGCTCCACTACTGGCAATAGCTTGAGGATAAAACTTTCAGCGAGCCAACAATTACTAAAGATGAGAAATTGAGCTCCTAATCCTTAAAGTGGTTTGTTTTTAATGTTCAAACAAGTGTGTCCAATTATTCTTCTCAGTTTCTGTGCCAAATTAAAGATGGCAGCCCTTCACTTTGTCTTAAAGGAGCTTCACCGTGAACTCTTATAGATCATCTGCGCCGCAGCATCCTGAGGTGCATGCACAAGTTACAAAAGCTGCAGAGGCACCCTGGCTTTGGTGTAGGAAATTTACTGCGAGTACTGGAAACCAAACAGAACGCCTCGTCGCTAAAGAGGACATCAGTGCCTGTGTGGCTAGACTCTGCTCCAGAGTATCAACTGCAACTGCCAGAGCTTTCCTCTGAGGGAAAATATTCTGAACGGATCATTCGCTTCCAAAATATTTGTCATCTCTGAGAGAGTTTGTTTCTTTTGATGGCTCCCATGCATGTGCAGAAATAATCCTTACACACTGGAGGGGAGATTAACATGAGATCATGAATTCCCCATAACAAATGGAGGAGCTGTTTTTTTTTTTTTTTTTAAACTCACCTTCTTTTATTGAGCTATATTGTCTGACTCCTTCGGAGATGCTGTTGGGATCTTTCAGGGCGTTCTTGGTCTTCACTGCCTTTTTGCTGGCTGCTTTCTCTGAGAAACAAAATCAAAGTTGAACATTCATGGAATTTAAAAACTGATCTGAACAGTCAGAAATGTTGATTCAGAGTTCGAGTTTATGCAGTGTTGACAAAGGGATAAAAGTATTTCTTGTTTGTGGGGATTAAGAGTTGGGCCGCTGAGCCAAACGATTACCGTATTTTTCAGACTATAAGGCGCACCAGATTATAAGGCGCATTAAGCGAAACAAAACAGTCAAATAAGTCAGACTTTATTAAACTCATCCACAGTAACACTCAACATTGTTCAGTACCACATAAAATTGGTTTGAGGTCAGTAAGCACAACCAGATTTAAAAGAAGTCAAATAAGTTTCTCTCATTTCTTAATATTTTGCTTTCAGTAAAGAATTTCTCATAATCGTTTAAAGTAAAGTTTGAGTATCTTTAGGCTTTTCAAACCTTTTCTTTGGACTTTGGATGCTTTCTTACTCAAGTATCTGACCATTTTCAATTTTTATTTTTAATTTTTTTTTCATTGTTATCCACTTCAAACCACTCTACCTAAAAAAAAAATAAAAAAAAATAAATAAAAAAATAAATCCCTAATTCACGATATAACCTAACATTGTGTTGACATAATACAGGGATTTATGGAAGAATCAACTTCAGAATTGAGCTTTTGGTAAATTTGTTGCCATAAAGCCACAGTTGATCCTATTTGTTGAATTGAATAAAAGGTACCACTTTACAATCAGGCTCCCTAGGCTCCCTAAATAGTTAATAAACAGTTTACGTTATTAATTCCTCTATGAACACTTTGTAAATCATTAATAACTGCTTATTATGCATTCCTTAAGGGTGACAGAGACAAAAATGACCAGTTTCTTGCCAAATAGTGAGCCAGATCTGTTCACTTGTATATTTCATTTAGAGTTGTTATATTAAACATTTTAGACTAAGTTACTTCCTTGTGAGAACAATAAGGATTTGCAAACCTAATTTTTTTAGGTTATAGTATTGTACTTTATCACTGCATTATAAGCATCTACAACTAATATTATATCCTAAAAAATATATATTCTAATAATGGTCAGTTTTGTCTCTCTGTCATCCTTAATTAATGCATATTAAACCATTATTAATGATTTATAAAACGTTTATAGAGGAATTGATAATGTATCTATAAACAATTTATTAGCCATCTATAAGGGGAACCTTATTGTAAAGTGGTACCGAATAAAATAGTTGACGGACAAGTAGCACCAACAAGATGATTCCTAAAAAACTATTAGCTAACTTGTCAAAAATTAGATTTATTTTTATTTTAGCTTTGTTTGATTGTGTTTGGAGGTCTTCATAGGTGTTGTTTGTATTTCCTAAAGATTTCACTTCCAGATGTTTTTCATCTGCACCAAAGTTATCAAGGAGTTCCTTAGGGTTTAGTGCTTGGACCAATACTCTTTACCTTATATATGCTTCCATTCGGTAAATTTTCATTGTTATGCTGATGATACACAGTTATAATTGTCCATGAAACCCAATGAATCCAATAAGCTACTTCGACTACAAGCGTGTCTTAAAGAAATAAAAACCTGGATGAACCTACATTTTCTGCTTTTGAACACAGACAAGACTGAGGTTTTAGTTTTTGGACCTGAGCATCTTCGGAATACATTTTTCAGTCTTTCACCCGCCTTAAGTCGTTAATCTGGCCCCCAGCTCTATTGTTAAAAACCTTGGTGTTATTTTTGATCAGGACATGTCTTTTATCACCCACATTAAAAACATTAATAGAACTGCCTTCTTCCATCTGCATAATATTGCTAAAATTAGAAACATCTATCTAAAATGATGCAGAAAAACTGGTTCATGCATTTGTCACGTATAGACTGGACTATTGCAATGGTTTGTTATCTGGGTGTCCAAACACTTCTTTAAAAAGTCTTCAGTTAATCCAAAATGCTGCTGTCAGAGTCTTAACTGGAGTTAGTAGGAGAGATCATATCTCTCCAGTTTTAGCTTCTCTCCATTGGCTCCCTGTCAAAT
>JARVLU010000489.1:20081008-20105105 GCA_031762415.1 Simpsonichthys santanae
CCTGGTTCTGCTAAAGGTTTCTTCCTCATGAGGGAGTTTTTCCTTTCCACTGTCGCCTTTGTGCTTGCTCAAGATGAGAGTTCTGCGATGGAGTTAAACTCAAAGCAGTCTGCTCCTCTGATAAATAGTTTTAACTTATTTTTATATACAGTATATGAATGTCTGTCAGTGCACTGTGATGACTTCTGTGACTTGGCACTATATAAATAAACTGAATAGAATTTAATTGAACTGCTGTAAGTAGATTTATAGGACCTGATGCTTCTTTTTCTATCTCCACTGCCCAATTTCCTCACATTATAAAGGACAAGATCCTGTCAGACACAAGGAGTGGACAGATATTGAAAAAAAAAAAAAAATAGCCAAACTGCAAAAAAAACAAAACAAAAAGAAAAACTTGTATAAAGTCTGTGTACCTAATGATCAGAACCACTTTAAAAATCATAAACTCTGTCTTCTTGGAACAGCATATAATGAAATGAGAGATGTTTGACTCATTAGCACAGTGCTGTCAATCTTCCACTCAGCTCTGACATTAAAAGAAGCTTTGATGCCTTCATATATTAGATAGTCCGCCCTGAGGGTCAAGCTTGAAAACATCCTGTGCACGAGGCCGGTTTGGGGTAAAGAGTCACATTCCACAGACTGAAGACATAAGTGGAACGTGTGCTTTCTGTTCGACAGAGTCTCAGGTCATGACAAAACCCTCTCACACATCTGAAAGTCTTTATGGTTTCTCTTAACGTGAGGACGGTTCCTCCTCCGCGCTCTGAGCTGCAGATGTGCTGCAGCCGAGCAGATTCAGAACGCGCCAACATCTGCTCAACAAGACGTTACTGTGAATCTGACTCAGACTATCATGTCGAGGTGATCAAATTACTGCAGGAGTAGCTGTAAAAGTCAAGTAAACGTTAAAAATCCTTTGATGCCATGGACGTTTAAGTATAACAACCTTATTTTACTATTTGTAAACTTGAAAACACATATAAAGTTCATTCAGTTTAAACTACATAAATCATCACTTAGTGGATTTTCTTTTCAATAAATATCCTCACATTTTATTAATTTGCATCAAATCATATAAAAAGCTAAATTCATCTCTACATTTACTAAAAAAAATGTAGTCTTTATATTCTTCATGCAGAAATTTTTATTTTATTTAAATAACTAAAAATTTGAAAGAACATGTTAGGTAATACATTTCACTCATAATTACTAATGTCTGCCATTACAAAGGGTATGAAATCATACATGCTTTTGTACGTACATGTGCTTGTCTGTCTGTTAGCAAAATATCTCATGAACGAATGAATGGATTTTAATGAAAATCTCAGAAATTACTCTTTCAATGCACATCTACAACTTTTAATTTTCAGAGTCAGATTGATTTAAGATGACTACTATAGCTTATCAATTTAAGAAAACACAAAAACTCCTTTAACATGATTGACTTTACAGATATTGAGCTAAATTTTGGTGTGGTAGAAGATGAAAGTCCTCCCCAGCAGGAACTCCTGAAACTAACAGACTAACTTTAAACTTTTTGCATGAAAGGCAACAAGCACGTCACGCCAACCATTCCTTTTTATTTATCGAATGATCAGAATTTGATTTATTTTGTCTTTGTAAAACAAAAACTTTTCTATATGCAAATTTAGAAATCATATTCAGCAACACCTTTAAGAAATGTCAGTGCAGCGTAAGTAAATTAAGCTTGTATGAAACTAATTTAAATTCTTCAAACTAAATAACTTTTAAAGAGCCCTGCAAAATGATTCAGTCCTTAAAAATAGAAATATGAATGAGCTGAAATATATGTGCAAGAATAGACAATTTTTAAATGTAAGTTCCACAAAAAATATGAATTTCATTGCATATGTTGCTTAAAAATAGAATATGTTTTGATCAAGTTGTCCATGCAAGGGTTGGGATTAAATTAATTCTGCTTGCCCTTTACCTTTGAGTCTTTGAGCAGCCATGCATTAAAAACAGACAAAACTGGAGATGAAATCTCTTCTTTGGCTCAAAACTTCAGAATCAAAATGGGACAACTAGCATGAGAAGTTGGTGTATTTATCCGAAAACCATTTTTGTTAAAAACTGAGGATCACTTGATTCAAGTGCCCAGATTCAGCTCTATCATTGACCAACATCATGTCAGTAAACAATTTTAATTTTAAAGCCCTTGCAGTCGTCATCCACGTCCTAAACCAAAAGAAACCATTCTGAAGAGAAAGCTGCGACCCCTGCAGGCTTCTCCTCCTGTGGTCCCACCTGCAGCAGGAATCCCTGCTCAAACATGTGAAGTCAGATACCTGGAGGATGAGGTCAGTGTCCACAGAACTCACTCACCCACTAGAGTAAAAAATAAATAAATAAATAAAAAAAGAAGAACAGAAACCCTCACACACACATACACTGCTGTCTTTCAATCACATGGCTCTCTTATCCACATAAAAACCTGTAGCTGTAAAACTTGAGAGTCACATGGTGAAATCATGCGCGATATTATCGGCATGGTATCGGTATCGGCCGATATTAGCAGTAAAGCTAAATATCGGACATCGGCCATTCTATCAAAATAACCCACTAATATAAAAGATGCTCTAAATATATACATATATTTATTAATAAATATATAATATATATATAATTTTAAAATTTATATTTATATGAGGTGCAGACATCCCAGTGACAAGGATGGATGCAGCGCCAGCACAATGTTATGACACCATGCACGCCAATGAGTTTAGATTTGTGAAAATTTACACATTTGCACTGTTTAAATTTGGCATTAAACATAATCCAAGTTGAAGTGTTGCATCATTTTCAGCCCCCTTTTTGGCATTTGCATTTGGCAGCAGGCCAAATTGACAAAGACCGTGCAGAATAAAGTAGTATTTTAATTCCAGAGCAGAGACATATGTAGTCTCTGTAAGTAGGTCTAGGAAAAAAAGTTTTGGTACTAGTGTTGGTTATCTGCCAAATAAGTTTTAACATATCGGATATCGGTCAAAAATCCATTATTGTGCATCCCTAGAAATCGCAATGAACTATTTTACCCAAATCATCTTGGGATGAAAGGAGGAGAACTTAAGATGTCTTTATTTTGCAGGGATGTTACATATTTCCCTATTTAATATTAGTCTGTTATAATTGCTTAAAAAAGTATATTTAAAATTACCATTGTAGCCATGACAACCTTATCTGTGAAAAAGTGAGGTCACATGTTGATCCATGTTGATTTTAGTTTTTTTATTTTTTTTTTATGACTTGTACATAAAATTGTTGTCTTTTTCAGCCCTGGAGCTCTTCTTCTACGTGTTAGGAGTTTTGTAAAAGGAGTTCCACAAAGATCAGTGTTAATTGTAGCTGAGAAGTTACAGCTGCAGCTTCAACACCATTAACAGCCACAGAAGTTTAAAAAAACACCTAAAGGTAAACATTTATATTGTTTTTAGAAAGTGCATGAAATAGTAAATGTAACTTACAATTATAACCAATTACATTTTCAAAGTTACCTTCCCTACGCTGTTAATTTGCTTTTTATTGCCATGTGAATTAGAATTAAGATGCTGCATTGAGTCCAGATTCATTTTTCATTTTTATTCAGTCCATGCAAAGGTTCTCACTTATCACAGGTTTATAATAGATTATATGAAACTTCCATGAAAATGTTCTTAAAGTCTGCTGCGATGTTTAAAACAAAATAATGTTTGCATTAATGTCGGTGTATTGAAAATTCATCATAACACCAGCTTAAAATTACTAAATGCAACAGATCTGCAGGTCTGATCAGGACTTAACTCGGGTTATGATTAAAAGCTGTGACCTCGTTTTTACCTGACTTTGTCGGAGCTGTCTTTTTCTCATTCTTCTTGTTGCTTTCTGTCATCCCTTTAGGAGATTTCTTGCTCTGTCTTGGGTGCTCATGTCCATCCGGTGTTGAGGAAATGGGCTTCTCCTGCACTTGAACCTGATTGTGTTGCTCCCTTCTCAGCATCCCATGCCTGTAGTAATCCTCCTGCTCGCCAGCAGAGCCGAGGCTGGGGTCTGCGAGCCCTGTGAGAAGTAGCACAACCAGGGGCGCCAGGAGGCTGATGCATTGCCTTGTCATGACCTGGGGAGGGGGGATTATCTCCAGCTGAAAGTCTCGTCTCCAGATGAGGCTGCTGCTGCTGCTGCTGCCGTGTCCCATCAACTGCTCGTCTCCCTCTCCCCTTCCCACTCCAACGAGAACAGAGTTCACAAAGTTCTCCGAGCACTCCAAGTAAGTAATAAAGGCAGAGGAGCCAGAGGGTCCATGAACGCCTCAGTCTGGGAGAAATGAGGTGAGGGAGGGAGGAACACTAAAGGCAGGGGATGAAGGAGCAGACAGAGACAGGTGATTCACCTTTTTCCCCTGAATTTAAACCCATCTAGCTTGTTGACACATTGTACTGTCAATTTATTGCATTGGAGAGCAGAAAAACAGGGACAGAAACATGACCTGACACCTACAGAATCTGTTTTCTCCTCCCATTATGACTCGCATTTGAGCTGTTTAAACAAGAGCGAGGTTTCTTCTTTTTTTTTTCACAGCAGACAGAAGACTCAACTTTTTTTTTGCACATTAACAAGAAGTTGAAATGTATCCAAACAAACTGTAGGTGGAGGATTGAAGCATGTTCCAACACAGACATGGAGCAATGCCCTGAGTGTCACTGCTCATCACATCAGTCGACTCCTCAAAACGCTTCTTTTCCCTTCTTCTTTTATTTTTCTCTTCCAGAGACTAACGGCTACAGCAGCTTATGAAGTCGATCTTTAAAAAAAAAAAAATGCAGCAACAAAGCCCAAAGCAAGTTTGAAGAAGTGTAAATTAGTTGACACCTTTCATGCCAGAGTTTCAAATTAAAATCATTTGAAGTTGAGAAGGGATGGAGTTATAGATGTTTTGGTCAGATCTTATACATTTTATTATGCACAATTCCATGTTAATACACAGAATGTGAGTGTGAGGATGACTCTCAGCTACTACCAAACCATTTTTAGCTCAATATCTATGAAATTGACTGTTACAGCCATTTTTGTGACAACTAAGCCATAGTGGCCATCTTAAATTGGTTTGACTTTAGACATGAGGTTAGATGTCCAACCAATACATCTTGAGAGTTTCACAAAATCTGTCCAGTGGTTCATGAGTAATTTTACTAACAGACTCGCATATTTTCCAGCATATAAGTCACTCCTGAGTATACTGTGAGTTGTATCAGTCAAAAAAAGCATCATGAAGAGGAAAAAAACATATAAACGTTGCTTCGGCGTATAAGTCACATTTATTATGCATTTATTTAATGGTCAAAACAGCTTCATTTTACCTGGGCCATCCATCCATCCATTCATCCATCCATCCATCCATCCATCAATCCATCGCAGCCAGAGCCGCTAGCTCTCCACGGTTCTTGCACCTACACCAGCTGAGTGAAACAAGAGTGCATGGGAGGACTAGCTGTTGTAGTTCTTCAAAATTTAAAGCATCATTCAAAAGTTGCGTTGTGAATATGAAAAAAGTATATAAGTCGCTTCGGCATGTAACGTAAAGGACTGACAAATCTATTTAAAAAATTGTGATTTATACACCAGAAAATATGGTAATAGCTTTGACTAAACGGTAATACGAAAGTTTTCTGCAAAGTTGTGGTGCATATAAGTTGGAATATGTAGTAAATTGTTTGTGAAACCAGCTGACTTATAGTAAATGTTTTTGTTTCCTAGTCTGAGTTGACAGAGGGCGGCCATCTTGTTTTGTGTTGAGCCCAAAGGCTAATTAGTTGTAGATGCAAAACCAATGGTTAGTTTTCTGAGAGCATCATTAAAATCAATCCAGTGGTTCATTTGTTGGTTCACTAACTCTACAGACAACTGCACACATGCACAATCACAATTTATCATTTGAAATGTATTTTTCTTCAAGGTAAACCATATAAAAAAACAGTTTTACTTTTATAAGACTTCCTTTGTGTTAGCTTGGATTTTTAACAGAATAATTTAGTTATTCCTCTAAGTAAAGAAATGTCAAGTCCTATAGTTGTTTTTTCCGTTGCAACATTTCATCAGCCTAATGCAAAACCAACTGAGGCAAAGTTAATGCCCTCTTAATGAACTTAATTTAAATGCACGGCTTCATCACACAGAATTGATCAAGGTGGGCATTAAATACAGAAAGAAGGTGCATAATGAGCCAACTCTTTCACCTGCGACTGAGATCTGAAAAGAAACTACTAAAAAAAGTGGGGTTTGTGCCTGCAGGCTAATCACAGAGGAACAGGATCTGGAGTGGGTGGACAACTCACCGCTGCCAGCCTTTGCTGGCACAATCCTTCGCCAGCTTTGCAGGCTCTCATTGTTCGCCCACTCTTCATCTAGACTACACCCGTCTTGAGCTGTCTGAGAGGAGGAGGAGGTGAAGGAGGAGGAAGTGGAAAGAGGGGATGAGATGAAGGAAGCCATGAGGACATGAAGATTTTACTCAACGCAGAAATGTTGAAGACATGAAAACATTTTCCATGCACACCTCAAAACAACTGTTATAACATCTTAATGCTAATCCTGCATGGCAGCGATGCCTCTGTGAAGAAAAACCACATCTGGGTGCATATTTTCAGAAAAGGAACAAGCAAATGACATGAAAATGTATGCTTTTATGTAGTTATTCAGAAAATTTTCCCAAGTTACAATCTTTCATTCTACAGTTTTAAGCAAAGAGTAGAATCACTCAGCTCTCAGATTAGAAGTTGAGAAGAACTCTTAGCTACTACCAAACCAAACTGAGCTCATCTGTAAAACGGACGGAGTAATAGCAAATGTTTGTGTTTAGGTTCAGAAAATTTCATTAAAATCTGTTTACTGGTTCATGGGATATTTTGCTCACAGTCAGACAAATACACACAAGGCAAACAAATAAATAACCTACCTTTCATGTATTTAGACAATCACATAATTATTTATTTTTTTCAAAATCATTTCTAAATCAACTGTTCCATTATGACTCGTAACTCCAAATGGGGAAAATACAAAAGTGAACTCACAGCTAAATCTCACTATAAAAGTAAGCATATTTTTTTAAAAGATGGACTGTCACAGCTTGAATTTGATTATGTTAATGTTAAAAAAATGTGCAAGGAATAAGAACAGCAAGCTGTGGTTTAATTAAAGGGTTTAAAGGTACATCAGAATTCTTTAAGGGCTCTAACAAACACAGCTTTTAAATGTGAAGCCTGTCTTTTCAACCTGCCACAAGTTAGAAATATTTTTGCATCATGCTGATGAAAATTTTTAAATAAGGCTTTATTTGGCTGTTTGATTGCTGAGTTAACAGAGAAATGGTGTTGGACCACTGCATATCTTTTCTCCTGTGTCCATGGAAACTGTGGGCAATGTGGCAATGGTTAGATTGAAAGATGGACACACGTGGAGCAGGAAGCCTTGAGATGTGAAACCTTTTGTCAGTTTGCGTCTTCATAATTTCCTTCTTAGAACGCAGAGGTTTCAGCCTTTTCAAGTCGTTTCAGTCGATGTGATCGCAGCTAGATGAGTCAGAAGAAATTTCAGATTGCATCGGAAATCACGTTTGTTTCAACCTTTGTTTTCAGGATTTGTTTACTTCAGTTAACAGGCGTATAGGTTAAAACCTGAACACACAAATCATGACTCGCTTCTCAGAAATTACATTTAAATATTTTCAGGTGTGCGTGCAGTAAAATGTATGACACAGGTTGGACTTAGAGTAGAAAAAAATCTATTCTATTTGGAAAATAATGGAAGCTCAATCATCCAGGTAGATAATTAAAAAAGGTTAAATCGTGTCATCTGAACCAGTTTCTTTAAGTGAGAAACGTTTCGACTCCCATCCAGAGGACTTCCTCAGTCTATGGTCTGCCAAACAGATCTGTCCCATCACTGATGTGTTTCAAGCCAACCTCGTTTTGGAATCTCAAAAGTCGACTTTTAACTCATGTGAAACACATCCATCCAAAACAATCAATCATCATGAACAACAATCAAATATTTTAGGCCAGGTGCCCGACTTGCTACTCGCAGAAACAGCCTGAAGTGAACCAAGGTCAAAGTGGTTCAGAAAAATGGTTATGAGCTCCATCATCCAGGTAGATAACAATTTAAAAAAATGGTTAAATGGTGCCATCTGGACCAGTTTCTTTAGAGAGACTACGTCTCTCGGTTGGGCTGGGAACAGCTTGGAGTCCTCCCAGAAGAGCTGGAAGAGGTGGTTGTCTGGGCCTCCCTGCTCAAGCTGCTGCCCCACGGCCCAACTTCACAACAAGATGATGATGATGATGGATGGATGGATGGATGGATGGATGGATGGATGGATGGATGGATGGATGGATGGATGGATGGATGGATGGATGGATTATTAAAATACTATATCACATGACAGTCTGCTGGTTGGGTGAACACACTTTATGAACAAGGATTTCACTTTAAATTCAAAGCCACAATACTCTGAGCAACAACTTTCAAAACTAATAAATAATTAAAAACACAAATGGAAAAGTTATTCTTCCAATATTAACTTTTATTCCAGCAACAACTACTGCATTTGTCACATTTTCACAACTGTGGAAAATGTCTTTGTTTTGCAAAGTTTGCTCAATAACTCTCCCTCCTACTGACCGACCTCAACTGATGAAAGGAACTTTATTGATCACAAACTTTATATAACATTATGATGGATGTTGTTGCATTTCAGCATCACTTTTCTCTGTTTCCTTCCTTCCTGAACATTTGTGTTTCTTATATTTAGTTGAGAATCTGCACAGCTGGGAGAAGGTCCAGCTGGATGTGACCTAAAAACAGGCCAGATGTTCTCATTTATCAGTTTTTTTTTTTTTACTTTGAATGGCAAGAAAAGCTTTTCCTCAGTACTCAATGTAATGTAGGTAACTTGAAGCAACAGGTATATTTGTGTGCATTCTTTGCTGCCAAGCTGTTTACTGTATTGTCATATAGGCAAAGCAAATTCCTCTTGTGGGACTTTTTGACAAAATAATAACAAAATAAAAGACGACAAACGACTTTAATCCTATGTGGTTTTGTCCGTACAGAATCAAAGAAGTGGAAAATGGCCCAAAAACTAACGGCAAAATCTTGTATTGTGCATCCTTGAAGGACATCTGTCGACTGAACTGCATCTAAGAGATGCTCCACCCAGCTGCAGATGTAACCACATTAGAATTCTGTCCCCGTTTTGAAAAGCTTGGCTGAAGTTTGAGGTGAGAGCTAATGCAGAGCGACGGCCCTGGTTGCATAAACAAAAAGTCACAACTGCAAGGACACAGGAGACGTGAGAGGACAGGAAACTTGAAGAAACATCTGTTTTAGAAGTGAATTTTTCTGTTAAAACTAATAGAAATTGCTCAGTTTTGCTCCTATGAAGATGAGCCAACACGATACGCAACTGTCAGGATCGTTGATCGTGCAAAAAAGAATAAAAGAAAAGGCTGCCAATGAGTAATATTTACACATATTTTAGAAAATGCTTAGAAAACTCAGTTGTGTAAACTGCACGGAGCAGAAATCTCAAGCTTTACCGGGAACTTTGTCGTATTTCTGCAGCACATGTCCAAAACAGATAAAACTGCATAGTGCTGTATATCACAAACAGATGTTTTGAGCTGAGCTCCTCCAACAAAATGTTTGGGAAAAGACCAGAGTGATCTCGGCCTGTAATAAAAATCACTGCTGTATCACTAGTTTTAACTGAGAAGTCCAGCGAGATCATTTCCCTTCAGCTGCAGAGATCTGTTTAATAAATCTGTTTTTTATTTTTATTTTTTTACTTTATTACTGAACATGGCTGAGACAGCTGGCAGCTTATCAGAGCATTCAGTCAACTAGATGGATTACAAATGTTTGTTTCATAGTCTTTGTTTATCCAGATTGTTATTTTCTTGTTATTTCAAGAAATGTGCTATTAGCCAAGTGAGACATGGCTGTGATTCAAATGAGGATTTTTTTTTTTTTTTTTCATTTTGACTTGGCTTGCATATGAGCAAGGAGGGATTTTTACTTTCTTGTTGGTCTCGACTGGTTTAGAGAAGTTTAGAGGTCTTTGGTGCAAACTTTTTTTAAATTATTATTGCACAAAAGACTAAACCGTGATGAGGCAGAGAGCAGAAGTTAAGAAAAGTTGTGGTAAGGGAGCATCACTCAGAATGCTGTGCTTCTGTGCCTAGTTAAAATGACAGAACAGAAATGGCCCTTGAAGAAAATAAAGTCCCTGACATTCTCCTGCAGCCTGTTCTAAATGTGACCTGAAAAGACCTGCTCACAGGTTCGGGGACTCCATCCTCATCCATCCAGCATCCAGATTACATCACAGCTGCTGGGATCAACTGACTGATGGAGCCAACTCCCCTCAAAGGATAAGATTTTGTTTTCCACATTCTTTTCTCTGTCAATAGAGCTTATTAAAAAGCCAAACGATGCATTTGTCTTGGACAACTTTTCAGCTGTTCTAAACCTGCTGTGGCATTTACTGTATTTTTCAGCTTTTAAGTCATAGTTTTTTGCATAATTTGCATGCCCTGCAACTTATAGGCTGAAGTGATGTATTTATGGATTTTCCCCATATTTGTAAACCAATTTTTGGCTGAGATATAACTGTTTTCATTCATTCTGATTGAAAAAATTGAATAGTACTACTTTCAGCCACTAGATGGCAGTAGAGTAGTAGTAGCAGTAAGACATGCCATTGTACCATGTAATAGGTAAACAAGGCTATAATGACAAATTCTAAAAAGTTCAAGACAAAAACAACTGGACTTTATTTATTATATTTTATACTTTATTGGTTTTGTCTTGAACCTTTTTAATTTACCATGTCCTGGATGACTGAGAATCTTCAACAGCTATTAATGAGACAGTTGCCTTGCCATATCTCCCCACCTTCTTTCTGCTTGCTGCTTGGAGGAGCAACCTCAGCTTCATTTTGCTGCACCGCCCCAGCGAAATGCAGCTAATTTGAAAATTAAAGTGCATTTATTTTAAGTAAAATGTCAACTGAGACACACCTTTGCTATAATTTCGAGCAAACAAACAATTGTTTTAGGTGCTTTTCTTGTTAAATTTCGAATAAATGAGCAGCGTTCGTCCTTTTTTTTGTCCCTCGCGCTCCCGGAGCACCGAGGCGGCGAATACTTTTCAAATACAGCTGATTTGACTAAGTCCTTATATTAAGCAAACGTTAGACTGAGGCACAACTTTACTATAAAGTCAAGCAAACAAATAATTGTTTTTAGGTGTTTATCTTGTTAAATTTTGAAGAAATGAACAGCGATTTGGCAGCCCATCGATTTTTGGCACAACACCAGCCCACATTTCTGGATTGTCAGCGGTGACATGTAACAAATGCGATGCATCAGCAATGACCCATAATAGATGCAGTGTATACGGCAAGCGACATATTTATGGATTTTTCCACTTTTTTAGACATATTTGGACTGATGCAACTCATAGGGCGATGCGACATGTACAGCAGAAATTACGATAGATCCTGGTCAATAGATTTTTAAGGATCTTAAGTTTATGGATGCAGACTGATTGAATATATAACCTTTATGTTCTTAGTACTAAAATAAAAAAGGAGAACTGTATGTTCATGTAGTTAATTCACTTTTTGTAACTTATTTTAAGGGAAATACTTGCAAGTCCTTGCATTATAGTTGTATTTCAAATTAAGTGTTTGACGTGGATTAATACCACAGGTGCCTTCAAGCTTTTTTTTTTTTGTCAGACATTTAGTCTGTTTAAGGGGACAAACATGCTACTGGGTAGTTTGGTATCATTGTGCCATATTGAACATAGAGCAGAGAAAGCAAAGATGAGAGAGGAGCTCAGAGAGAAGATTACATATATCCATAACGGAGGTAAAGGCTAAAAAAACATCTCCAAGCAGCTTTATGTTCCTCTGACCATCATTAAAAAGTGTAAGTTCATGAGACTGTAGCCAACTTTCCAGGATGTGGACGCAAAAGGAAATGCAACCCCAGGTTGATCAGCCAGATAGTTCTAAAGGCCAAGGAAACCAGGTGTCTTTCTGTTGGGTCTCTAAGGTTAATAAAATAACAAAAGGACCCTGACCATTAACAGAAAACAAGAGAGAGAGAGAGAGAGAGAGAGAGAGAGAGAGAGAGAGAGAGGAATTCACCACAGTGCATGGGTTTTGGGACTGAAAAGACTAAACTGGAGCTTCTTAGTCACATCAGTTGTGATTTTTAGATCATTGTGGAAAGGGACCAACGTTTTTATCCATGTCTGTATATTTTGACAAGAAGGCATTCATCACAGAACAAAAATATCATCACCTTTACTCCTGCTGTTGGGTGAAGACATCTTTGCCTCAATGTGCATTGAAAACATTTTCACCCTTTTATTTGCATACGTTTGGTAGTCTGGACACAGTCTAACCTGAATGTTGATGATGGGTCTCCTAATGAGCTGACGTGACCAAACTCAAGCAACAACGTTGTTTTCTGATTGTCCACCTCATCGCCTGAGTACAGCAGTCCCTCACTCTTTTTTTTTTCTGTGATTGTCGACGGTAATATTACTCAGGTGAATGGGACTGTACAGATAAAGATTTAAAAAAAAAAAAAAACCTCAGACAGGTGCCGCCATTTTGTAGTTTTCTATACTGTAAGGCCAGTCAAAAGAACCACATTACCCAGAGGCCAACAGTGCTCCTGGTCACTGCTTTCTGCAGAATGGAGGGAAAGTTTTTTTTGCAAATCTTTGCTATCTATTAAACTCACATATATAATCCTGAAGCTGAGCTCATCCTTCAAGTTGTGTCTTCACTGGTGAGTAGCTGGGCTGCAGTTGATCTGGAGTCTGGACTCAGTGTGACCCAGATCCTGGGGGGGGTTCAGCCTGGTTCTGGTCGCACAGTGCTGGTCCGGACCGGGACCATGAGCAGCTTGTGCTTGGAGTGTCCTTCCTGGAGCGGCAGCACGCTCACACCAACCTGGACGGGGAGGTGGTCTGGGTCATGCTGCAGGGTAGCTGAACAGAACCGAGCTTCTGCAGAGCTGGTGAGTACTCATGCAAAATGTTGCAGTACGTATGTTGTTAAAATTACTTAGGTTTAAAAGTTTAAAACATTGCAAAAGTGTGGGAAGGGTTTATGAAGCCTTAAAATACATATAAATATTAAATAAAACAGCGTTTCTACTTGCCGGTTTTTCACTCATTGCGGGGGTGTCCGGAAAGTAGCCCCTGCAAAAATTGAGGGACTACTGTAAAGTTAATAAAACAGCTATCTTTGGGATTCTCTAAAGATAAACCGAATTATATCTACCAATGCCTAAATAACTTCTACATGACAAAAGAAAACAAAAAGTCAGATTTGCACAAACCAACATTTCAGACTTTCTGAGAAATGTTCGTTTTCATTTGAGGACTTTCTAATTTGCACAAAATGTTGTTTGCATTGTAAAACACACAGTGAGTTGCACACATGACATGTGGATCATCTAAATCATATCATCAGATTACTTAAAAATTATATAGTTACTCTCTATAAAAGGAGCTTTCTTCTTTTCCAACTTTGGTTTTATTGACATAATGATGACAGATGATTGTTAGAACTTTTAATAAAATAATTTTCTATAAGTCATTCATGTGACTTTTGCTCAAAGAGCAACACAAATAGCCTCTACAAAAGGGAAATAAACATGCACGTTGCAGAACATGCACAATGCGCTGAGCTTTTTGAGCAGCTGATTTGACTCATACAACTCTTTCGAACTCATAGTTAATGCTAAGACATTACAGGTCAGGGAGCTTCCTTTATTATCTGTTCATTTGTTGCTGATTCATATATTTTCACATTGTTTTCTTTAATAAACAGTGTTGCAGATAACTCCCAGTCTCAGGCTCACGTTTCTGATGTTAGCCAGAACTGATTTTAATTTCCTTCTCTGCACTTTGTTTGTGGGGTTGATTGTCTTCTCTCCTGTTATTATCTATTGGATTTATTCTACATTTTCCATTATTAAAATTGCAGAAGTAGGAATCTCTTTGCCAAAATGTGTCTGTGTTGCCATTATGAATCAGTTTTGTGGGATGCTTGACTGACTGAACTGCCAAAAACAGTTTCTATGACAGCAAGTTGCTTTTTTTTATCATACAAAGGCCAAAAATCTGTAGAAGTAAAATAAAATAAAAAGAACAGTGAGCAGCCAGACTGAATGTACCATTTCTATGAGTTTTCTTTACGGCTTCAGCTGTCCAGCTGTCAGGTACTGGGTTCTGATAAGACAGACCAGGTCAAAGGAGCTTTTGGAAATTTTGTGAACTCCAAGGAAAATTAACGTGATTGAAGATGTTCATCAAATAATGACATCCCAAATCAGATGGTTGAAGCGTCCAGCAGCAAACAGAAACATGCAGATACACTGACTGTCCTGCCAGACTGCCTTGATTTAAATATGGAAAAGTTGTGACTGGACAAACGAAGCGTTACAAACTTACAATCCCTCCTTTACAGCAGCTGAATTAACTTTATTGGTAAAGTCAGACTGACTTCTATTAGACGTTCTGCTAACTGATGTCCATTTGGGTGTTTTTTTTATTTTTTTTTTAAATATTTTTACTGTTTAAGAGGTAAACTTTTAACATTCTTCATATAGGCCCCGTCTGCCCTCTTGTGTTGAAGACATACTACTACAAACATCACTCTACATTTTCTTACCTTTAGAAATGAAAGGCCCAACATTCCTGTAAGGATCTCATCTCACCGGCTGCCTTTTATGTCATTTATGTCAGAGTTTTAGACTAAGATTATCTTTGTTGAGAAATTACAAAGTTATATCAGTTATTATCAGATGTAGAAATATATCTAGTAATTATTTTCTGAAAAAAAAAAAATTTTTTTTTTCAAAAAGTGTCTAATTTTTCACAAGATACTTTGCCAACAGACAGTTGTCTGCAAATGGAATAAAATAAAGGGCTTGCACAGTCTGTTAGCACTTAAAAATATGGGAACCACTTTACAATAAGGCTCCCCTTATAGATGCTAATAAATAGTTTATAGATATGTTATTAATTAACCGCTATATAAGTCATTAATAATTGTTTATTATGCATTAATTAAGGGTGACAGAGAAAAATGACCATTTTCTTACCAAATAATGAGTCTAATCTGTTCATTTCATTTAGAGTTGATATATTAAACATTTCAGACTAAGTCACTATATTGTAAGCACAATAAGCATTTGTTAAACTATATCTTTAGGATATATTCTTAGTTGTAAATACTTATAATTCAATGATAAAGTACAGTATTAAATGCTAAAAAAAAAATAGGTTTACAAATGCTTATTGTGCTTACAAGGTAGTAACTTAGTTTGAAATGTTTAATATAATAACTCTAGATGAAATTAACAGATTTGGCTCACTGTTTGGTAAGAAACTGGTCAGGTTTGTCTCTGTTTCACCCTTAATTAATGCACAATAGGCAGTTATTAATGATTTGTATAGTAGGAATTAATAACGTGTCTATAAATATTTATTAGCCATCTATAAGGGGAGCCTTATTGTAAGGTGGTACCAAAATATGCTTTGAGGCTCAGTCCCAGCAAACTTTGGGTCAGTATCTGCAGGCGTGACAGAGTTCAAGTCATTTTTGCATGTTTAAAGTCACTCGGCTGTAGCAGCCATTTTGAATCATGCTGAACTATCAACTGTTGCACATCCGATGATTACTTTCTGAAAGTTTCAGTAAATTTTGTTCAGTGTTTCAAGTGATATTTTACTAACAAATGGACAAGCATGCCCTTAAATGCAATTTTGTTCACTCTTTATTCCTGCTCAGACTCAAAAAGCAATCATGACTGTTTAAACAGAACGGATTTGTAGTTATGTCTTTGCAAACTGACACATTAAAATTCAGTTTAAAAATAATTAAAAGTAGATTCCCCCACCCCAACATTTTGTAAACTGCAGATCTAGACTGATATTTGTCATTAAAAACAGCCTCAGCCTCCTTAAAGTTGAATTATTTTTAATGTTGCAGCTGCATAGATTTTACAGAAGGGGGTAATGTTGTCTCACTTGTCTGGGTGCCATTGAGTTTATTTTCCTGTTTCAGATTAGGAGGTAGAAGCAATCAAAAACTGCCACATATCATGTTTTCACCTCTGTGATTTCAACTATTATTTATGTATAAAAACACAACTTAAAAAAGTCAACGTCAGACTGTTTAGTTTTCTTAAAATTCTCAATTTAATCTGTTTTTCTGGACACAAAACCCACAAATGAAAACCTGCCAGCATCACACACTTCTTCTCTTACACACACACTCACACAAAACCGTCACACTCACTTGTGCTTTTTAATTTAAATTTTTTTTTGTATTTTTGATTCATCTCTGCGTTTATAACTTAAAAAATAATTTACACTTAAAAAATAAGTTGATTTTCATGGGCACTTGAGAGAGATGACAACGAAGTCGGGTCGTTCAGAGTTTAGAGTATTTCTCCCAGAGGAAGGAGTCATTCCTCAGAACTTGAGCCAGTTTCTGATTGAACGGTGAGTAAAAGTCCCGCAGGATCTCCTTAGTGATCGGCAGCATGGGCCCCAAGTTTTTATCAGCCGGTCTTCTGGTGTTGGACGCTGGACTTCTTGTGATTTCTGACTCTATTTCTTTTGTCGGCTGGCCTGTAGGATACAAAACACCTCTGTAATGTCACGGCTTTCTGCACCTTTCAGCTTTTTTTTTAGAAGAAAACTTGTTTTGTGTTACACTGATCTACGTCTTATCTCACTTACCGAGGCTGAGAAAGTCAAAAACTTTGTGCATCGTGTATTTCCTGTTATTAGCATGGTCTTCTAACCTCAGGATAAGGATTTGTTCCCTGCTGAAAACGGTCAGCCAGTCCATTAAGTATACAATGTAAAGGCCAACTTGCAATCTCACCTGTTGGGGCACAAAACAAGAAGAAGAAGAAGAAAAAAAAAGAGTTTATCAAGTTCTGTCCAAGAAGCTTTATCCTTTGCAGAGGCACATGGTGCATGCATGGGTGTATTTAAAGGAGGCATTTTTACCTGCTTTCTCTAATCTTCTCTGTGAACTCATTAAAGGGAAGCAGGGTCATGTGGGCATGTGATCATGTGCAGGAACTATGTGGTGTTTACCGTAATTTCTGGACTATAAGTGGCTACTTTTTTCACTCACACTGAAACTCGCAGCTTAAACAATGCTGCGGCTAATTTATGGATTTTTTTTTTTTTTTGACTGGTTAAAGAGCTTCCTGCCACCAAAACATTTACACATGTGTGATGCCTCATCACACACAGGAGCTCACATAGCTGCTCAATACATGTCACTCTGGGGTGGGTCCTCATGACTCAATTAGACTACGTGTATAAATACAGATTAAAAAAAATACTGTACATATTTGTGTAAATGACAGGTACGTATTTAATAAAAAGTTTTAAAAAAATTCAGTGTAAATATTTCATGTTACAACGTGGACACCCATGGCTTATAGAAAAGTGCGGCCTATATACAGGTAGTCCCCGACTTACGGCACTTCGGACTTACGAACGGGTGTGCGGCGCAGCGTTAGCATACATTTTCATGTATTTCCTCGACTTACAGCAAAAAATCCGTGTACAAAATTATATATTTTATTTTATTTGGTGGGCACCACTTATAGCCGAGTGCGCTCAATTGTCCAGAAATTATGGTAATATGTGAAGAGCGGCAGAGGGATGTGAAAAAAAAAATGTGAATGACTTAGATTTATAAATCTGCATCGCTACTTTCAGTTCAACAGACTGCTTTGTGCTTTTACAAAAGTATGTTATTGTGAAGTTGTAATTTTTTTTTTTTTTTGCAAAATAGTCAGAAAGTCAAAGACTTTGTGCATCGTGTATTTCCTGTTATTAGCATGGTCTTCTAACCTCAGGATAAAAAAATGAACTAACCAGCTTTGATCATCTGAGTTAATTTGGCATTTTTCTGTTATTTTATTAATTTATTATGCTCAATCAGAACAAATGACAGTTAAAAAAAATGTACAAAATGACTGAAATGCACAAACAAACATGGTAAAAGCAGTGAATATAACCCAAATTAGAAACTGACCACTTTTCCTGCCTCTTCCTTCTCTACTTTGCAAATCAGCATCCATGTTTCAACAGATTAGATCAATTCTAAATCTGAGCTTCATCATTTGTATATCAGAGACAAAGCACAGAAGTAATCCTTTTCAACATGAGCTAATAACTCAGATATTAGAGGATGGACATTCAGACCAGCTGCAGGGAGTAATCACTGATCCACAGGGATGTGGAGCCTGTCAGAGGCAGTTTGGGAGCAGGACCTCTGAATACCAGGCAGCTCAGCACTGAGCCAAAAGAGGACTGGCCAGTCGGCTTTAGGGCACTGTGGGAAAGGCTGGCTGGAAGCCGAACACCCAGACTTGTTCTTTGAGCCAGAAAGAAGTTCATAGTTTCACTAAACTATGTTTTGTTGCACACAAAAACAGGCTTAAACTTTGAATTGCATAGTAGTGTTTCAAATTCTTTTCCCCAAACTCAGTGTTTCAAGCTTTATCGTGCCCAAATGAAGCGTGCATTTTACTCCATCTGCCCCTTTTTTTTTTTTTCAAAACTGTTTCTTTTTTCTCTCTTCCCACCAGCTAATAAATTGGTGACTAAATGCAGCTCTGAAGAGAAGCTCCCAGACAAAAGCAGGAGGGAGGGACCACTCACTGGCATGGCGTTGTTGATGGTGGTGTTGTACACACAGGAGCGCATTGTGTACTCCGTAAGGCACCCCTCGAATAGCTGCAGCGACTCAGACACCTTCTCGTGGAAATCCTCTGCAGATTTATTGGCAATACCGAAGTAAAGGTAGTCAGAGTAAAGCCTGCAAAACAACACAGTCGACAAATGGGACATGAATGCACATGCTTTACCATGGATCTTTTAAAGATAGCTAATTATGCAGCTACTCCATTAAAAAGATAAACAAAAGAAGCAAACTGTAACTTTTTTTTTTGTAACTGGACTAACAAAACTAAAAACTCCTGCACCAAAATAGACTGGTGGAGACAAAGTCATGAAGCATCTCCAGTAAAACTTGACACGTGGCACGGGGTCTGTATTAAGGAAAGGCACAGGTTGTAAACAAGTCTCACATAATGAAACTGGCACGGTTAGTTTAATCGACCGTGCAATTCATTTCCCCTACAATTTGTTTTTGGGAAAGGTAACACAGGCCGCTATCAGCAAAGATAATTACACAGAGACTGCTCTGATGTCCTTCAAAAAAAAGTGTTACAAGTTCAGCACTTTTGAAATGAGACTCCGTTAAGTGATTCTTATCTTTCTATAGTTTACAAAATTTTAAACTAAAGTGGAAGACCACCAGCCCCGGCCTCACAATGTTAACACTATGTGTAGAACACTAAACACATTTATCTACTTAAATCCAGAAATGTTTAGAACTGGCTCTTCTGTTTGATTTCAAAGCATTAGCTTTAAAATAAGTGGTTCTCAACCCTGGTCCCTGAGGAACACCACCCAAAAGTTGTTCCTCTGCTCCAACACACCTGATTTGAATGAAAGGGTGATTAACAGGCTTCTGCCGAACTCAAGGAAGTAATTAAACCACTGAATCAGGCGTGTTGGAGGAGAGGAACAACTAAAACTTGCAGGAGTGGTGTTCCTCAAGGACCAGGGTTGGGAACCACCTATTTGTTAATCTACCAGGTGTGTAAACACATACAAGCCTAATTGAAAACAAGCCAAGCAGGTAAGAGCATTATCTTGATGCAGCATCTGTGCAGGAATGGACACAAGGTTTCTCCCATTTTGTCTTGTAAAAACTTGATAAGTCGTATTGTCAGATCCAGCTAGCTGAATAGATGTTGCCTTGACTAGATCATTTTACAATCCTCATCAACATGCTCCAACGTTTCTTACCATAATTGCGTTTTTCTTAAAAAAAATATTTTTTAATCTAAACGTTTACCAAGCTTACAAGAATAAGAAAATGGGAATATATTTAGTTCAACCTTCCATAATTGAATAAATGATGCTGTTTGGGTACTATTTGCTTTATAAATTGTATCTATTAGTTGTAGTAGCCGTGGAAGGAAAAGTGGTAGAAGTGCTCAAATTGAAAATCTATAAATTATATATTATTTGTTGCAAAAGATTTAGTGTCTTCTGCTAATTGTGTGAAGTTTTTAGAAAAAAGGAGACTCAAAATTGTGCCTAAATTTTATTTTGCATGCTGTAGATAGGTTTTTGTACAACCTTGGTTTGCAGAAACAGAGTTTAAATCTGACAGGAATGACAAGCAAACAACCAGTCATAGAAAGTCTGTGATGATCCCTGGGGAAAACTCTACCAAAAGTCAAATAAACTTTCTTTCTCCAAATAGAGCATATCCAAAAGCTGTCTTCAACAGGTAAGATATTACTTGTTCATAAGCTTTCCACAGAACCCCACTTCAAAAAATCGGAACAATTTGTTTACAGGAGAAAACAAAATCCAGAAACGACTAAGAAAACCATCATAAGGAAAATTTTCTGTGACATCTAGATTTAGTAAAAAGCCATAACACAAATTTTGTCACCCATAAACTTGAAAAAGCTTCTGTCTGTGCAGTGAAACAGCATCATCTTTAAAGCAAACACACAGTGAGATGGAAAGTCGTCCCACCTTTCCACCGGGTCCCTGAGCATGACAATGAAGCGGGCGTCAGGCTGCAGGGCATGGATGAAGTCCTGGATAAGGAAAGGAGGCTCTCCCCCAGTGGCGTTGTCGTAGAAGTACACCCAGGCGTTGTTGTCCCACATGGTGGAGGCACTGGCTTCTCCTGCAAAGCACACCCACAGCGGTTTACAAGAACACAATCAACACACAAGATCTGCTGCACAAAGACACGCGCTGACACATTTATGTTATTTTCATTCTAGTTTGCCATTTTCATGACTCAAGTTTGTTTTTGTGGATTTTTACCAAAGAAAGATGCCTCAGTGGTTGTGGTTGTTCTCCACCCTTGAGGAGCCTGGGCTGCATCTGGCTGTGTTTATCATAAAAACCCAACCCACTTCATGATTTCAAAGGTTTTCAAGCTTGGCATACTGGCCACAGAGGCCACTATGACGAAACTGATTGGAGTTTTTATGTCGATCAACTTCGGCTGCAACGTAAAAGCAGGGCTTTTGTAGTTGGCATCCATGGGAGCCATTCTTTATTTATAGTAATATATTTAAGCCCATTTGTGTATATTTTCCCAACCACATCTACATATTTTAACATGTAAACCTAACTCAGATGGTTTTGAACCGTGATGATGTCAAAATAATAGTGCAGTTGAAAATATTGACTTTTAGAGAAAAACTAAGAGATCTGCTGATGTACTTTTTGTCGCTCACTGACATGACAAAGTCATCGTCAACACGTTCTTTGAGCACTAATGGCTCGCACAAGATCGTTAAGACATTAGCAATAATTGGGAATCAACTCTGTCTGTTAGGAAAATATCTCATAATTGGACAGACTTAAATGAAACTCCCACACAAAAATCATTAGATGCACATTTACTCAAATGTATTCAAAATCAGCTGGTTTACGAGCTAAACCGCAAGATGGATGTGATTTGTGAGAATCGCAGGACACCTGCGGCTTTGGAACTCACCAGCATGTTGGAAACAACCTTGGAGAGGCTCGTAAGCACGGACCAGTAGAATGCACCCTAATCTGGCCATTTTGGATCTTGAAAGTACCAGTAGGACTCAAGACTGACCGGCTTCAGATGTTATCAGTCCATTAAATGGCCGCTATTAGTTGTTATCATCCCCATATGTAGTGGTGAAACTGTCCAACCTACCTCCTAGTAGGTTTAAAGGTACGTTATTATCGTTATTATCACTGATAATAGGCAGCGTCTCGCCGGGGTAAACCAGGAAGTGTCTTTTGTTTTACCAGTTTATGTAACCCTTTTCCTAAACCTAACCTTACACCTGACCCAGAGGACCAACTCTAAACTAAACCCCCTTACCCTTGTGCCTAAACCTAACCAAGACCCTTTACTGTAAACCTAACCACGGGAAGCTATTATGAGCGCTAACAAAGCTAAAAACGGAGCCTATTATCACCGCTACTGACGCTAACAACGTACCTTTAAACCTACTAGTTGGTACAGGAGGGGCAGTCTGACTGTTACATATGGGGATGATAATAACTAATAACAGCCATTTAATGGTTGATAACGTTCGAAGCGGGTGGATTGACTAGAAAAAACAGTCTGTCTGAAAAAAAAAATCAACAATTGTGACTTATTTGAATCTGACTCCCTCAGTTGGCCTCGAAAACAGACCGACATATCAATTTCTCCTGGGAAATGTGCAAACTAAGGAAAAGCGTCATCTATCACCACCCCCCTTTGAGAACTTCTATGGAAGCTTATCAGAACTGTGCCAGCTAACCAACAAGACTATGGTCTGTCTGGAAGTACTTTATGGACCGCCTTGCCATCAAATGCATATGTAACATGTTCATAAATGTGCTTGTTGGAAGAGTTTGTTGAAGTCTTAAATTGTGTCCTGATAGGACAAGGTGCAAAGAGATCCCTTTTTTTTTTCCTTTCTGTAATATCCTTATGGACCTTTCCTCTTTTTATCTAAAAAATGTATTCTGAAAAGGATAAGAAGGCTGCGCTATCACAGCAGCTGCTACGTGCACTTCGCCCATCTTTCGGACGACTGTACGAACATTTTCTCGCTGTATCTCGGTACAATGATAATAAAGCTTATTCTAATTCTTCAACATCTAATCAAATGTTGCCGTTTTACATCCATTCAGAAGATGCTTCTCAAACGATCGGAGCCCAGAAACGTTCTCAGGCTGTGCTGAGAGATGATATTCTGATCCATTAGGCCGTCTGTGACTTCATTATTCTCTTATCTGTGAAGCTGTGATGTGTTTGGATGAGTCTTATCTTCCTCCCTCCCTGTTTTGTGTCATGACAACGGTGAACGTGAAACACGATCGCTGCTGACGCCTGAAATGATCCACACTGTGATCAAGTTTATTTAAAGGTCTCTGTGCCCATTAAAGGGGCTTGTTTTGCTCTGTGGGGGGAGGCTGGAGCAGGACAAACAAACGAAGGAGCCAGACCGCCGTGTCCCTCTGCTGCTCCGGCTCTCGGCTGAGACTTGGCAGACAGCTGAAGAGAATCGTGGAGCAGAGATCCTGGCCACAGGCCTGCACCTCGCTGGGTTCTCCCAGGGCATGGTGTGAATACTGAGTGGGCTTTTGGCACACACTCCACCTCTGTTACAACCATTACTTATTTAAAGAGGAACACAAAACATGCGGCACGCTAAGCTGCGCTCAGTGCAGCGAGTCCAGCATGAAAAGACTATTGTCGTCTTTGCTGCTAGCTTCTTTGAGTTTGGACGATGGGAAAGGACAGAAACAAATAGACACAGCGAGGCTGGAAACAGGATATGCTGATAGAGGAAGGAGGTCCATAAGATCCCTCCATCCTGCTGTGGATATTATTGCTGGGCCTGACACACACAAACAAACAATGAATCCTTTATACAGCACTTCAGTGAAGTGGCTAAGTGAGGCAGAAGGTCGCTCAGTATTATTAAGGTGTGTTGGAGTCTCTCTTTAGGGCTGAGTCACCAGCACCAAAGGGACTCTTCCTCTATTGTTGGAGTGAAAGTGGCTGCTCTTTAACGCTGCACACACGGTGACATGTAAAGTATCCAGCCCAACCAAAACTGCTACCAGGTGCAGTTTGATCAGGATACAGAATGCTGCCAGGTCACTTTCACGCAAGTGTCACCAAGCTGCTACGTGAGGTCATCTCATGTGCAGGCATGACAGAGTTTTAACTATTTTGTTTGAAAAAAAAAAAAAAAAAAAAAACTTTAATTTTGTTAATTTAAAGGGAACCTTTGACATTCCTCTGACTTTGTGTCTCTGTATTTCATTTTAACTTTACTCTTGTTTTGTTAATGTTTTTTAGTCGTTTGCTGTTTTCATTTGGCTGAACTGT
>JARVLU010000489.1:20120690-20135678 GCA_031762415.1 Simpsonichthys santanae
TATGTGTCATTTTTCACCACTTTTATTGTCTGTCCAACAGATCTCACTTGTAAATGAATCTTCGAGGCTCAATGTGACTTATCTGTTTAAATAAAAGTTGAATGAAAGAAAAAAAAGGCATGTATTTTAATTGCATTGCACATATTTATCATCTCTGCAGCTTCCTTGTCCATGCTGAGGAAACACATCCTCACTGCATGATGCTGCCACCACCATATTTCACACTGGGTATGGTGCATTCAAGGGGATGTGCAGCACCACACATACTTTGAATTTAGGTTAAAAAAAAAGTTCAATTGTTGTTTGATCTGAGCAAAGCACCTTCTTCCACATGTCTTTTGTTTCTTACATGGCTTGTGGCAAACCGTCAACACAACCTCATGGCTTTCTTCCAATAGCTTTCTTTTTGCCATCCATAAATGCCCTATTTGTTAAGTGCACTAGTTATCCTGTTGACAAATTCTCCAATGTAAACTCTTTCCACTCGTACCACGTCTTAGTAGCGTCTATGAATAATGCTCTGTTCATCCAGCCTGTTGGTTTAGGTGGAGAATCGTGTCTTCATAGGTTTTGAGTTGTGACATGCTTTTTCTACATTCAGATGATGGATCAAATGGTGATCAATGAAATATTTAAAGCTTAGGGTGTATCGTTTTAAAATCCATCCTTGCTTTAACCATCTCAACAGCTTTCTCTTTGACCCGTCTTTTGTGTTCCCTGGTCTTGATGCTATTTGACATCTTGCTAAATATCTTTCAAATACATAGGTAATTTCAACAGTAAATGTCTTTCTTGTCAGCTTCTATGACAAAAGACAGGAAATGACAGTGAAATGACATATAATGGTGGTCAAATCAAGTATCATTATTAAAATAATGACATCCCTATATCCTAACCACTCTCATGACCGCTCAAGGCTTATCATTCAGCCAATGTGCAAAATCTTTAAAATACAACAATTATCAAGTCTCCTGTTTCCGTCTCCATTGTGCACATTAGCAGTAAATATGAGGTAACAACTTTCCAACAGTCCTTTTTTTACTGTGATTCAAATGCTTTACTGTTCATCAAACACATCAGCGGCCACATTATTAAGACTTGCTTGCCAGCCGGAGCAAATATGGGACAATTAATGCTAACAACATCCACAAATGCAGTACAGATTGTCCAGCAGCCATGAAAGTCTTCAAAATGAAATTTGTTGAGTTACAAACAGCTTCACCAAAGTCAAATTAAGACTAACAATTAATTGAATCAGGCTTTGAGGTGAAAATGACAAAAATGGAGCCACAATGTGTTGAAAAACCTAAAATAATAATAATTTTTAAAAAAAAGTGGTGCATGCATCAGCCTTTTAAGTGCATGTTTACTGTTTTATGAGTTAAATCAGTGTGGTTGTAATGGATTTATGTTCACAGCACCTTTTTAAAAAAATCAAGACTTTTAATAAATCTCTTTGATTCATTAATGTGAGATCAGGCCAGGACAAGTTTTAATTTAAACAGACAGAATAAACCACCTAAACACAAAGGTACTAATAAAGAATTATTCCCCAAAATCTCAAATGAATCAAAGCATATAGACGTAGAGAATGGCTTGTTTTTAACTCACATGTGGATCACTCTTAATTAGTTCCTTGAGACCGGGAATCTGTCGACTGCTGCCAAACTCCACCCTGGACGTAATGGACTTGACCACCATTTTGATGTGTGCATAATCCTTCGCTGAGGAAAGATTGAAGGCGAAAGCACCTGAGCTCACCAGGCTGTTAAAGTGGTAAGGGGACGGGGTGAGGATGAGGCCCTTTTTGTCCCCCGTCAAAATGTACGACGCCATGATGAAAAACGTGACAGCTAGGCCAAACAAGAAGCCATAGAGACGGATCTTGCAGCCCACGTGATTCCAACGCTTCGGAAGCTCCCGTTTCACCTCCAGAACTGCAAACACGTTCATAGGTGCAGTGTCCACCTGAAGGAGCAATGGCCTCTTGTGGTAGTCATCCACGGTGGAGCCCAGCAGGCTGTACTTGTAGTTCATCTGCGTCATCATTTGCGCTCAGACACAATGAGTCGGCATTTTGGCACGGGGAGAAGGCCAGTAGAGGAGGTTGAGATCCATGATGGTTGGTGGAGAACAGGCCACCTCAACCGCTGACACCTGCTGCCTAAGAAACAGAAAATTAAGACCATTTATTAGCATGCACTTTAAAAAAAAAACAGCCAAGGTGTGCGTCTGATTGATTAAATAAAAGTATTTAACAATACAACATATATGATGTGATAGAATATTGGCACACTTTAAATATACATGGTGGAATGCAGGGTTTTCGTATGTTGAGGCAAAGAAAAATCTCACAGTGCAGGTTCAGATTAACTGTTTCGGCTTCCTGCTGGACTTCCTGTTACAATCAGACAACACAGCAACACCCTGCACAAACTCAGTCCATCCACCCAGTAGTGCATCAAAGTCACAATGTGAAGGGAGCGATAAGGAAAGCGCTGGACTCTCCTGGGGATGGATAAAATATCAGAAACATCTAGGCTGACCTGCAGGAGGGATTATGTTTTCAGAAAGTAGTTTTCCTCTCTGTGAACTCACATAGAAGAATAGTCACCCGCCGATAAAGGATGAAAGAATCAGGGATTCTGATGATAATGGTCTGGCAGTAGCAAACACCCATTTCATCCTTGAGCCCTTCTTTGTGTCTGAAGTTGAGCGAACGCAACTGGATTATGTAGTGCAGCAATATGACAAAAAAAATCCTACAGAGCCAATAGGACGCTTTTCAAAAAGGCTGAAATAACATGTCATATTTCACACCTTCACATTCACAGCTGCATGGATCCAGCCACTAATGCAGATGTACGACACACCTGCAGCCTGCGTCCACTTACATATATAACATGATACAAGCAGCATGGAAGGGAGTCATTACTCTTCCTCCTCACAGCTGCATATATTGTCCGCTGCTCCCCACCACCAGCACCTGCTCACACCTTCAGCAGATCTGTAGCGCTCACGGCAGAGTTGATAAGAACAGATGTGGAGCGGTCCGGCCTTTTTTTACTCAAGCAGTGTCATTTACCCCCAGCTGAGCTGCTTCACCCTTTAGAAACAACCCCTTTCCATTGAGACAGGTGTAAATCTGCTCAATAACGACTGATTTTTCAGCCGTGCCTGTTCTCATGTTTGTACTGTATTTCCATTCACATTTACTGAAAAAGTGCACTTTGTATTTATCACGAAGGATGCAGTCGTTGGATGTGTCCCCTGGGCAACATGTCAAAAAAAAATTTTTTTTTGTACATCTTTACCTGCAACCATAATTTTTTTTCCAAGTTTAATTTTCATTGGCTAAAATTAATTAAAAAAAAAGACTAAAATTTAACCAATTGTTTTAATTAATGACAAAAGTAGAGGCAGTTAAAAAGGAAGGGGGAACGTGGAGAGCTGTGTAATTGCTCCTCATTTCCTCTTTGAGCTCCTTTAGCAGTCAGCTTTAATTGTTGATATGTGACGGGTGTATGATGATCATCATCTCTGTCACTAATCAGACATGAAAATATTCCATTTTCCTTCAAGTTGTGACAAAAATAAGTAGCCACTGTGATAAAATGTTGGCCAAAGATCAATCTGAGATGACTCAAATAAAATTATGTTAATTTGGAATAGCTCAATTTATATTAAAGGCTTGAAAAGATGCACATCACCCATTGTTTTTTATGTAAACTAGCATTGTCCTATGAGTTGCAACCATATTGATCAAGCCTTGAAAAAAACATAATGTGCAACAATATATTCATTAACGATTAGTTTTAGTTGTTACCCTAATGATAACGTTCTGAAAATTTAATCAAAGTCCATTTAGAGATTTGAGATATTTTGCTACAGATGAGCAAACACGCATGGAAACACTCAAACATGAGCAAAAACATCATTGCCCTTTTGCCTTTGGTGGCAGGCAGCGCAAAGCCAAGAAGAGCCTAACTGTATTTTCAAACTAAAAGTAGAATTAATATTAAATGATTTGGATTTGAGACATAAATTTGAGCATTTCACTATTTATTACTTAAATCCTAATTTCAAATAGTATAAAAAGCTTCATTATTGCTAAATTTTCTTTGTGTGTCTTTCTGTAAAATTGTTTTAAAAAAAGGCTAATTAGGACATTTTATGGTGTTCCACAAAATGAAGAAATATCATTAGGCTTGATTTACACATACAGTAAAGTCTTACTGCTCTTTAGAGATGTTCCATCAAAACAAATGAATAATCAATGTTGAAGGATGATGTTTTCACGCTCGTGCTGTTTGCTGCTGATCAGCATTTATTGACTTCCTGCGTCCTTCAAAGCCGCTTTAGTCAATGGGAGATTTTAGCTCAAGGCTTTGGAAGAAAGAAGGAAGGAGGTGGCACGAGTAGATTTGTGGAAAAAGAGGAGCACGGGTCAAAACAGAGTGGTGAGCGACAGGAGGATGGAAAGAAGAAAAAAAGGAAAAACTGATGAGAGATCGTCATTCTCAAGGGAAGTCACATCTGAATCAATCAGTCTGCTAACCGAAGCAGCAGGCGACTGGCAGCTTGACAGCTATGCTCTATTCATAAAGCAAATATGCCCGTCCTGTCTATCACACCTGATGAAGAAGCTTATAACCGGAACAGAAATGTGTCCAGAGGACAGCATCGATGACCTTTTCCAGCTGACAAAATATCCAATCCATAGAAAAATGTCAGCATGGATTTTCAACAGTTTTCTACACAAAAGAAGGAATTGCGCTTCATTATTTTAACATGTCAAACACATTTCAAGGTCTCTGAACACAAGAGCATAGCCACTGCTTCGGGAAGTGTTTAATGTTGGTTCAGGAGGAAGTGGGGTCATCTGCTAATCAGAAGGTAGCGGTTTGATTCTGGCTTCCCTCAACGTGTCAAAGTGCCCTTAAGCAAAACACAGAACCCCATGAACCCCCAGCTCTGCAAAGTGGTGAGTGTGAACGTGACGTATCGCATAAAAGCCCTTTTTAAGTGGTTCTCCGCTTTTGGTTCTATTTTTAAAGCTCGTTTTTAAGTGAGCTTTAAAAATGCCACACAATGTAAGTTTAAATTTATCAGCTTATAATTATTTCCTCGTTCAGTTAGGAAGGTGTTTGCTGCAAAACCAATTTTGCATTCTTAAATCTTGTGCAATCATATCAAGAAGTTACATTGTGGGTTTGTAGTTCTTACTTATCACGGAGCCCGGAAGGTCAAAGGTGAGGTGCACACTGGGCGGGCAACCACTTCCTCACAATGTTACATTACTCAGTTTGCATTTCAAAAAACAGCACTAGATTGAACATTGTCTACAGGTCTTATTGGAATTTTTGTTGAAGTTTATAGAAATAGAGATGAAATAGAAATGAGAAAGTCAACTATTAAGTTGTGCTGAAGCTGGACATCCAACAAAGTTAAAGTCTGTTCCTCTGGACAGTTTTTTTTTTTTTTTTTGTTGAAATGTTTCATCCTTCATCCAAAGGACTTCATCAGGCAGAGAAGCCACAGCAAACTCAGTCCCACAGCGCACTCACATAGTGGGTCAACCAGTTTTATGATGATAAGAAGGTTTCTGGAGTCCGCCCTCTCCCCCGTTGACTCCTCTCAGGCAGCCATAGCCAACGTGGTTCAAAACATCAAAGTTCATGTTCAATAATCCAGGAAGAAAAATCCAATTAAGTTACGTCAAGTCCTCTGGACGGTTTCTTTTTTGTTCAACAGTTTCATCCTTCATCCAGAGGACTTCATCAGATTGACATTCATCAAATGCTGGACACTTTAGGCTGCTTATTTTCTCTCCTTTTAACACAACTGAAAAGCTGAACAATGTTAAAAGTTATGTCTCTAAACTGGGTTTAGAGCACTTCCTGATTGTGGAAATACTGATTAAAAGCAACTCTTGCAAACTTCCTGTTTAGATAAGTATCAGAGTCAGTGTTTTTAAGTGTTAACTTTTCTGTTGGGAAGTTTATTTTCATGGTTTCGTTTTGCGGTGTTTGGTTTCTGTCACATCTTTGTGTTTAGTTTGTTCACTGCCTCCCTGTATTTTCAGCCATTCCCATTAGTGTTCCTGCCACGCCCATGCTCTCACCTGCTCCCTGTTCCATTTAGCTCAGCTGTCTCTCATCTCCTCATCATCCTCAGTTCATACAGTGTCAGTTCTCACTTCTTCCTCAGTTAAAATACAGTTTTGTTTCTTTTCATGAAGTTCCTGGAGCCAGTCAGTAGTTTTTGGGTCCAACCTCACACAACCTTCACGGATAATATCAAATACTGTAATACTGTAACTGGTGCAAGGAATCTGACTTCTACGATTAACTTAACCTAATAAAGAAGTCAAATTTGTGATGATTGTAATTAACTTCAAACGCAGAGATCAGTAGTGATGGTTCACATGCTATGCTGATGACTCGCCTCTGTTTGGTGCAAATGAGATTGTCCACAGCCTTGATAACTAACAGTAATCAGAGGATGACCTCTTCATGCTGTTATTTAAAGATAGAAGAACAAAACTGCAATCAGGAAAATGTGTCTAAGTATGTTGTCTACTCCTCTCCAACTTGCCCATTGCTGCTCCTGAAAAGAATAAATCAATCAGAGAATACCAGTTAACCAGTCTTCTTCGCTTCACCATTCTTTTCTTTGTGTTTATTCTTGTCATTTAGCGATGTTTGTTTGAGTGAAGAGCAAGCTGAAAGATTGTCTTTTTTGGTATTTTCTGAACGCACCAATCTAAATCTATTGTTATCAATTATGAAGCCATCTGCTGCAGCAAATCAAGTGTCTGAATGGTTTTGTTGCAGCTTTTGTCTTGCTGTGAAGACGAAAATCTTTGTCATTGATTGGGCTAACATTGCTCAAAGCTAATATGTTGGAAATATGTGAATATTGCCGCTTTATAAGTCTCCTTGCGATGTGTTTGTGTGCATTGTAAATGCTTTCAGAGGGAGAAATGGCCTGAACTTTAAACAACCAACATGTCAATGGTCATTTCTACACACAGCACATTATACACTGGTCAACAAACTATTAGACAGCAATGCTGTACAGCAATCTATAACAATGGCTCAGACAAGCAAAGACTGTGTATAACCTTTGACCTCAATTTGTGATCTTGGCGTTAGAGCTGGGGTGATGAAGGATTACGGCACATGCTATCTAAAGGTGGTACAAATGTGTTTCGAGTGTTGCCAAATTAGCTTGAAAGAATCCAAAGGTGTGGTGCAGACAGGCAAAGGCCTTGGATAATATTTGACCTTGATTTGTGACCTTGATCTTGAAGCTGGAATGATGAAAAGTGCATTTGACATTCCGTGGTGGTGATGTGTTCCAAGTCACATTTAATTTTCTTGAGTGGATCAAGTTAGTGCAGCACAGCGAGCAGGTTGTCCTGGTTCAAATCCCGGCACGGGGGTCTTTCTGGGTGGAGTTTACATGTTCTCCAGGTACTCCGGTTTCCTCCCACAGACCGAAAAGCATGCATGTTAAGCTGATTGTTAACTCTAAATTATCCCTAGGTGTGAGTGAGAGAGTGAATGGTTGTTTGTCTCGTTTGTCTCTAATGTGTCCCTGTGATGGACTGGAGATCTGTCCAGGGTGCACCTCGCCTCTCGCACAGTGATCGCTGGACATGAGCACCAGTGACCCCTGCGACCTGAAAATAGAAAAAACGGGTAAAGATAATGGATGGATCCAAAGTTATGTGCTGGAATATAGAAGGTTTATGAACAGATGGAGACTATACCATAATACGTCCGCCTTTCGACGGGCGTATAAAAACTGTTGAGTGATATTTGTTATCTTCTCAGATCCTTCTTTTGTGACTATTTTCGACTATCTGCAGTAGAGGATAGGCTCTGCGAGACAGTTTGCATTAGTATTTGTGTTTTTAAGCGGACCAATAGCAGGAGGTCTTCCTCACTATCAGATCATTTTTCATTATTCCGTTCTGTTTACATTGCATGACGGCTTAAACTCCACTGATCTGCTGGAGCTACAGGCAGATTAAAGCCTGAATAAGAGACTGGAATGTTGACACTCTGCACACAGCGAGTTGATAAGCTCGAACAAGCCTGATATTACTGCAAAAAAAAGTCAAAGGGAGGTTTAAAACCTCAAAGACATGTTAATCACTAGATAACATGTATAATCTTTTGTAAAATCAGAGACGCAGATGATTGCGGAGGAGGAGAGAGCAAACAGGAAGTACTCTTGTGTTTTCAGTGACAGTACTAAGAAGATAAGTGGAAGAGCACATAGTTGATATTTCAGACTTCATGGGAATATAAAACATAAAACAACTTGAAAAGTATTTAGTCTACAAAGGCCTTTGGGATGCCTGTCAACCTGTTCTCATCAACCTGTTTCACCTGTCCACTGTTATTTAAAATGAGCCATTTCCCTTTGGGGACCAATTATAGGTTCTTCAAAGCAAACAAGCTGAAAAACAGGTGAAAAGAAAACTGAGATAATGATTCTGTTCAGGCTTGGGGGCAGAAAGAACGTCAGAAGCAGTTATAAGTTTTTCTGCAGAAACTTCAAGCTTAGTAACTATACTGTCTTTTCACTTCTAAGAAGCTGTTTGCTCATCCTCGCTGCACTGCTGTGACCTCTCAGGAAGTGGATGTTGGTTAATGTCCACCAAAAACACAGGAAGTACCCTCAGGGGCAAGAATGTGACAGAAAGTGGTCAGAAGGAGGAACAAAGAGGGTGTCATTACTGTGTCAGCTGGAGGAAAAAAGGTTTTCCA
This sequence comes from Simpsonichthys santanae, assembly GCA_031762415.1. Classification (NCBI taxonomy): domain Eukaryota; kingdom Metazoa; phylum Chordata; class Actinopteri; order Cyprinodontiformes; family Rivulidae; genus Simpsonichthys; species Simpsonichthys santanae. The sequence goes on from JARVLU010000489.1 coordinate 20,129,474, forward strand.
CCAGGCTGCTCTTGATAATTAAAGTTCAGCATGAGGCCAATGCAGGGAGGACGCATCCAAGTGTGTCATGTGACACGGGAGCATGCTCGTCATTGGTTGAAGAAAAACTTTCCTGTGAAGATTGTTTTCTTTTGCCATGTGCAACCATTAAAAAAAAAAAAAATCTCATTCCAATGGATTTTTCACCCAAACATTTTTTTAATCCATGTTTTTTTAAAGCTTTTGAACTCATTCGTCTAATCGAAGAAGCTGCGAAGCAAACTTAAAGAGTGGAAAATGCTGTGGTCACAAAAGTTTTGGTCTATATTTCTGTACTGATTCTTTATCTGGTCTAAAACAGAGGAGGAGCTAGGAAATACTGCAACGGTGATCAAATGTTTTACTAGAAATGCCTCAAATCTACTTTTCATTGGCTCCTTCAAAGAGGCTTTTCTTTTTAAACCAGTACTGTATTTTTATTGATTTTTTTTTGAACATACAACACACAAAAAAGAAAAAAACATATAACAATCCCCCTCTGCCAGATCCGTCACACACAGATGAATTAACCAGGCACTGACATGTTTTCCACATACAACACAAAAGGCTGCCAAGTGTCCCAAAATCTTTTAACAGTACCCTTCAGGATATATCTTATTTTTTCCAGATGGATATGATACATCACCTCTCTTATTCAGTGAACATATGCTGGGGTGTGTGGGTCCGTCCAACTGCACAAAACAAGTCTCCTGGCCAGAAGAGAACCGAAAGCAATCACATCCTTCTCATACTTGTTGAAGGACGTATCCACAGGGACCACCCCAAACAGTGAGATGAATGGTGATGGGTGTACAGTTTTCTCAGATATCCCAGAGAAGGTGTCAAAAATAGATTGCAAAAAAGTCTGCAGTTTGGGACAAGTCCAGGATGTGTGCAAGGGTGTAGCTTGAGGTTGTTTACAATGATTACCAGTACATGCGGGGTCCAGGTCGGCTTTGATCTTGGACAGCTTGTCTTTGGTCCAGTGCAGCCAGTGCACCACCACCTTGAATTGGATTACAGCATGTCTCAGACAGATTGAGGATGAGTAAATGTTCTTAATGAACTTTCACCAGTTTTAGTCCAATACGGATTCCTCCAAGTCCATTTCCCATTTCAGTTTAAGATAGTCCAAACTGATCTCATGAGAGAGGCCAGATTTTAAATAATACCTTTATTTTCATCTCAAGACAAGTCATCTGTCATAGAGCTGTATAATGACTAGAGACAAGACTGGAAGCTGGAAGTTGAAGCCATGAAGGATGAGCTCCCCATGGTGGATGACTTTGTCCTATTTAAACAAATGTGATATTTCTTTACCAAAAATCAAAACACAGTGGTCTCTCTTTACTTCGCGGTTCAACTTTCGCAGACTCGCTTTTTCGCGGTTTTTCAAAGTAAGATTGGGCATGACACACGATTGACTGACTGATGGATGAGCCACAAGATTGGCATGGATTTTTAATTTAAAATAAATTATTTTAACATCGATCTCCGCTCTGCAGTGAAGAAGTGGGCATGGCCGAGAGCGCTGGCAGGTGGCAGAGAGAGCAGAGATCATAACATGTTGTGCTCTTTTAGAGCATTTAGATATTAGAAACATTGTTTATATATACTAAAATAAACTACTACTTACTACTTTTACTAGTATTCCTACTTCGTATTTTTTCATTTATCACGGGTAGACTGGGAATCGAAACCACTGAAATAAACAAAGGACTACTGTATTCACATTATTTTTAGATGTTGATTTTTTTTTTCACATTGTTCTTACCTTGTGGTTGCATGTTCAAAATGCATTTTAAAAATTTGTTTTGTTGTGTTGTGTTATGTTTTGTTTACTAATTCTTAAGGAAAAGTGTCACTGTGATTGATAGTGTCATAGCCCATTAGCAAGTTGAGAGAGTGTGTTAGCAAGACCCTCGCATCCATGGTACAGCCCTACAAGTCTCGTGTGCAACCACTGACTCCAAAAATACAAGACAGCATCCTCAAAAGTGGATATTTTAGCTTTGTAATAGAAGAAGCATTAAATGCTTTGAGCATTTTATTTATTTATAATGTTTTTCCCCCAATATCAGTTATTTTGACCTAAAAAGTTTACAAAGGTTTTCCTCTAGCAAAAACCAGAACAATCATGCAGTTAATTCAATAAAAAGTCACTTAATGAAACTTATAAGCAGAGCTTCACAGAGATGACTTGACCCCCTATTATAGAGCATCCAAAAGTGTCATGACAACAATGATCTATGATGAAACTGGGTGCAATGGGGAAAAACACTCATTCCTGACCCAATAATCATCTCATGATCTCAAGAAAACAAGAGAGCGATGACTGCAAATGATGAGCTAAAACATCAGGATTCTAAGGAAACAGCTGCTGGGGTGGCTTTATTTGGCATCCTTACTAATAATGAGTCAATGCTCAAAGAAATCTTGTTTAATGTCTTGAGCTAAAACTGATGATACAGCTATTTATTTTCATCATGTACATGTCATTTTTGAGTAGAATTATTTGTAGGAACTTTTTCTCCTGTATCAAAACCAATGCTCAGAAAAATGCACACATTTATCAAATGCTCATAAAAATTATGAGATTGAACTATGAAACAATTCTTCAAATAAATGAAATATGTTGTATAATGAAATATTGGTGAGAGTAAATGAACCACAGCAAGTCGCTGAAGCGTGAAATGAGTGCTTGCAAAGGCTCTGGACAACAGAGATGCACCAAAAAGGCCACTAATAAAAGAGTGAAAGAAACGCTGTGACCAGTCAAATGCTTTATTTTTCTCCAGCAGCCACCCAGAGGTCTCCAGCCCAGTTTAATTATGTAAATTGAACCCAAGTAACAAAAGCAAGAAAGGGAAAATGAGCATTCATTGTGCACAGGAAAGTCAATTAATTGTCATACCATCCCGGGAGAAGCCATCTATCACTCTCATCCAGATTACACACATCATTGGCCCAAAGATCACTATACAATCTCCAGAAAGTCATAAAGAAGACCCAAACAACTCTAGACGCACTACCCTTAGCTGGACTAAAAAAGCTACAGGGGTCATATTATTAACACAGCCTTCCTGACTGCCTTGAAGCAGAGGAGTGCACTGAATAAGGTGCTCCATACCCAGTGCTCATAAATGCTGCTTAGCTGAGATTTCAGACAGAGTCTCAGTTCAGCACTTTTCTCCAGCTTATCTTTTATTCATCATCTTCATTTCACTGGCAGCGTCCCATCGCTCAGGCTCCTGCTAAGGTCAATAAGTGCTCATGATAGCGTCATTAAATAGTATAGAAAAACAATGGCTGCCATTTAAACCATTGAGTTTTGTACTTGTGAAGAGCAGACCAAACACGTTGGGTACAATAAATAGGATAGTACTTGTTTTATGTTCAATTTTAATTGAATAGTTGATATTTCATTTTAACAATTGTTCCTTTATTATTATATGCAGTAAAAAGTTCTCCAGTGAATGAGTTTTAAAGGCATATGCAAATGTACTGTCAGTTTCTTTTATATAATTTTCCTGCAACACAATATTAAATTTTGCCAAAGGAGTTTGAAATGTAAAAGAGAACAAAAGAAGGTTCTCCCTGACAAAATACTTATTAATACTTGATGTGAGACCTTCGTAGGGAAAAATAATAAAAGTTGATTAGATGTCACAAAATACTGTTTTGAATAATAGATTCTTAGAGGTGTGTGGAAGGACTGAAGGATTTATTAAAGATTATGTTTTCATCCTTTTCAGTCTCACCTCTGTCATATGGACTCCAGAATCCATCCTCTCATGCAGGATTGTCCCGCTGTAATGTTTGATTGAGCATTTGTGACAGCTTGGAAAAATATTACTGTCCTTATGTGATGGATTTAAAAGCACTTCTATTCATAAACAGCTTGCACGAAAAGCAAAATGCCAAAAGGAGCCAGTGTATTGGAGGCAGAAGGTTTGGTGATCAAGACCCCAGTAGCCAAATGGACTTTCAAACATGGAAGACTTTGTATAATAAAGTTACAGTTTTAAAAAGTGACTTTAGTGCTTTTTTCCCACTAATAATCAAATAAGACTAAACTACCTCTTCAACTGGGCTTTCTACTTTGTATTTGCTATATCTCTTTTTAATCAAATCAACTATCAGACTATAATTTAAATAAAATAGAGAAAATCTGTGTGCATTTTTTCACAGTCAAATAATGAATTTGTCACAATTTCAGAGCTTCTTATGTATTAATGAATACACAATTTGGAAGCTACTGGCGCTAAGAAAAGCACCATTTCTACTGGAGTTTGTTAAGAATACGATACTTTCCTGTTTGTTGTTGAGCACTGATGTAGCGAATCACCCCAGTCTGTGATGTTTTCAGAACTGTTTCCTGTTTTGCCTCCAAATTTCTGATGGCTTAAGGCTCTCCAGGTAATCCTGTGCAGTCGACTTTCACACCTTAGTCAACAGTCATGTCTAACTGTGCGGAGCCTCCTGCCAGATGTGGGCGGCGTGCACAGATTGAGTGATATCCCAGGAATGCCACGAAAATGTGTGAATTAGGAAAACGTAGGCTATTACCGAGTTGGCTGTCTTAAAGCTCCCTTGCTTGGGAGCGTGTCTGATGCAAACCGTTCTAGGAAAGCCAGGCAAAGGCATCCCAGCGGATCCATAATATTAACTTGACCTGTGGATTTTCAGCTTAGAAGATTCTGTATTTTTCTTCTCTCTGCCTCATTATACAAAAGTCCAGAGCAATGAAGGATTGGACAAACTCCCCAGGCTGAACAGACAGGCAGGAAGGTTAGTTCTTTAAATTAAAGGTCAGCAGAAAGGTGTCTTCTTTGAATATGAAAAAAATTAATCCAGGCTATTTTAATTTTTAAATTGACAACATGTTCCATATATAGGAGAAGGATTACTTGCTGTGTAATTTAAGTTTCAGGTAAATCAGAATGTCCTCTTCTGCTACCTTTAGGAAGCAGATTACACCACAAAAAGGCGAATTCCACCTGCTTGGCCACATCCTGATAAATGAAGGCCGGGTGAGAAATGTTCCACAGCAACACATCCGTCTTGGCAAAGCCTAACAATTTCTCTGCCACCTCCAATGCTTCATATTGGAAGCAGCTGCCTGCACAGATAGGAAACTTCAGCTTCAAATTAACTTGGCAGGGATAATCCCACAAAATGATAGCTGCAACGACAAAAATAACATGCGCGCAAACTCCCCGCGACCTCGACTGGGCCTGAGTCTCGTCACAGAAATGTTTAAAAAGCCTTCAAAATGTAAATGACCCTGGAGGGATGCGTCTGACACTTTGGCTGGACATTTTAGAACTGACTGGCGAACAGAACTCCACGTTAACCTTTGACCTCAACTACCAAGTGTGTGTTAAGATGCCACCTCTTGTTCAGGCTGAAAAAGCCCCGGGGCTTGTGTTGTTTGCACTTCCAATAACCACATGCGCTGCTGCATTACTGGCAGGGCAGTGAAAACAGAAACTGAACTGGTCAGAGCTGAGACTGATAGGTCAGACAAAATAATCAAATTCCTTCTGCGGGGTTCATTGGATATTTAAAAAGAGAAGGATACAAAGCAGCCAAACTAACAACTGGTCTATAGAATGGTTGTTTAAACAAAAAAAAGCCAGAGATAATTGGAAATTGAACACATCTCTCTGTGGAACTGTGCATTGTTAAGGGTCCCCACAGATTTGTGTCTCACATTAGAGTGACATCTGGATGACACTTTGGACAAGCAAACCCCCAAAATAACCATTATTAGTGATTGTCTGTGCTTTCCTACAAAACAAAGCATCCATGATCCAACTGTGAGGTATATGCACAACACATAAAATAAAATAAACATTCAGGTTTAATTTTACTTTGATGTCAAATTAGAAAATAAGTTAAAGCAACAAAAGATTGGACATGACACACAAGTGGATGATTGATGAATGAGCCATGCGATCGGCATTGGAATTTTTTGTTTTTTTTTTAATAAATTATTTTAAATTATTAGCACCTGCTGCACCTTTGTGCAGCCCACAGCTGCAGAAAAAGCTTCCTCTTGCAGCTGATCAGCTGTTCATCATGCAGAGCGGAGAAGTGGGCGTGGCCAAGAATGCTTGCAGGTGGCAAAAAGCAGACAAGGCAGGGAGCTGAAACGCTGAAATCATGACATTCTCTTTAAGAG
>JARVLU010000489.1:20154676-20175772 GCA_031762415.1 Simpsonichthys santanae
TTTAGTTGTTGTTGTTTTGTTTTTGCCTCAGTGTGTCTATTAGCAAAATATCTCATACACCAATGTATAGATTTCATTGAAACATTCAGGAAGTAATAACTGCATGCACCTCTTCAGCTGATTATCCTTTGGAGTCAACCTGCATCAAGATGGCCGCAAAGCCTTTCAACCTGTGCTCACTTTGGGCCCTTGAGCAAGGCTCTTAACCCCCACCATATGTTCCCTAGATGGCAGCTCCCTGCCCCACAGAGAGAGCTGCGGCAGCTCGGTGGTCTGTGGGTGTGTCCGGAAGGGAATCTGGCACAGAAACATCTGCAAAATCTTCACTGTGGCGACCCCCTGATGAAGGGAACAGCTGAAAGAAAAAGAAGAGTCCGTTTGAACAATTCTAAATGGTTTTGTTTCGTCCATTAACTTTTGCCTGATGAGGTCCAGCAGAGACAGACATAGGAAACGATGAGTCGAAGCGGATCAGAACTACATAAATCATTGTTCCACTGCATGTGGCTACATTTCTGTCTTCCGGGAAGGCGGAGGAGGGGGGGAGATAGGGGGTTCAGATGCATGCACACTCAGCTGGGAAATAAATATGCTGTGTGCACATCGTGTTTCAGTGACAGCATCTCGTTTCTGTTCCTGCTGTTGAGTCGGTAATCATCAACACAGTCTCTGTGATCCGCCAGGAGTTTTTCCACATGTTGGCTCCAAACCTTGCAAGTTCACTGCCAATATGCTGTGTCCTTGTGTTTACACAGGAAACAAGTGACTGGAGGGAGGTTATGGATTTTCACAAATTAAATCTCCTTGCAGTATGATTATTTTGTCTCAGATTGCTTTATCTCATTTGTGGATTATTTCAGTCTAATGGACCAGTAACGTGATGATGATTGGTGTGAAGTGATCGTGTAATGGTAGGCTGTCATTTCATTCGGTTCAAAGGCGGCGTGAGTCCCCCTGCCTGCAGTTAGCTCCACGCAGCCAGCTTCAAATTCTTATAACTGATAAACAAAGTGATACAGAAAAATTCCTGGACAAATCTGAGAAAAACAGATAATGTACTCCCAGTTTTAACCAAAACATTGTAAATATTGTTTTGCATAGTTGCATTCAATATTGGAAGATATTTCAAGATGCGTTTGTGCTCATAGTAGTTGTTGAGAATGACTCTCAGCTACAACCACAACAAATATTAGCTCAATATCTGTCAAGCTGAGTTATATTCATTTTTGAGTTGATACCAATAATAAATATTGCAATATTTTTGCTTTATTGCTGGAAATTGTGCCTGCTTCTACAAGCATTTTGCATTTCACACATTTTCACTTATCTTTAAATTCATCCAGCTGCCGGTAATTATAATTCATAGAGTCAAGCTCCAACTTGGATCAAAATGTCCCAAAAACATGCATTTAGTGTCCCAGTTTCTTATATTGTGTGAAAAGTGCATTTAATTTAAAAGCTTCTGCTTTAAACTTCTTTTTTTTTGTCATACCAGGACAAACAGAAGTAAACCCTGTCACATTTTAATATGTTTTTCTCCTTGTTTTATGCTTTGTTGCAGTTTAATACATTGAAAACTACACAGAATGAAAATCGTAATAGCTTGTACGTGTGTGTCTGGAAAAAATGTCTTATAAACTCATTCTGGGGGTTTTTCAAAGGAAGTGGGAACTCTGACCTCATTCTTCAGTGATTCACACTTTTCCCTTTAATACAGTGTTTCTCAATACTTTAGCTTCAGTCAGCTTGCTACGTCAAGCTGACTGAAGCTCGTTCATGGAGCCGCCGTTCTCTCCAAATGGACTTATTTCCTACTTTTTTCGTTGTTGTTGCATGCTCATGTCAAGCTTGAGCACTCGTTACAGCCTCACTGAATAAACTTTGTTCAGATGAGGAAATGAGGACATTCAGTTTTCTGAAAATAATTGAAGTGTTTTTTATTCTGTAGCTTTTAAATTCTGTTTAAAATGTTGTGGTTTTCCTAAAATTTTAATCCGAAAAGATGTGAAACATCAGCAAAAATGTAGAATACACAAATATAATTACTGCAGAATAAATATGGACATAACTGTGACTATAAGACATCGGTCTTCAGGTTGGATATTATTCTGTTTCAACTTGATAAACGCTAACGCTTCACAGTTTAGACACTCACTAAACAGGAAATGCTTTCGCTTTTTTTTTTTTTTTTTTTTTTTTTTACATCAGGTACAAAATCTGACAGTTTTTTGTCACTAACAATACTGAACATAAATCCCAACCCGGCAGTAAACAGATCAATCAACATGGACAGCCCATGTGAACATACAACCTGACACATTTCTCTCCTTTACCCAGCTGCCCCTGCGGCTCACCCAGCCTCTCTTGCATTCAAGTACAACGTGTAATTTCAATAAAACAAACCAAAAACCAAAATACAACTGTGCACTTGAAAAGTATCTGGGTATTTAATCTCAATTTTTAGAGTAACTATAATTTGAATTTACAGGTTGCAACTTAATGGGTTACAAATATTCATGTGGTCAAAAAAAGAAAAGTGGATTCCTGAAGGCATACAGCTGCGTGTTTTCGTCCCACCCACGCCACATCAACATTGTGATTGGTTCATTTTCCCGTCAGTTATTAAACAAATTATTCCTAAAAAGAGTCTCTGATTGAGCTGCGCCTTCTCTCCAAACGGTGAAGTCCTAGCCAAAAGGTGGAGAAAAGGAGATTCCCAGAGCAGACCAAGGTGCATTTCATCAAATTTATTTACAAAGCTTTGGAGAGCAGTCGCAATTCACTGAACATGCGAATAGAAGATTACACTGTTATCAGTGCTCTCATCCATGTGAAAGCCCTGACCTGCTCTAATTATCTGGACTGGACATGCATGGTAGTTTTCTAGAATAACCTCCTCAGCTCCTCCCCATCCATGCCCGAGAGCCGTCATCGAAAGGTCCGCTTGTAGACAGGAAGGAGTGGATCTGAGTCAAGGACTCTGCATGAGACACGTCACCATATCACATCAACTCACTCATATCAATGTGTCACTTCTTTTTGTTCGTCACTGACTGGTCACAGTAAGAGTGATTACATGGGATCGTTAATATCACACATCACAACATGAGCAGAAGGATGTTGCAGAACGTTCCCACAGGAGAGGTATCGATCATGATGAGTGCAAATAATATACATTACACTGACACCTTCAAACATGTTTCTGCAAACAGATGTGAACGTTAAAAGAATCTGATAGGATAACTACAGTATATATTTTTTAAATTGCACAATAGCTTATGCAAAAAACTAAATTAGCATAAAAAGAAAATATATAATTAAATATTAATTTTAATGTAACTAATTATGGGCCTTCCCCATTGGACATGAGTCATCTGAGCATCATCAAGTAACTACAGGTGTTTCTCTATATGTGTGATGCCATCAGCACTTAATAGTTCCCTTTGTACAGTTTATTTCGTACAGTTTTTTGCAAAATACTTCCACATAATTTGTAGAAAGAAATTATGTTGTACTTTATTAATCTTGTTTATATTAAATCATAAAGTGTGGCCAGAAATGTTACACAGTTTAATTTTGTTCCATAAAATGTTCCCCATCGAAATACATTGAAATCTTCAATTCTTATATCTCCAATCCTTGGATTCAGTAATATTTTGGAGTTAACCACATTCAAGATGGCCGCGCAGACAGAAACACTTTTTTCTTCTTCTTCTGCTTTCAGATTAATTTTGGCAGCCAATTGTGCAATTCACTGTAAATCATTCACATTTCTTCTCTAATTTGACTTTCTGAAAGTCCAGACAAAAGGTTCACAAAAACACCAATATGACTGTGTCCACCGGACATCATTATGGTGCTAACTTAGCACTATTCTTTGTTAATAAATGCTGACAGCCACAAAACCAGGGCAAAAGTGACTGATGTCTTGTAAAAGAAGCCGGAAAAGACTCAAGTTTTCAGATTTGTTTTCTTTTTGGACCCCTTGGACGCTCTGAAGAATTTAGTCAATGTGTGATCTCAGCTTAGATCTAAAGGAAAAACATTACTGCACACATTAATCAGATTTAATCTCAATGCAAGATGTTTGACTGAACAATGTGGGGAAGAGATTCGTACCTGACATCACAACGAGCAGATCTAGCTCAGCACTTCAGCAATCTAGGCCTTTCCATTGATCCTGCCACACTCCATTGTTTTTCTTGTATGTCTTTGTGCTTTGGAAGCTGGCTCTGTTAGTATGAGGAAAGAAAAAATTGAATATTTCTCTCGTGAGGCAAAAAAAAAAATCAATAAACCACTTCCATGTTGACTACGCAGAACTGAAGGAGTCATTGGAGGGGAAACCGGAGGATTTTCTACTGTGTATCTGAAATACACAATTGATTTATGATCGCCAGTTCCTGCTCTTTCTGCAAAAGGTCTTTTGGTTTATTTGTTTTTTATACTCCAGTTTCATTCTCAGGAATAAAATCTGATACGGACACAATCTGCAGGCCCATACACAGGTTTTGCAGACAAGTGGCATAAATAAATATTTTCACCTAAAAATACAAAATCCTTTAGAAATACCAATAGTTACAAACCAACAAAATCATCATTAAAAATATGTTTGATGCATTTATGCTAATGAAAAGAATGATAAAGAGGTTCTATGGGAGAGAACTGCATTAATGAAATCTTCTGTAAAGCAAGACCCCTTTTTGTTTTCCATGTAATTCATTAGTTTTTCAGAGATTACAGGACAAGTTGGTGTTTTTTTTTAATATATCCATTAAGTTTTATAATGATTCAGAACATTTTTCTTTTGTAGCCGGAAAAGATGATGAAAAAGGTGATAATTGCACCTTAAGTTACTTCTCGTTAAAAAGCATTTGATGTGATTTTTTTAAATCAATAATGAAATAATTTAATTTTATCACCCTTTATAAATAATCAAATGTCAACGGCTCAAGGCTGGATTCACGGGGAATTCTGCATCATAACGTTGTTACCAGAAAACAGAAACCAAAAATGCCTTTTACAATTTTTTTTACTAAAATAAACCAAATTTTAACAAACAAACAAATCACAACAACAACAAAAAAATAGGATTAACAATAATGATCTGGGAATAATATTCTGAGGATTGACTGTTCAGTAATTATAGTAGTCCCTCGATTCTTCATGGTTCAATTTTCGTGGACTCTCTTTTTCAAGTTTTCAACCTAAGATTGTACATGTCACATGGCTGACTGATAGATGGAAGGTGACCAATCAGAGAATTGTGCTGAGTGGCGGACTGGCCATCGGGTGCACCGGGACATTTCCCGGTGGCCTTGCCTGCTCATTTATTGCCAAGGTGGACTAAAGGCTCTGTTCAGGTCGCACTTGATTGTTTTAAATAAACAAACCATGTTGCTCGTGCAGCTCACTCAGATATAAGACAGAACCCCACTCTTCATCCTTTCTTTTTCATACGCTGTCTGTCACAGTAGAGCAGAGACACTCAACAGGTAGACGTGCAACCTGTTGGATTAATCAGGTTTTATGGACAAATATAACTATCATCAGCATAACAATGAAAATGTATCCCTTGCTGTTTAATAACTTTATCTAATGGAAGCAAATTTAAAGTAAAGGGTACTGGTCCGAGCACTGAGCCCTGAGGAACCCCATGATAAATTTTGGTGCACAAAGAAGATTCATTATTTACATTTGCAAACTGGAATCTATCAAATAAATATAACTTCAATTATTTCAGTGCCATTAAATACTTTGTAACTATAACTCTATCATTTCTCAATATGACTTCTGCATTTTAATCTTGGTACTCAACCAGTACAGTTGTTGTTGTTGTTGTTTTAACATTTTTTTTTTCAACATAAAATGCATTATCTTAGTTTCAAACTTTGGAATGAAGAAATTATTGGTCTTTATTTACATTTGGAATACTTCATGGTTGTTTCCAAAACTGCAGATATTTACTTTTGACCCATTTTTCCTCGCATTAACTGGAAATGGGATTTGTTTTCCACAATAATGATGCCAATGGAAAATCAGTTCTGCAAGTTGAAACTGGGATGTAGCATTGTTGAAATGATTGTGTGTGTGTGTGTGTACATAATTCTCCAATGCACTCATCTCGTCCTGATGGAGATGTTTAATTACAAAAATGGTGGAGGAAGAAGGAGAAAAGATGAAGAAGAAATAAATAGAATAGAAAGCAGGTTGTTTAAATAATTAGCTTTGGGTTCATAAACTGCAGAGTCTAATAGCGTAATCTTTACTGGGTAATGAACTTGTCAAATACGACCAGATTGTTTTTGATTTGACATGTTTCATTACTTGTTTAAGTACGAATCAATCTACTCTGTGGTAATGACACTTGAAAAAAAGACAAGCATTTTTGTGGTGTTTATGTTCATCACAAACATGCTAAGGTTTGAGGTGATGCCAAGTTACGATTTCCACACTATATTTTTGCGTGCACTTTCCCCCTTGAGTTTTACTCAGCTGCTGATCTTTCGTTCAGTATTCCTGTCAATGTGACTCTCATTAAGCTCAGGGTTAAAATAAAGCTGAGACCAACAATCCACAGGATAGTACATCAAATTAATTTTGTAGGGAACAGGAAGTGAAAAGTCACGTCATCTGTTTGCAGGACAACGTGGAGGTTAGTATTGTTTCCAGAGGTGAACTAAAAACTGAGGCTCTATTGATGGGAGGGTTCTTACTTCTTTTCTTTTGCAGGTTTTTTAAGGGGAGGAGTTCAGGTAAGGTAAGTGTAACATGTACTCGGGCAGACAGGTGGCAGACTGAAAGGTTGAGCAGAGCGACTGAGCTGTCTCCTTACTTGGTTTAGGACCATCCAGAAAGCCCAGGCATTAGGAGGTTGATCATGAATGTCAGTGAGTGCCATTAATTGTCCAACAAGAAATAATGGATCAGCTCAGCCTTATGTAGAGATCCCAGTGAGCTCAGATCATTTAGAGCCAGATGCTGCAGCTGCAACAATCATCTCGCTCTGGTTGACAAAAACCTGAGAAACAAAAAAAAAAGGAGAAAGTTGAGGTTGTTCCTAGTGTGGGTTGGACTGTCCCTTGTTTTGTATCTTCTTTGTGGTGGTCACAGGATTTTGTGAAGCAGCGAAGGAGAGGAAAGTGTCTGCGCTGGGAACCTCAGGGCCTCATCTCTACTTTATGTGGATGATGTGGTTCTGTTGGCATCTTCAGGCCAAGACCTTCAGCGTGCACTGGGGCAGTTTGCAGCTGAGTGTGAAACGGCTGGAATGAGAGTCAGTTCCTTTAATCCTGAGGCCGTGATTCTCGACCAAAAACGAGTGGAATGCCCCCTCTGGGTCAGAGGGTACACTTTGTCTCAGAGAGAGGAGTTTATCTGGGCGTCTTGTACGAGAGTGATGGTAGGATGGAGCGGGAGATGGATCAACAGATTGGGACCTCACCCTCCGTCATGAGGGCATTGCTTTGGCTTGTCATGATGATAAAAGAACTGAGTTGAAAGGCAAAGCTCCAGTTTATTGGTCTGTCAACATTCTGACCTTCACCTGTAGTCTTGAGGTTTGGATAATGACAGAAAGAACGAGATCCTCAATACAAGCAGCTGGAATGGGCTTCCTTGGCAGGGTGGCCGCGCTCAGCCTTAGAGGTATGGAACACCAAAATGCTCAAATTTAAATAAATAAATGAAACATGTAAAGTAAGAAAAATTTTCATTTTTATTATTATTTTATTTCATTATTGTGCTTTTCATAACAGCTTATTTATTCCATAATGCCACTTTTCAGCAGAATGACTTCAGCTGTCAATCAACGTCAGTGGGCTGGACCAGCACGCCCACTGGCTGAGCCTTCACATCCATGGGTTTTCCTGCTCACCGGTACATCTAGTGTTAATCTTGTTAAATTCAAAGAACTGAAACGAGTCCTTCCGTGTGCGCTTCTGCAGCGCCGATCAATTTTTTTTCAGTCCATCGCTTTTTGTCATGACACCTGTATCTTCTGAGAACATAATGCTCTCATGCAGTTTGGTCTGCTAAAGTTACCTGAGCTGAATGAAGTTCATGGAACTCTACCATCCTTCATGACTGTTGACCTAGCAAGTCGCTGCTAGCTGCTATGCTAGCTGTATCTTTGCAGTGAGCAGGAAAACTAATGGATGTGAAGGATCAGCCAGTGGGCGTGAAGGTCCAACCCGCTGACGTTGATTGACAGCTGAAGTCATTCTGCTGAAAAGTGGCATCATGAAATAAAAAGCCGTCATCAGACACTTATTTCAAAATGCTTTATTTAATTTTAAGCATTTTGGTGTTCTATATAGAGATAGGGTGAGGAGCTATGTCATCTGGGGGGAGTTTGGCATAGAGCCACTGCACCTCCACATTGAAAAGAGTCAGTTGAGGTGGACTGGGTATCTGATTAGAATACCTCCTGGATGCCTCCATTTAGAGGATTTCCGGGCATGTCCCACTGGTCCTGGGGAAGACCCAGTAGACTGGAGGGACTGTATATCCTCTCTGGCCTGGGAATACCTTAGAATCTCCCAGGACAAGCTAAAGTGTCCATGGGAGAGGGATGTCTGGGCTTCTCTCCTGAACCTGTTGCCTCCGTGACTTGACAACTGATAAGATGAAGAAGAAACAAAAAGAGGAGGAGAAAGCCTGGAATGTCCAAAACCATGACAACTTCAGATGAGCAATCACAGCGACACCCCCTCTGCTTCATACGAACCAAACTGATTACACGTTTTCTCCGCGCTGCATGTTTCTGTCCTGTTGGTGGTATTGATGCAGATGATGCAAAGCCACAAGTCCAGATGTTCATCTCGCCAGTGTTGTTTTACCTGACACTACTGTTTTCACGGCACAGCAGCTGAGAGGCTATTTCCTTCGATCGATAACAATTTCTATGCAAATAAGTGCAACCGAAGCCGATTCGATAGACACATCGCTGCTGTGATGCTGTGGTCACAGATCAAGCACAGATAATTGGTTGGACTCAAAAAGATTTGCGCTGTGCATATATTACATCGACAACGCGATGGGTCTCTATCTGAACATTTTCATAAAAGAACGTGGTTCTGATCAGTCGATGCGGCTAGATGGACACCTCTCAGAACTAAAAGCAGCCGGAGCAGTCATTGCATTAAACATCAAGGGCGGCACGAGGAGCCTCAGTTAGATTGATTTCTGCTCCATAATTACAAGAGTTTTATTTTAAAGAGCATAAAGTCAGAAAGATCGTGACTTATTCAAATAGATAGATAGCAATATGCAGATTCAGCGTGAAGGTAATTTCCATTAATGAGGATGAGGTGTACTTATTAAGCAAAGCAAGCCTGCAAGATTCTAAATATAGAGAAAAGTGATGGCAGGCGCTCATCAATCTGCACAGCAGGATGTTCTCGACAGATGTGTGTTCAACAGGAGATGATAATCTTACTGGGCTTTTAATCTTGAGCACTGTAGATACTTTTCTCCTATAACGTTTGTCAGCTTAAACCAAGTGTGTGTCGTGCAAAAGTAAATGGAGAAAATGCATTTTCTGATCGCTGAGTGCTGAATGACTTTAATTAGATTGTTTAAAAAAAACTGGAGGGAAAAATACAAAACAATTAGCTTGTGTACAAACAGTAAAATGATTGGTTTGCACATTTTGGGGATTTTTTTAAAAGGGATGTTTATTACGATGGCACATTTGTGGCTAAAGGCTACACAAAGCTTTTTTTTGGAAACCCTTAAAGTACAAAAATATTTGTTACTTTTGCATTGGTGCAAAATCTTAGGTGTTGCTGTGAGTGTTTAGTCAATTAATTTGACATAAAACTGAAGAGGCATTTGTTAGAGTTTCTATGTTCTGTCCATGACGGAGATTTCAAACCTTTATGGCTTTTACATGAAGGAACTTTGGAGATGGAGCATCAGCACAGCAGAGAGGTGGTGAGAGTTGGATATTTGATTTATTTATTTATTCTACTATAACCAGGTTTTATTTATGTTACCAAATGAGGTACAAACACTACCTTTTATATGTGCCAACACTTATTGTGAAGGTCACATATTGCATTTTGTACATTCTTGAGACATTCTACACATCCTTTAAACATTAACAAATCGATGATGATAATGTGCTGGATGGGCGGGCCGGGTCGGTGTCAGGCTTTAGGTTGCGTCTGCGGATCAGCCGCAATCCAATTATATGGCAACATGGCTTGCCATACCTTCACCAGCCTCACGCAGACATTTCACTGTGAACTGACCGGCCTTGAAAGAGGTAAAATAAAGTTCAGTTAAGCTTCAGATGGGACTATGTTGCCAGGAAGCGATCCATCGCCCAAATGGACGTTAAACTGAGCCGCTGCACTCGGCGGACGTGCACGGCAGACAACCCAAACAAGTGAGATCTCAAAGCAGACATGTCAGAGCAGGTTCTGTGTCTGAATAATGCAGAATGCAGGCAGAAACGGTTTTAATGCACTTTGATGACCATGAAAGGACAAACACCCCCTCAGCTCTGATCTTCTGCCCCTTTTATTCAGCTGTGCGTCCACCGACCATTAATGACTAAGCAATCAAAGCTTAATTAAAAATGTCATGGGTTTTTTGGGGGGTTCTGACCTGTAATTACAGTACTGTTAATTCATTGGGTCGGGTGGGGTTCAGAAATTATGGCTACGGGTCGGATCGGATTTTTTAGGCCCAAATGCAAGTCTAGTCTGAAGAGCCACATCAAACTCAGTCTCATAAGTGGCTTACTGACATAGTGGACCAACCAGTTTTATGGTGATAAGATGGTTTCTGGATTTTCTTTTACCTGCTGACCATGAACTTTGATGTTTTGAACCACTTTGGCCTTGGCTGTCTCAGAGGAGTCAATGGAAGAGAGTGCTGACTCCACAAACCAGTTTATCACCATAGAAATTATATTTCTACTACAGGTATGTGAGTGTGCTACTTAAGGGACTGTTTGTTGTGGCTTCTCGGACTGATGAAGTCCTTTGGATGAAGGACGAATGATTTCAACAACAAAAGAAACCGTCCAGAGGACCTGACTTTAACTTTGGTGGATTTTTTTTTAACCTGGATTATTGAGCATGAACTTTGAAGGTAATTCAAGAAGGTTTCCATGAAAAATCTTTTCGCTATGGAAAAATGAAGTGGTTGGCTCAAACATAAACCAGCCACTAGTGGAGATTACACAGAGTTTAACAGTTTATCAGACTCAAGTCAAAGTCAAGTCAGTTTATTTTGGCTGTTCTCTTCTTCAGGTGAGCAAACTCATGAAAGATTTGGCAATTGTTTTACGCCAAATGCTCTTCCTGATGCAGCCTTTGCTTGAACCCACATCCTCAGGATTCAAAAACCACAGCGTTGCCTACCAAGCTATCGCAGCCCCTATCGGACTAAAATCAAAGTCCATGGTGCTAAACCTCAAAAGACAACTCAGTGCACGATGTGCTCCTGCAGCAGGGCTGGTGAGATGAGGCATGACTTTTATCTACACCTCTGCTGATGCAACCAGAAAACCATGACTATCAACATCCCAGAGGTGACCAGCTTGGACAATAGGGATTGTAGCTATAGTGTATTGAAGAGGAGGGGAAAAGAACAATGTAATTCAGAAAATGTTTAACATTTCCACTTCTTTAATGTCTCAGAACTGGTTGATAAAATACTTTCTTCCTATCAGCTAACCAAATGATGGATTTTAGCTCGCATCCAGTCCCAGCGGTATTTGAATCACACCTGCCAAAACAATGGAAGAGCTATGTGGGTCTGCAGATTGACAGACTGTGCATACATTCACACAGACTTTCAGCACCTCCTTAGAGACTGAGCAGGAAGCAGAGTATTTGTGCTCGGCCAGAATCAACTCAAGTGCAATAGATTATTTGATCAAATTACCGTTAGAGATACATGATTCTGCCAGACCTGAGTCATGGGATCTGTTAAACATCAAACCGTTTTGGCTGTGTTTGTTTTTTTCTTTAGAAATGAGCAAGTTGGATTTACAGTTTGTCGGAGTGGGAACCAGTGAATGTGCTCTGAAGCGTCTGAGTCAGTGTGGCTCTGAGGCTGACGAACGGATCGCATCTAGGGTGGTGCCGTCTGCTTGGCCGTGCTCCCGCCAGCCCAGCTTCCCAAACTGCAATCTGTCAGTCACAAAGAGGAGGACAGCTGCTTGATCCAGGTGCCAACCTGTGTTCCTCTGCCAAGGGCCTGACTTCACAGTCTCCATCAGTGCTGAGTCCCTTTCTACTCACAGCTGGAGCAAAAACAGAACCAATGGTCTGAGCAAAGAGAAGAAACGTGAAAACAGAGGAAACATCACATCCCACAGAGTAAAGAGCTGTATAATGATTATTTTCATCAAGAAATCATTATTACCCGCCACCAAAAGGCAAAGGTGGACGACTATATTTTTAAAAATGCTATGCCATTTTCCCCTCCGATGATTTTTGCAGATAATTATTCCCCCCCCAGATGAGCCTGCACAGCAACTCAAAGCTTTCCCAGTTCTTCTCACGAAGCATTTTTAAAAACATGAAGTTTTCCAAGTGTATTACTGAGTCAAGTTGTTGATTAAAGCTTCTCTCAGAGCCCAGTTTTCTTGTCATTGCAGCTAAAATATGTATACAGACTCTAACTCCACTGGACAGTGATGAATTACTGGTGCTGAACAACGCTTATAGACCTCAGCGGCATCGAGCAAGATGTAAACAGCTCCACGGCACGTTAGCAGGTCCATTCCTCTATGTTTAACACATTGCTGTCATAGCCTTGGACCACAGTGTTAATATTTAAAATTAAAGTGAACGCTGTTTTTAAAGTCCCAGAAGGAATGCACATCAGCTGCCGCCTTTAATGCCAGTTTTAACCTGAGATCTACATGTGATGTGTGTTATTGAGTTTTATCTACTATAATGTCAACTTAGTTCAACATTTGCATGACTGTAAGTTATATTTAGTAGTCCCTTGCTACTTGCGATTTTTCAAAATAAGGTTGGACATGACACACAATTGGTTGAATGATAGAGGAGCCAAACGATAGGCGTGACATTTTTATTCAAAATAAATTATTTTAAATTATTTAGCACTTTTGTGCAGCCCATACTGCAGGAGAAGCTTCCTCCTGCAGCTGATCAGCTGTTCTCTGTGCAGAGCGGAGAAGTGGGCGTGGCCAAGAATGCTTGGTGGCTGAGCTGAAATCATGACATTCTGTACTCTTTTAGTGCTTTTTTTTTTTTTTTGTCTGGGTTTGGGTTTTGGGTTCTGGTTATTTCATTTATGATTCAATACAATAAAATAAACACATTTAAACGGTAACAAATCATTTTAAACCTTGGGTTATTTATATAATGCTTTTAATCGCTGGATGTCCGGCCCCCGAGCTGTTGGCGTTCAGAAACTGCGGCTCCCTGAGCAGTTTAGTTGAATAGCCCTGGTAAATGGTAATGGTCAATATTTTCCATGTTAGAATGAATGAAATCGTCAGATCTCAGCCAAAAATTGGTTATAAATATGGGGGGAAAACATAAATATGTTGCTTCATTGTATAAGTCACATGCATACTAATTTATGCAAAAAAAACTGTGATTTATACAGCAGAAATTACAGTAATTATTGAAGTATATGTTCCTTTCAGTCCATCTTCTCTGGGTATTTGGTTAAAACCTCACACTTACTGATTTTTTTTTTTTTTTTTTTTTTTTAAAAATAATTACTAAAAAAGACATCAAGCAGTGGTTGCTGCTCTTTTTTTATTTTTTTTATTTTTATTTTTTATTTTTTTTTTTGCTCAGTCCATCTTTTTTTTGACATCGTCCAGCTCAAAAATCATCTGTAAATGTCTTTTTCTTAACCTATTTCATCTGGACAACATATATTACTGATCATATATCCATCTTGGTACTGCACAGAGCATATTAATATTTTTAATTGAAAAATAAATAGTTCAATTATTAAATATTTCTTCTCTTATTTTGATTTCTCCACATTTGAGCTGTTTTTGCTTCTGGTTTTTGTCCATAGCTTCAGGCGAGGAGAGTCTTCTTCAGCCAATTAGCACCCAGCTTCAGCCTCCAACGTGAGCAGCGAGGAGGGCATGTAAAAAGATTTACAGCTCTGAACATCAAATCCACGCCTCATCCCATCCCCCAGGGTTCTGGCCACCATACAATGGAGCCAAAAAGGCTTCATCGCCGGATAATGGTCAGTCCAAGCTGCTTTCATGAGGAGACATTGAAGTGATGTTTGACAGTGAGGAAACTGGGGCAAGAAGTTCAAAGTGGGCTCTGCACCATGTCTCCTGACGGATGGGGGCACAAACAGCCCACGACAACCTCACATTTTCCATGCAAGAGTCCATTTACATACAAACACACATGAAAGCTGCTTGTCAGCACTTTCTGTGGCTCCCATTTGGCCAGAGTCCCTCCCAGTAAACATCGCTACAATTAAATCTGATGAACTTGGCTCTAAACTGACATCTGGTGCTGGTCCCACCTCTGGGCTCTTTGTTTTCAGAGACGTGTTGCCAAGTGTTTGTTTAGGTTTCGTTTCTGCTGTTTCGCAGTTCATCTTCCTGAGATGCTTCTTCTGGCACATGATGGCAGAAGCTCGGCAATAACTCATTTTTGTTTACAAGTAGGCAAGAGACACTGCAAATTAACCTGAACCCGCTGCCGCAGTTTCAAAAGATGAGCGGAGACAGAATGGTATTTTATGGACACCACTTGTGGGATGCTACAGTGGAGGTTGGAATGCCTCAGGAAGCTTGTGCTGGGATCCTAATTATCTGTGAAACCAAAAAAAAAAAAAGTGCATTTAAAATTATTGTTTTATGTAGCCAGATCACTTCGGTGAGCCAATATTGAGCCAAAGTTTGTAAAAGTCTCATATAAAGCAAATTAAAACTTTTAGAGGATTTTATGAGCTGTTTATTGGTTTAAGCTGTTAAAATTTATTTTGCATATAACGTGGTCATCATCGCATAAGACCCGATCGGCAGTGGTTAATTTTAAAAATGGGAGTTTTCAGCTGTTTGCACCTCTGATTTGTGGAAAATTTGAGGGTTTTTGGCAAACAAAATTAATGGTAAGAAAAACGTGTTTCAAGGTATTTTATTTTAATTGTTGCTTCTGTGACAAAATACAAAAGGTTTTCAGAAACTGATGTTCCCTATTTGTCGCATGCATCATTATCACTTTGCAGTGAGGTCATATGTCTCACTGGGCTGCAACGGCTGGCGACCAGTCAGCAAACCTCTTTCTGGAGAGCGTCTACAAATAGTTTTAAATCTTTTGCAGAGATTCTCAATTTCCTTGCTCAGGTTGCAGTCTTGTCAACTGAATATTGAACATGCTTAAATCAATTAGTTGCAGTGTTGCTGCAGACATCTTAACTTTTTGACTGCCAGAGTTGTTTTTTGATACTAACACAGGAGTTCCCTCTATGAGAGGCTAAAGCCGCAAATGTCCAGGTCTAAAAACCATGCTGATGACACAATAATGTTCAGTCAGGTCATTTGGACGGTTTCTTTTTTTTTTTTTTGCTGATACATTTCGTCCTCCATCCAAAGGACTTCTTCAATCTGAGGAGCCACAAACAAACTGGAGTCCCACAAACAGCACACTCCCAAAACAGTTTGCAGGTGATAAGATGACCATCTTATCACCAGCAAACTGTTTTGTTTTTTTTTCACGCCAGTTTTTTTGCTCCTCAGATTGAAGAAGTCCTTCGGATGAAGGACGAAACGTCTCAGCAAAAAAGAAACTGTCCAGCTGAGCTGACTGAACATTGTTGGATTTGTACCTGCGTTATTGAGCATGAACTTTGGCCAGCTGGATAAATCTTCATTTCCATTTTTACTCCATGCATCTGTCAAAGTGAATACAAAGAGGTGTGTGTGATGTGAGGATTGAAATAATGTGCATGGCTTAAAAACTGTTTTTTAGATGGTGGTGCACACACACACACACACAAAAACATCTTCTCAAAATGGGCTGCTCTAAACATGGCCACACAGGTCAAATTCTCAATATTTGATTAGACTGTAAGTCAGAAGTTGCCTATTTTATTCCAATTGTGTGTCGAACTTTCCAGCAGTTGTAGAGAGATCTTGGTTTTCTTTCACTTGTATCGATTTATTGGAAATCAACACTGATTATGTGTGGAGGAATTAAAAAAAAACTACAAATGCTTGGAGAATATCTTTAATGAAGGTAAGGAAAGTTTTTATTTTTATTTTGCATTTTAATGTATTAATCATGAAGATCGCATGGTTATTTCAGTGTTCTTGAATGTGTGGACAGATAAAATCCATATGAACAGAATAATGTGCGTTCATGTATGTAATAGTGGAGACGGGCCAAACTATCAACTGATTTATTAATTGATTGGTGTAAGTTTTACTATTTCTAATCATTAAATTTGAAAACAAAAAGTACAAAATATGATTAAAATGGTCTACTTTTGGTCTTTTCGCACCACCTCCTAGCGATGTTTACCCTCACAACATCGGTGATCTCAGTCCTGAAAAGCTTATTTGTTCAAAAGATTTTACTCTTTTTGGGCAGAATGTGCAGGATGAGGATCAGTTCCTTCAAATCCGAGGCCACGGTCTGGAGCCGGAAAAGTGCCTTCTCTGGGTCGGGGAGGAGGTCCTGCCCCAAGTGGAGGAGTTTAAGTAGAAGTCTTGTTCATGAATTAGGGATAAATGGAGCGAGAGTTCGATGGGCGGATAGGTGCACCATCTGCAGTGATGCGGGTGCTGCACCTGTCCGTCGTGGTGAAGAGAGAGCTGAGTCAAAAGGCGAAGGTCTCAATTTACTGGTCAATCTACCCTCATCTATGATCATAAGCTTTGGGTTGTGACCCAAAGAACGAGATCATGGATACAAGCGGTCGAAATGAGTTTTCTTTGGGCCTCCCTACTCCAGCGACCCGACCCCAGATAAGTGGAAGAAGATGGATGGATGGATGGATGGATTGATTGATGGGCAGAATATCTTACTACAAGGAATGGTGTCAGTCCTGGGATGTTCTGCTTGACATTTCTTTAATAAATTGTTAAAAGTCAACAAGCTGAGTCTCACTGTTGTCATTTAAAAACAGCTGAGAGCCACACATGAAGCAGAAAACGATTTCCTGAGTTGTAAAGAATAAACTCTCATTTTAACGCCTGGAGCAGATGGAGGGAAATCGTGCAGTTAAAAACTAAACAAAACTGCCTCAAACGCCAAAAACTTTGAGGTGACTTTATCACATTAACTGTAACATGATAAGAAGAGGTCAGCTCGGGGACATTTCTGCTCTTTCTGTTTCTATTAATTTCTCTTCTCTATTTGCTTGAGGAAAGACATTGTTGTTCTATGAGAAGTAAAGCCTTAAGTTCAACTTTATATATTTGTGCATTCGTTCTTGATTTTAATACATTTTTTAAGCTGAGATCAGATCTTTTATGTTTGTGACTCGAGACGTTTTGACCTCAGTCAGCATTTTCCGCATGACTAACGTCCATCGTGTCCATCTGTGTCATTACAAGTCAGTCTTTAACCATAAATTACAAGTAGCCCTTTACGCCATTTCACTGAATTAGTAACTGAGTGATTCATACAGCTACAAATTGACTAATTTTATTTAAAAACAGAAGTTAACCAGGCTACATGCACAATTTATGTTTAATAAGAACGCAAAGACTAAGCTCTGCTTTGATTTATTTAATGTTTTTAGCTACTCATCAGTTTCTAACCAGTTCTCTGCATCAGCTTATCTACAGTGTAGACCAGAATCAAAGAAATATGGATATACTTATGGGATTTTATATAAAACTGTTTCCCCCTCTCCCAAAAAAAAAAATAATTATTATTATTGTTCTTTTTTTATATATATTAAGATACAAACAACAAAAAATCTTAAAATCTCTTTGTCACTGCAGGAAAAGATAGTGTTTGGCAGACAATAAGAGACAAACTTTATGTATAAACTAAATATAAATTGAAGACTTTCTTTGGGTAATGCAACTGTCACTTTCTGTTTCTGTTAGGTGTTATGGTAATTATATTTATAAATTTAAAAAATGAACAGGTTAGAACAGTTTTTTTAACAAAAATGAAAAAATGTTTCATTATTTTTTTCATTTTCAAACAAATTATGCTACAAACAAAAGATTTTATTAAAATCACACAGTCTTTTTTTTTTTCTGTTTTCAGTTCTTTTCTGTGTCTTATACCATAGATATGTAACGTAGATAGACAGATTATAGATATATATTGTAGATAGATGGACGGATGGACGAACGGATGGACAGACAGACAGAAGGTTCTTTTGCCTTGTTTGCTGGTTAAATAATGGACATGTTTTGTGTCTATGATCTTCCAGACACTGTGTGGAGACTTGCTCAGTTACTCTGTCTCTCTGGACGTCAGAGCAAGATTGAATGGAGGCAGGTATTGATCTCTTCCTGCCAATGTGTGTAGCTGCAGGCATGAAAAGAAAAGACTAGTAAGGACTGTTCTCATGCATTTTGAGATTCAGATTCAGATTAGTTACCTTTACACAAATCCACTCATTCACATTAAACAATCGGTCAAAGTAATCTGTCAGCGATGAGGTTTGATGAAAAACTGACCACAGGTGTACAAAAAAATTGCAAAACGCTCACAGAAAATACGTAGCATACTGTTCCTCTGCTTTTGCATATTCATGATTTAAGGTGCAGTTCTGGATAATTTATAGTAAAATTTCACACAAGGGACTGCAGATCTCTGGCCCTTTTAAGGATACCATCTATCAACCACATAGTCCTGACAACAATTTTAATCACACCTTCTTTGATTTACGACGCAGCCTGAATTAACTTGCAGGATTGTGTTAAATGCTTCTAATTAAAATCCAGTTTTTCATTTGAGTTGTTTTATCCATGAATTCAGTCGGTTAACATAAACTGAGAAGGTATTCTTCTTATTATTGCTCTTTAACAAGGCATATTTTACAAAGATTGTGCAATTCCTGAGCATCAAATGAACTGAAAACTTCCTTGTTGTTATGATGCTAATGTGTGTTGCTGTGCAAATGACATGAACCATTGTGCTGCATGTGCATAAATAAATACTGCGCAAATCTAATTCTGATTTTCCACTATGTCAAGATGAAAACCAGCTGAATTTGGTAATATATAGATATACTGTATCTATATACTGTAATATTATTATTATTATTATTTTTTATTTTATTATTAATTATATATGCATACAGTATTTATATTTTTATTATTTTTAATGCAAAAGAATGGGTGATACAGCAGAGATGAGGAGGAGCCGGGGAGCGGGGATGTTACCAGAACTGTAGAGAGGGGCTCTAACTGAAGTCCATGTCTGGACTTGTGTATGAAATCAGAAGTGTATGTCTATGTATTTGCAGTTTATGAAGCAGGCGAACATGTAACTGTGCAGTTTCATCTAATAAATGTTTGTTCTCCATCATGTTGTCAGGTGGAGTCTTCTTGTGTTTTTTCTACCAGAACTCTATATCGCTGCCAGACTTTAGCCTTTCAGCCTTATACTGGGTTAGACTTGACAAAACAATCTCCTGAAAAGCCCTCCAACAAAGCTGCAGCTTGCACGTTTCCACCAGACAGAATCTGCAGCTACAACTGGAGGCATGCTCGGGGGGGGGCCTCGGTTCACACACCATTGTTTTTCAGCCCTTGAGGTTAGATGAGACATCAAGGACCAGATCTGTTTAGAAAGCACTGCAGCGTTTTACAGCTGTGTCCTCCTCCAACAACCTTGAAAACTGAATGGGTATTTTTCAAATCAGCCCGGAAGCAATCAGTGGCTTTATAACCCAAAGTCAAACTGGCAAGGCTTCATCAAATAAACATCTCAACTGTTTGAAACGGTGGTCTGTGGAGGAACAAAGAAACAAAAACCCCAGACTTTTTGTTGGGATGCATTGGCTGCAGAGACATCATGAAATCTGACATCGCCCTTTGGGGCTTTTCATGAAAAATCCTTGCAGTGAACAGTTGGAGGGTTTTTCTTTTGTTACATCTACCAAATGAATCCCTCAGTTACACAAACAAATCAAATATTTTCAAATTACAGGACTTGAAGAGGATTTAAAAAAAAAAAAAATCACTAACGCAACTATTTTAAAAAACTATTAAAACTACTCCCCAGCTCATTTTTGTGGTTTGACTACAATATTTTCATTAAAACCTCCATTTATAGCAAGTTGCATGAAGTCAACTTTGTAAATAACAATTTTCACCTAATAATCTTTTTGCAGGGCAGAAACACTGGTCTCCAAAAACAAACCATATCAGTCAGTAGGGTAAAATTTTAATAATTTAATTTCTAGGTGAACTTGTAAGTTCTGTTGACACTTGTGCCGAATACAGTCAGACATAATACCACAAACAGATGTAAAACGTAGCCAGAGCAGTTCTAAAATAAATGAAAATTATGAAAAATAACAAGGATTATATTATACAAGACAGCAATGTGTTAGAAGAACATTATAATTTATGAATACAGTATTATCAAAGTAGAGAAATAACAATTTTTTGTGAAAACGCAGCGTTAATGCTGAATAACTGCTGAAATTTGCTAAAGAAGCTGAAAGTGAGCTGTATAAACTAAAATAAGCAGAGCAATGTGTCTAAAATGAGGAACTAAAAGCTGGCTAAAAGCTAAAAGTAGTGAAAGAAGGCAAAAATAAAGCAAGCATGCTAAAACAAAAGTCAAAGAGAATGTTTTTAATTTGGTGCATTTATTTATTTTAGTATTTTAATTTTTTTTTATGTATAATTTTGTTTTAGAATTAAAATTGGAAAATTCACATCAGGTTAAAAAATTAAATAAAAAAAATTATTAGTTAAATCAATTTCAGACAAATCTCTTCAAACTATTATTGCCATTTGTTTGTTTTCCTAAAAAATTAAAACATAAGAAGTTTTAAAAGTTTTTTTTTTTCCTTTTGGGAGCTGAAAAAAAAACCTGAAAAATAACTGGATTTCTTTTTTTGTCTGAATATTTGCATTGTTTTTATTGTTGATGCTTCTGGTGAGCTTCATGCAGTCCGTGGTTTACAGAA
>JARVLU010000489.1:20176073-20200900 GCA_031762415.1 Simpsonichthys santanae
CTACGCTTAAGATTTCTGTCGGAAACGTCTCCTAACACCATCACACAAAAGGGTCACAAGCTTGGACCACTCCGGCTCGCTGAGCCTGCCGTGCTTTTATAAAAATACCCCACCCTTAATGCTCCCATACAGTAATTGGACACATGAATTTCCACCTTTTTTATTGCCTGCAGGTAGAAAAACAAATCTCAGGCTGAGTCCCGGTGTTTACTCGCTCTAGTTTTACAGCTGGTTTATGGTTATTGCTGAAAGTCTGATGGATTTTTTTTTTTTTTTTTTTTTTTTTTTTGCAACCCTGGCTTTCAGAGAGAGTCTGAATACATTGCTTAGACTGGGAGACATTTTCTATTTAGGCGTGGATCACTGGGCTGGAGTGAATTGTTGAGAAAATAGCAAAAACATGACCAGGCTGATTACATTTTTTTTCTGCCCACTGGTGGAAAATCCAGCTGTAAAAATACATCCAAAAAAATCAACAAAGAGAGAAACAGGCTGTAGGAAACTCTAAGCTTGGTGCTGATACGCTCCTGTGTTTACAACAATGGAAATGCCAGTTATCCACCCATTGATGTAGTTATCTGCCCATGCCACAGAACTGTCAACTTCCAGGAATATTCCCTTCTTCTTTCTTTGTTTAAACAGCAACTGAAGGCAGTTCTGGATTTTATTACCTGCATGCTTTCAAATTCAAACTTCTCTCTGTTTGCACAACTGTGTGACTTGTGCTGCATTGATTTCATTTCAAGAGGTGGAGCTCATACTCGTTGTTAGGAATAAAAGGGAAATGTTTGGGTAGTCAAAGGTAGAGCCCTGTTTTTGTCCCGCGCCACAGAGCAAAGACAGGGAATTGTAACTACCCTCCATGTGTACGTGCATGAGGTGAGCATGATCATTTGAAAAGAGTGAAGTGTTGACTTCCATATTGGTTTATTACCACATCTGGGTGCAAGAAAGGTCATTATCAAAAATTAGGTTGCCACATTATATCCAAGATGTCCACCACCACTAATAATTGAGAAAGCTACGCTTATAGTTTTTATGTTGCGTATGAGGATAATGCTCTCAAATAATCAGTGGCTTTGAATGTTGTCAGCCCATTAAATGGCCGTTATTTGTTGTTATCATCCACATAGGTTGCATTCAGACTGTCCCTTCTGTACCTCCAAGTACTGTATGTTTAAATTTACCTTCTTATCGCTTATAATATGCAGCTTCGCCCGCGTCTAAAACCAGATGTTTCTTTTGTTAGCTTTGTATAACCCTTTTCCTAAACCCCTGCCTGGCCCTCTGGATTCTGCTCAGCCTGCCCATTTTATCTAACCTGTTTGTTCTGTGAAGACCCCATCACTTATCTGGACCATTTTCTCGGACCATGCTTTTCCTGGGATGTCAATACCTTGACATATCTGCAAATCAGTCTCTGAGGTGTCCAGAGCTTCTGTCTTCATTTCAAAATTAAAGCCTGTAAACGCTTTATTCTGTGTTGGTGGCATTTCTGGGTCCTTAGTTTACTTAATCATTACGAACAATTAATATCTTACCTTTTGTAGATAGTTCTTTAACTACCTCATTTTGGAGGCTAGTATCCTGAAGACAAGTCAAAATAAGAAACAAAATATGCACAATTTTTTTTTCTTGTATCAGTTTTTATAATGTCTTTATATGGAAACCGTTAAGCAGAGAGTCAGACCAAAGTGGATTGTTGTCTTTACTTAGCTGCTCATGAGTTTTACATTTTGTACACTGTTTTTTTAATTGTGAATACTTGCATACAGTTTGGTGGTTATTTGCATCCACAAATAGCAACAACAACTAACTGAAGTACTTCTGGTGCAACCTGAGGGACTTCAAGAAAGATTGTCATATTTCTGAGAGAATATATATGTAAGGTCAAAACTGACATTGTTGTAAAAATTAAAAAACAGCATTCACATGCAACACTACGATTTGTTTATGGATTCAAGCTGTCTATAAACAGCAGCAGTGGTTAGATTGACAGGCTGGTCAGAAATAAAGCATTTCTGCAAACCAAAGCAGTTCAAAGATTTTATTAATTTTATTTTTATTTTTTTACAGAAACTCACTTCAAAACATCCGACTTATTGCACAAAAACTCAAGCACTCATGCATTCACTCATAAAACGGGAAAAGTTGAAATCTTGCAACTTTATAAAGTCAATGACTCATTTAATTGTTAATTTTTCTGCTTAGTATTAGAAATAAATTTGAAAACTTTTCAAATTTGCTTTGAATGCCCTCACAGTTGTCTTAAATGAACATGCAGACATAGAGTTCAGGTGCAGGATCCATACTTGAGCTGTATTTATTCAGATATCCAGAAGTCTGATGGATTCCAGAGGAGATGCATTATAAAAGTGTCTCCCCCCCAAACTATTTTAAGCCTTTCCAACATCCCATAAACACGACTAAATATAGGCTTGTCTGTTAGCATGGTCTTGGCAGCAGCTCTCAAACAGTTAAAGCTCTGTGCAACAAACCTCAGGAATGTCTGATGGTGTAATATGAAAACCGGCGGCCTCTCATGGATGTAAACTCAGGCTTGGCCTGTCACCAAGGTGAGGGTGAGCTGAGCGGAACAGCAAACCTCTCAAAGATTTCCCAGAGCTGCAGGAAAAAATGCAAATAAGTGTCGTGGTTCCATCACGGAGAAGAAAGATCAGTGGAGAAGTTCCCAAAGAGCGCCGTTGGACCATTCACTCATGCATTACCTGATCAGATTTTGTATACATTTATAATCCGAGCTCTGCAAAGAGAACAAAGTATGCAAAAACAACATAAAAAGGAAGCTTGATAAAGAAATTCAAGCCAAATTTAATTTTAAATACAAGCCTTTAATTCAAAGTTTTCCATTTGATTAAAGACTGCTTTAATTTTTTTGTCAATTTGTTTTTTTATTCCCCACTTGAGTTATTATTTTATACAACACCTGTTTTTAAATTAGCTTTATACTGTATAATACAGTTTAGCCTTGACATTGACCGTACCGTATTTTTCGGACTATAAGGCGCATTCAGCGAAACAAGTTCATTTGGACAGATTTTTGAGCATCGTGTACGACATGAATCGGTTCGAGGTCAGTAAGTAAGTACAACCAGAATTAATACAGAAGGCGCATCGGATTATAAGGCTCACTGTTGATTTTTGAGAAAATTAAAGGATTTTAAGCGTGCGTTATAATCTGAAAAATAAGGTAAGTTTGCTTGAAATGCCACTTGAGGTATTTCATCTTCAATACGCAACAAAAATCACAAAAAATATCCAGCTATTTAAGACGGTAACATTGCAATCTTAAATAAAAACAGACACGTTTTAACAATGACGGAGTTGTATGTGAGTCCCTGTAAAAAATAAATAAATAAATAATAAAAACTCAATCTCAGCCAAGAGAATAACATATTTAACATTTTATATAAAAAAAAAATCTGATTGGAAACCAGGTTTTCTGAGCCTTTGAAGAATATTTACTGATACAGTCTGCAGGACAGGGGAGCTAATATGACTATTGGGTTCACAGACCGTAGACCTTTTCTTACAGTCTATGAGGCATTAATATTCTAAATTATATCATATTCAGTCCTCGATGAGCACCGATGCCCACAAAGCAGGAAACGTGGTGCAAAATGAGCTGCTCGAAAAGCTTTTCCCTAAAATCCAGTGGGGAAGCAAGGTGCATAACTTCCTGCTAATGTTTTATTCATTATGAGGATGAACTAGAGCCCACACTGTTTGTTGTTTCTCACTTAAACAAAGTAGCAAATGTCTGCCATCATTGTGCGGCGATGCTGGCAGTGGGGCTCATTAGGAGAGGCGCTCAGCCCTCGGTGGGCTTTTTACAGTGAATGGGAGTGCACCTTAATGACATCGTCAATAAGGAGGTTCCGGTCAAACGCTTTTGTCCTTTAAATACGTTTACTGCTTCGAGTTCTGTGGAAATGAACTGGGATGTGTCCTTGCCTCCCATTTCTTTAGAGGTGAATGTGTGTAAATATTTTCAGTGTCATTAGTGAACGGCTGGATCTTCCAAGGATGCTCTTCTGAGAGCCCCTCCTTCATTATGGACCCAGGAGAGCTGTTAGCCTCCCACCTCCCCACCCATGACGACACACACTCTCCTCTGTGCATCACTCCACACCAGCCGTCCTCATCAGCTGCACCTTTTTTTTTTTTTTTTGCTGACCTACTTCACGCATGCAGTGCAATCTGTGAGAATTCGACACAGTTTCTGTTTATTTCGGATCAGGGGTCTAGACTATATGAGATTTGACACATGTAACCTCAAATTTGGCTCATGTTAAGGATCTAATAGTTTCCGAATGAATGGAAACACTGAACTTCAACAATGGCAGAATTATGAATGTTGGAAATGCTGATGTTTTGGACAAACACTGGAACGGTCACAGTCAGAATATATTCAGATTAGTTCAACATCTGGGAAACTGACTGATCTTTATACTGTTTTGAGTTTGCCAGGGTTGATAGCTGTTCAGCCATCTTGCATTGGATTGACCCCCAAAAGTCAATCAGTTGTTGGTGCAAATCTAATACTTATTTTCTCAGAAATTCATCAAAATTCGTCCAGTAGTATATGAGATATTTTGCTATATAATATATTCAAAGGATGTTCAGAACAAAGATTTAGACTTCACTTCCTGATTGCGTTCACTTTAAAAGAGGTTTCGTGTAGTTTTGGTTTCCCAGACTCATTTTTTATTTGAACCAACAATCGCTTTTGAGCCGAGCTGGAAAAAGTGAATATTCAATTTTACAAGCAAAACTTTCCCCGTTTCGAGACTGCAATGGAGAAAAACAGAAGACGCTTGTTTTAAGTGTATGTTTCTTTCTTGTTCTATCTTCTGCTTTGAAATACGAAATCGTTCAAACGGACTCGCATATATTTATCTATACATCTTTCTCAAACCCATTTACCTCCAGTGGCACCTTATTGTGGAAAGTTATTCACATTTAATAGCATGCTGACGTGTGGTCTCCTCTGTTGTCCTCCTGGATTCAGTCAAATAATAAATACCTCTCCACCTTAAAGGCTGCCATAATCCAGAGCTGACTTCTTTCTTGTACATACCTGTATTTTTTTTTTCATAAGCACTTTAAATATAATGTGACAGCAGCAGATTGCCACAGCCTCATTTTGTATGTTGCTGGTGATGTTTTAGTTCATCTCCCGCTGAGATGTCCTCAGAGAGTCGTCTCTTTGTATGGAGCAGATGCATTCATATAGGCAGCTTGGTGTTATGATCCCACTCAAGCACACTGTGGCCCAGAGCTGTTTTAAATGGAAAGCTTTCTTTCTCTGCAGTAGATTACGTTGGCGCTGGTGCGGCTTCTAAAAGCAACGAAGGTCGCCTGCTCAGGTTTTCAGTTATATTCTGATCTCTGTGACTTCATAAAAAAAGATCTACTTTAAAAAGAACCTATATCATTTTGAGCATTAGGGGTTTCTCTGGAGAAAATGTTGTAATATTCCTGCTGAAAGATTCCCAGGGTGCAACAGAAATGTTACAGCTGGTCACCATAGCTGCTGGTGTTAGCTCTTGCAACACATCTATTTAAATAGTTACATAAATAACATACCTTCTATGGAGGGGGAAGCTTGTGTCCAAATTGACCCAGTTACTAATGTGCATGCTTAAATTAGTTGTCTACGCTTTGTGATCTAAATGGTTTCATGCCTACTTGGGGTTCACTGAAATGTATTTCATCTAAACGATGTTCATAATCATTTTCTCTTTTGCCTTCAACGAAGACGGCCGCTCTTACCCTCCCTCCTTCCCTCCGGCTTTTTTTTTTTTTTTTTGTTGGCTCTCTTGTCCTGTTAACCTCAGAGCCTCTCTTTACACATAGTCCAAACTGAACATTATTATGGATTTTGTCAGCTGGTCCCTCAACGCAACTGATAAAAAAACGTTCTACCAGACGACAGTGTGCTGGAGAGCCCTCATGCCCTGAACGGACCCATGCTGCTGGGTATGTCATTGATTCATGGAGTCAGTGGGAGATGGTGCGCCTGTGCTGTCTGTGGAGGACGTAAAAGATGTGTACATTATTGGATTTATAATAATTGAGTTTCTTATTCGTGGAATCGACAAATTTTGGAGATGTTGGCAGCAGTTTCAGCCGTGGTAAAGCTGCCAGCCTCAAATGCTTAACAAGCTCTATAGCTGGATGCGATTTCTAAGAATCGTAGGCCACTTGCGGCTCCTGGAAATGGCCAGCATGAAGGATTCAATCTTGGAGAAAGTTAAATCGAGCACAGACCAGGTGGAACGTCCACTAATCTGGCTGTTTGGATTTACCATTGAGTGTACCAGCAGAACTTGAGGGCAGACAGAAAACAGAGTCTGGCAGCCCAAACGGTTGTTGTTCATCTGAATTTGACCTCCCCATTGGCCTTGGACAGGCCGATCTGTGGCCTTATCAGAACCATGATGCTGATAGACACTGAACCATCTTATCAGAACTTTTGAACTTTCTGGAGTGTGGACAACTCACAGCCTTGGTCGATCTCTATGCATAAATGTATTATGATGTCATTGTATGTTGCAGCTTTATGTTGCGAGGTCTTTTATTTTATTATTTTTTTTTTTTTTTGCATCTTTTATACAGTTTCCCGACCAGGAAATGGTGTGAGACATGATTTTTTTTTTTTTGGCTTCCTCCACCCTTGTGTCCTCTTTTTCTCATCTGCATGTATGTTGTATATAACAGGTCTCTATTGTAAATGAGTCTTCGAGGGTCAATGGGAACTAACCCGTATATATAAAAGTCTAATAATAATAATAATAATAATAATAATAATAATAATAATAATAATAATATAACTCTGTTTCAGCTGCTCTGCAGTCATTCAGATGCCCGGCAACATGGCTCGTCATGTTCACAATGTCAAAAACTAGTAAAGCTTACTAACAAATAAATTTCTTTATAACAGCCATTAAAAAAGCTAGTGTAAAGCACCCAAACAATAGAGATTAATGCTGACAAGAAATAGCTAAGAACCCATTTAGGGGCACAGTGACTGATTTTACTCACGCATATTAACTGTAAAAAGGTTGATAGTTGATGTTGTCATTGGGATGTGGTTGCTGCAACTCAGTATTGCAAGAAAGAATAATTTTCTGTTGTAGTCTTGTTGAAGTCTGAGTGTTGTGACCACCGAGCCAAGCACCTGTGATTTTTACAGCTAATTTTTGAACATTCTTGCATCATATTGTCATTTTCTTATCTAAAAATGATGCAGAAAAACTGGTTCATTCATTTGTCACATCTAGACTGGACTGTTGCAATGGTTTGTTATCTGGGTGTACAAATACTTCTTTAAAATGTCTTCAGTTGATCCAAAATGTTGCTGCCAGAGTCTTAACTGGAGTTAGTAGGAGAGATCATATCTCTCCAGTTTTAGCTTCACTCCATTGGCTCCCTGTCAAGTCCAGAATTGAATTCAAAATCTTACTTCTAGCCTACAAAGCCCTCAACAACCTAGGTCCATCTTACATTATAGATCTTATTCTTACATATTTTCCTAACAGAGCACTTTGCTCTCAGACTGCAGGCTTATGTGGTTCCTAGAGTTTCCAAAAGCAGAACTGGAAGAAGATCTTTCAGTTATCAGGCTCCTCTCTTGTGGAACCAACTTCCAGTTTCTGTCCATGAGGCTGACACATTGTACAGTTTTAAGACTGGACTTAAGATTTCCCTTTTTGATAAATCCTATACTTAGGGTTGGCTTGTTATGCTGTATGAATTTAGACTACTGGAGGACTAATTGACCACATTTCCTTAAATTAATTGTTAAAATTTAATAGATTTTATTTGATACTGTTTATATATTAACATGTGCTTATCAACCTGCCATTGTGTATCTGTTTCACCTTCCTGTTCCTCTCAAACCCAGTCGGTCGAAGCAGATGCCACTTGTCCTGAACCTGGTTCTGCTGAAGGTTTCTTCCTCATGAGAGTTTTTCCTTTCCGCTGTCGCCTTCATGCTAGCTCAAGTTGAGAGTTCTGTGATGGAGTTAAATTCAGAGCAGTTTCCTCCTCAGATAAATTGTGTTAACTTATTTTTTTTGTATACATGAATGTTTCTGTTCAGTGCCCTGAGATGACTTCTGTTGTGACTTGGCACTTTATAAAAAACTGAATTGAACCGAATTTACATGTAAAACAGAATTCTATTATTTGCACATTAGTTTATTATCCACCTCTTCCCACATCTTACCTGCTTGGATCACTTTGTATCCACCATGGCAGCCAAATTGTGCACTTTTATTTTTGTCTTTTGCAATGATTAATTTATTTTCTTTATTCTTCCACACCAGCTTCTTCATTTATTTTTTAATTAAATCTCCCATTAGCACCCAGCCGTCTGCCTCAGTGTGTGCACAATGACTTAATGGTCATCACCACTCATGTAAAAATCTAACACGCTGCTCCCCTTTTTGGACCCATTAAATTTGAACACATTGATTAAAAGCATCAGATTGGAGAGGTTTGTCATGCAGGAGACGTGCAGAGAGAAAACACATTGAATATGAGTCTCGAAAAAGTCAAAGACCAGAGGAAAAAAAAAAAAAACAGAAGAAAAAAAAAATGAAATAATGTAAGAAAGCAGAGCCAGACTGCAGAAAGAACAGAACAAAAGGAAAGGCATAATTGTGACAAGCTTTGGCAGTCTTAAGGGAGCGGCCTCAGCATGGCTCCTGCTCTCTGCACACAGTAGCAGCTTTTTCCATCTTTCACATCCTTACAAAGAGCCGGGGTCCTTTATAGTCCACCCCCCACCCCCCTCTCCATCAGGGACTGACTAAAGCTGGCTACACAAAGTCTGCATATTTCTTTTCTTTTCTCTCTTTGGAGACTTCGCGAAAGCCTTTTTGCAGTTAAAGGGGAAGAGACGACTTTTTATCAACATTCGCTCTGACTGGTGTAATAACTTTTACAATGCATAAGAATGGATGGAAAACTTTCCTTCTACAGTGGTTTCCAATGAAATTTAAAGATCAAACGTTCATTGAAGCGATGTGTCCATCTTGAATTAGGTTGACTCCTAAAGGTAATCATGTACCGTATTTTTCCGACTATAAGGCGCACCGGATTATAAGGATCACTGTTGATTTTTGAGAAAATTAAAGATTTTCAGTGCACCTTATAATCCAAAAAACACGGTAATGATTACTTGAGAGTTTCTTTAAATCTTTCCATTGTTTCATTAGAAATTTTGCACAGACATACCCGTAAAACCATTACCACCTTCAGCAGTGGCAATTACAAGGGTTCTAGTCATGATTGTCTGCTTATACCTTTCCCATGACCTTTCTCTGCCACCCAGCTTCTCCTTCACCAAGAGACCTAAGAAGACTATGAGGCAGAGCCAAGTAAATGGGACCCATTTATGTCCTGTCACCTAAAATTCTTTTCTAACAAGATAAGAACGTGTTCTCAGAAAACCAATCGTCCTTCCTTATCTCAACCTTTTCCACTCCTGTCTGTGTTAACTCTATAAAAAAAGGAGGAGAAACACTCAGAGGTTGTCTCCGAAAAAGACTTAAATTCCAGAGATTGGCTTTTCCATGGGAAAATGTAAGGGTGGATCCCATTACCTGCTTTCTATCGAAGTCCCAAACTTGGCGACCCATGAATTCACTAGAAATATGTGGACAAGAAGAAAGGGTAGCAGGAAAAGGGACCACTTTGGTGTTTTCCTCAGCTCTTTATGGACTGGGTTCGGATTCTGCACAACAACACGAAAGTGATCTGCACGGGGCACAATGGTGAGCTTGTCGTCTCGACTGTTTTGTTGTGTGAGTGAATGTGAGCGGAGGGGTGGGGGGGTTAAGACCAGCTGACGAAAAACAAGTTTTAACAAAAAGGATTTTGTAGACACAAATCACTATTTCGGCAATGCTTAAAAAGTAAAATTCCCATTTCCAATAAACTGTTCTTTGTGTTGTCCAAATAAAAGTGCGACGTATTTGACGTTCAGTACCTAAGAAGGGATCAAAGTGCAAATTCAACCTCAACATTTTTGGGACAAGATCCACATTTTTGTGGAAAGCGTTACAGTAATTGATCTTCTTTTGGGGTTTTCTTGTTTTTCTTCCTCTGACACCATAAATTACCACTGTCAGGTTGCGAAAGAATTCCAGTTGTTGTTTTTCCTCTGTGAACTGAAACGCTTTGAAGGTCGGCAAGTTTAGTGATGATTGCTGCACCGTGCTCGGCTCATGTGGCGGTAAACAAAGAGAATCATCTTCGACAAGATCCCATCTGTTTTCCATCACTAGATACAGTCCCTCCTTAAACTGTTACAGTGCAACCATTTATCCAGACTAATCATTCTTAGCACAATTTTCATCTGAGTCATGCAAGAATGGACATTTTATTGGAGTGAAAATTGATTCAACGAGTCTCTCCGTTTGGTACTTTGAGATTCTTCAGGTCCTCTGAAGAGATCTTTTGTTTTTACCTTGGAACTAAAACATCTTACCTGTGAGCAGGGGTGATTCTAGAAGCTGCCTTTTAGGGGGCTTAGTGGCATCAGAAGCATTTGTTATGTGAGGGGATACACTGCTGAGGGTGGGGCATGTCTGGGGGTGTCCTTCCTCGGATACGTTTGAATAAAATACAGGTAGTCTTCGACTTACGAACGGGTTCCGTACCTACAAACCGTTCGTAACCCAATTTTGCCATAAGTCGGAACTCATTACACGTGGCGCCGCACCTGTTCGTAAGTCTGGATTTTTTGCCGTAAGTCGAGGAAATACATGTAAAATGTATGCTAACGCTGCGCCGCACACCCGTTCTTAAGTCCGAGTTGCCGTAAGTCGAGGGCGCCTTAAGTCGAGGACTACCTGTAGATGTCATTTCCTGCGTTCTGGTGTTTTTTAATGGGTTGTTAACCATCTACGTTTATACTACATAAGTAAACACTTGATTCAATAACTATTTCAGAGTTAATGACACAACAAGACGTAGCCTGACCAACAGCTCTCCTTGTGTGAATAGAGCATGCTCCGCTTCTCTCACGCATCCTAACAGAAAATGGAACATTTGCTTGCCGTTACCTTCATGCAGATGAACATGTGGTGCTTCCTGTTTATCACTGTTGTATTCAGCTGCTCATGAGGTCGCCCACCGGCCTTTGTCCATCTTTTACATTTCTCCAGACTCCGTTTAGTTTGTGAAATGGAATAAACTGTATTCTACCCTTTACTCAGGGTAACACGTGTCTGTAACGCATCTGAATCACATGCACTAAGTTTTATCATTTTTCTGATGATTTTTCACGAAATCCCTCTGACCGCAAAACTTTCGAAATGCGAAACCCGACAACGTTGTTGGAGGAAAAGGGGGTGGAGCTCCTGCTGGTAAGGGGTTTTTACCTTCAGGACAAATTGAGGTCACTGATTGGTCGGTTGCTGACGAGCATACTGGGATGATTAGGTGGCGTTGAAGATCCGACTCAGGCAAAAAAACAAAACAGATTTTACTGGCCCATTTAAGAGTGTCATCATTTATTCCAACTTTATTTCAAACATTCATTATTTTGGTGAATTGAAGGTTTGAGAACTGAGTTTCATTACAAAATCCTATGATGGTTTCTTAATTTTTCAGGGGTGCTGAGTTAGAATTTAGGGGGGCTTGAGCACCCCCAAAAAGAGGCTAAAGTCACCACTGCCTGTGAGGACCTGACAGCTGAGTGTGTTTTAAAAGCAAACAACACTTCCGGTTCCTGTTCAGTGAAGTTTTTATTTCGATTTAATAATTTTCACACGTTTTATCTGTTTAACTTCTGAAATACTTTTGTATTTATTTTTTATTTTTAACTTTTAATTACTTGTACAGTTTTCTCATTTATCAAATTCTTTAGAATTCATGTTTTTCATGTTAATGGGGTTTCTTCACTGATACAATTACATTTTCTCAGTATTTTTTTTAAACCTTTCTTCTTTCAGCCTCCTTTGTTCCAACCTTTAATAACATGTTGCTGCTGTTTTCCTTTTTAACTTATAGTTATGTTTTTATCTGCTTTAAAGTACTTTGTATTATATGGAAATAGAAACTGATTTATGCAAATTCCAAAAAACACTTCCTTGTCAGGGAAAAACGACATTTCATTAAGTTTTTTTTAATGGGTTTCAATGGGATCATTGGACAGAATGTTGAAAACCTTGTTTTTTAATATAAAAGGAGACATTAGCCCAGATGGCATCACTAATGCTGTCTAGCTTATAGAAACAGTGATTTTTACAGATGTTCACTGCACATGTGGCGTTTTTTTTTTTTTTTTTTCCTCTTGCATGTATGGGTTTTCTTCAGGTATACTTTCCTCCCACAGCACAAAAACATGCATGACATGCATGTTAGGTTGATTGACGATCAAACTGTCACTAGGCGTGAGTGTGAATAGTTGATTGTCTCTATGTGTACTTGCAACA
Organism: Simpsonichthys santanae; assembly: GCA_031762415.1. Taxonomy (NCBI): domain Eukaryota; kingdom Metazoa; phylum Chordata; class Actinopteri; order Cyprinodontiformes; family Rivulidae; genus Simpsonichthys; species Simpsonichthys santanae. The sequence goes on from JARVLU010000489.1 coordinate 20,188,547, forward strand.
TGCCATGGGTTTACCCCACCTCTCATTCAGTGATTGCTGTAAAAAAAAAAAAAAAAAGCCAAAAGATGTGAAGGTGAGAGCTGTGTCAGAAGTTGGCAATCATCTTTATCATCAGCTGCAGCTGTCATGGAGGAGAGGAAGCTGTTTTAGGTCAAATTAATTTATTTCAGATTACAAGAAGGCACCACAGCTGCAACCCAACCCTTCTTTTTATTTTATTTTATTTTATTTTTACAAACTCACAATCAGGGAGCTGGAAATTCTCATACCTGGTTTGAACCTGAAATATCTGTTCTTCGGCTCGTCAGCAGATGTTTTTGTGTTTGGCATCCTAAAAAATGAATCTCCAAGCAACACCTTGCTTGGCGTGACGCTCGCTCTGACTGTTATATGTCTCTTATAATGGTAAAAGTCACAAAAACAATAGATGTTTACTGGAACGCCACCAACACATTTCATTCCACCCTTCTGCCACATAAAATCCTCTAGCTGACAAGTGGCAATGAGATGAAGAGAGAGTGGGCGTTTGTCACCAAACGACACCAGGGGCATACTAATATCAGCTCAGTCCAGCGTCTCTGCACGCTCCAGGGGATAAGCTTGATCATGAAACATTACAGAGCCTCTGATTGCTGACAAACCATTGAACACTGGGTCCCAAAGGTGACCGGCCAGTTTGGAACAGAAAAGATTTGTTGTCTATTACTTATTATTCTGCCAGCGCAATGGTCACCTTGTGTTAAGAGTGAAATGGTTGCAGGGTTTAAATTCTGATTTTTATTTCAAGGTAAATTCCTATTGTTGCTCATTCAAGCTGGTCAATATTTACGCTAGCGGGGTCTTGCTCCAAAAAATATGTCATAAATATCTAACACTGGTGACAAATCACCCTTTTCACACTCATTTCCAACATTTCAGAATGATCTGCACACAAGAAATGACATTTTCAAAATGTATTGAACAAATAAATTCTGTTCAATTCAGTTTATTTAGATGGCACCCTGTCGTTTTGTACAAAAGGAATAAAACAAGCCCAGATTTGTTCATAAATCCAACTCAGAACTAGATTTGAATCTAATTACAGAGTTCATTACTGCTGTAATTCAGTGCGTTTTACATTTACAGTCACGGTCGGTGGTGGATTGGACCCAGATGCAAACAGACATGAAATAGAAGTAAAATTAAAAATTATTTATATGAATACCAAAACAAAAAGCTGATGTAGCTGCAAAACTCACTGCTGACAAAACACAGGGGAGCAGGAGAAGAGCGCGAGGAGGGCCGAGACCTAAGAGTAAACCAGATACAATGAGCTGCTGGAGAGGTGGTGACAAGAGACTGATTATATAACAAACTGATGGAGAGGAAAGTGGAAACACCTGAAACTCATTGCAGATAAGTGATAGCTGGCAGGTGAGGGCAGCAGGCAGACGTGGAAATACACTGAGCTGAGGGACATGACTCTATAGGAGCAATGAAACAAAGCTTGATCACTGTATCTACAAGGGAAAACCTAGAAAACAGAAGCATAACCTGAGTAATCAAGAAAATAACCAAATAAAATAAACTCAAAGAACCCCTGAACAAAACACAAATACAAATACATTATGAAGAGCAAATTAATAAAAGTTATCTGAGACAGCCAGCAGGTTGCACTGAATCTTCATCTTGTTTAATCTCTCACCTGAAACTGGCGACAGTGGAAAGGAACGACTCCCTTCGAACAGAAAGAAACCTTCAGCAGAACAACGTCAGGATGGGAGGCCATTTGTCTCGTCCAGCTGGAGTTTGAGAGGACAGGAAAGAGGCGGAGACAAACAGAATGACAGGTTCGAGTGTCGTTTCTATAGCAAAAAATTAAAATCACATGTTAATGATAGAAATAATAAAAAATACAAACATGGAGAGTAGAGTGAGTAAATGTGGTTAATTTGTCCTCCAGCAGTCTGAGCTTTTAACAGCATAACTACGCGATAGCTCAGGAAACCCAAGCTGACCTAACTATAGGATTTTTAATCTTAAATGCAGACAAGGTGTTAACCTCACAGACAGATACTGGAAGTTGGTTCCGCAAGAGAGGAGCCTGATAACTGAAAGTTTAGCCTCCCAGTCAACTTTTGAAAACTCTAGGAACCACAAGTAAACCTGCAGTCTGAGAGTGAAGTGCTCTGTTAAGAAAATATAAACAAGAACGTTGATATAAGATGGTACTTGGTTGTTGAAAGGGTTGTGTGTTAGCTGGTCTATTCTGAATTTTACTGGGAGGCTATGGAGAGAAGCTAAAATTAGAGCGATGGACTTTGTTTTTGTCACTCGTCAGAACACTGGCAGCAACACTTTGGATCAATTGAAGACGTTTTAGAAAGTTTTTCAGACATTCAAATAATAAAGAAATAAACACCATGGAAAAGCAAAACGCATCACAGCGCTGTCAGCTGGAGGAGTGTTTTGCAACTAACTGGGATAACTGGAAACAGATCCGTAAGACTCTGTCTAAAAAAAACACAATTTTTAAGAAGCTGAACGTCTCAGAACTAAAGATGGGCTGACGTTTACTAGTTGTTAAAAAAGTGCAAAGATTTCAGAATAAAGTCCCTCGGTGCAAAACTTGGAAGATTTTGAAGATCCCATTGTCTACATTTGAAAAGCCTGCCTCTCTGATGGTATGTGGGTGCATTCATCCCTACACATTAGGTACCATAAATGCAGACAATGATATACACATATTTTCCCATTTAGCTGACAGATTTTCAGAGTATACTTTGCATATTTCAGCAAGACTGAGCTGCATGTTGCATTCATTACACCAGCAAACCTTCACTAGTTTTAGAGGAGTGCTGAAAGCCCCGTGCACATATCTGGATGAAGCAGTGGGCCTGCATTAGAATTCCTCGGTTGAAGGCTAACAAGGCGTGTTCCCATCATAAGGTCTGAACCTGCAGCCTCAGCACCAAAGGAGCAAAGCTCTGAAGAGTGCTTTTGAATTCTGAAGGCGTGCGAGCCAAAAATTAAAGGTAAAAGTGTGTGAAAGATGTAACGACACAACCGACTGCGACTGCATTTATTCGTGAAGAGCTTCAATTTACATACGGGAAAGGAGCAACGGATAAGGAGTGACATGAATGTGCTCCGGTCAAACCGTAACATTTGCTCAAATGTGTGTATGAAAATTTGCTCGCCTGTTCTGGCGAAACTGCGGGGGAGAGTCGTGTCCAACGCTCTTGTAATCATTTTCCAGTGTCTGTGTGTGTGAGCGCTCACTCCTACCTCCCATGTGTCAAGCAAGTTTTGAGTAAAACGCCTCATTTTTAATGAAAGCATCGCCCTCCGGTTGTGTTGCCGTCATCAGGCGCAGATCTTCTCATCCAGCACAGCTGAAACACAACAACAGAATCAGATCTGCTGAGGTCAAAACAGTAAGAATGAATGGCTCTTCATAGAGATGCAGGCTCCAGATGTGAAGGACGACTTCTACAAGTAATTTGACCTTTTCTTTTAAATCCACGTCTCCTCGCGTTTTGAAGCTGAGACCCCTCCATCACTTTCATCAACCTTCTTCCTCCCTGCTGCCTCCTTCCCTTCCATCCCCTGTAAACACTTGAGTCTGTCTGCAACCGCTGTGGTCGCCCTGTGATTTGAAACAATCTCACAAAGCATCAGTTTGTGTTTGGTCAGTGGATCAACTCCTTAAGTGGAATCGGTGCTTGGAACTGACCATCACCAGACGACGTGTCCCTCAAATACCTGTTTATGCACATATTTTTACAGCCACAAGTCAAGTGCTCATTTTACTTTGGCTCTTTATGTTGTTGTTGTTGTTGCATGTGAACTCTGAGCATCTCCTGCTGCAATTAAATCTGTGAAAGTTGAACCCAAATCGCGTCGGGGTGGATGGGAGGAGATTGTTGTCAAATGCAACAACGTGTAAATCGAGACGTTTGAAGCTCAAAGGTGACACTGCGACATCGTTTAGTGCCAAATACGCAGTAGCGCCCATGACGGGACTGACGACACAACAGGCCTAGTTTCTACGTGGTTTATTAAAGGTTGCGTTTTCCGATCAAGCAATACTTTAGTTGTTCTTGTAACAAAAGCAAAAGGAAGGTTCTATTTTTGCTCATGTCACTAAAATATCTCATGAACAACTGGACAAATAAATAAAAAAATACAAAAATAATTTGGGAGTCCACCTGGATCAAGATGGCTGCCACAGGAAAAGTGGGGGAGGAGAAGAAAATTAAAAAAAGAAGGAAAAAGAGAGAGAGAAAAGATGGCTGCCACAGTTGACCAACCTTAAAAACACAAAAAACAGCTACAACTCTGTCAATTTTACAGGTTGTGGGTTAAGAACAGGTGGGACATTCTCCAAGCGCTACTCACCGCTCAAGATTTCCTTCCAAATTTTAGCATTAATGATTAAACTCAATCTTGTTTGTCTGTCAGCAAAATACCTCATGTCCCCGTAAGACTGACACATTGTCCAGATTTAAGACTTTCCTTTTAGATAAATCCTAATAATAATTAGGGTCAGCTTGTCATGCTGTCTTAAGGTTGGACTACTGGAGGACAAATTGACCTCATTTCCTTAAATGATTGGTTAAAAGTGAATAAATTTTACTATTTCTATCTTAACATGTGATTCTTGACCTGCCATTGTGTACCTGTTCCTACCAAACCCAGCCGGTCGAAGCAGACAGACGCTTGTCCTGAACCTGGTTCGGCTAAAGGTTTCTTCCTCAGGAGGGAGTTTTTCCTTTCCACTGTCGCCTTCGTGCTTGCTCACGATGAGAGTTCTACGATGGAGTTAAACTCAAAGCAGTCTGCTCCTCAGATAAAAAATGTTAAATTAATATTTTTAAGTATGAATATTTCTGTTCAGTGCCCTGAGACGACTTCTGTTGTGACTTGGCATTATAGAAATAAACTGAATTGAATTATGAGCCAGTTGATGGATTCTAATGACACTTTTGATTGTGCATCTAGAAGTGATTCACATTTGGAGTCAGTGGAGTCAATTTAAGATTGTTGCCACAGCTCGTTTGCATTAACCAACACAAAAATGTCTACAACTCAGTCACTTTTACAGATACTGAGATTAAATTTGTTGTGGTAGTAGCTGACAGTCGTTTATCGGCAGCGGGTGAAACGCGTCCCTTCAGAGCTAAGCTTTTGTTCATGTGCTGTCACTGTTTGGTCACAAGTTAAAGTGAAGCTCAAACAGCTGTGGTCCATTGACCGTGTTTACTCTTTTCCAATCAAAACCAATGACTGCAATACTTCTGACGCTGCAGTAAAATTAAGTATAATTTATATATATTTAAAAAATAGTACAAAGTTACTTCATTTTGTTTGCTTTCAAGTTCTAAGAAAAAAAGAAAGTAAAACGACTTTATAGATCTGGTGCCTTATAGGATGTTTTCTTCTCCTTTCGCCTTTCGAAAGATTTGTAGCCGCATGCTTGTGCACGATCCAGAAATAAATCAGGCGATGGAGTGGAAAAATCAGATAATTTTTCTACGAGCACTTGTCGGGGAGTCACACATCTTTGTGCCTCAGCTCTGCAGGGGCAGACGTGTCCTTCTGAAGGACCTTGCTGTGTGCAAGATCAACGTAGACACGTTTATGCGTCCTTTCAGATGTGGTGTGGGATGAAATGAACACGTCATAGGATGCACGTGTACGTTATCAATGCATTCTGACGTCATAAACCTAATGTGAAGGGCCCATTAGTTTGAGCACCGCCAGCGGCAGGTGACTCCTGCCTTTCCCATGATTTATCTAGGGTGGGGGACAAGTATAGCTTGTCCTATTCGGCTCTGCATCAGTCATCATTCTCAGGCCGTCGCCTTGCTCGCCATACCTTTAATGGATATAAAGCTTTTAAATGTATCACGACCTTAACTTCAACTTTACCTGAATTAAATTTCAGGCTATGATTACATCTTCAGTGGCACGATCTGATTTCTGCCTTATGTAAGACATGAATGCAGATGGGCTTGGTGAGGTAGAAGCAAAGGGATGAGAAGAAATTGAGAGTGTGGACACAGTATTGAATAAGAGACAGGGATTAGAATGAGGACGGGTGGAACAAAGCACCGAAAGGAAGCAACAAAAGAAGCCGTTTAGTCTGGGTGTGCTCTCTCTTGACCTTCTTGGCGGGAGGAATTGTGATGGAACGCACAGCAAGGCTTTGAACCCAGCTTTGCTCCGCACACTTAAACCCACCACGCTGCCTGTTGGCATCGAGCATGTGAGGAGGATGATGCGCAAGGAGCTTTAGGAGCATCCTTACAGGTTGAACATAAAACAGTCGAAGCCTGGCCAGAACCCCAACCTGCACTTTTCCCAGATCCTCACCGAGCCTGTCACTCCCCTGCCAAAACTGGAGCTCCTTTGTGGAAAACGGTACCATGGCAGGGTAGAGCCCATCACAGTGCTGGATCAAAGTCTGCGCCTTTCTCAGCGTCACATGCTCGTAACTCTCAGTTCTCCTGCCAAACTGGATTCCACTCATTTTTCACGAGCAAACTGCGAGCCTCGCTCATACCGTCGTCACCCTGTCCCAGGTTCTGTTCACTTTACCTGCAGCGTGAATGATCAAACAAATCAAGTCAACGTTTGCACAATGGGCTCCAACCTTGATGACCAAGAGCTTGTAACTAGAAGTACAGATCACCTTTATTGATGCCAATGCATAAACATGCGCTGTATCACATCATCACCCTAAAACATGCAGGTCAATCGGAAAAGGTGTGCTACAACTTTTGGTAGTGGTTCGTCACACAATAGAACTGACTGCAGGAAGTTGGACGTCCCATGTCTGAATTAACATTTTGACATCTTTTACGGTTTTTACATAATCACGGTTTAAGTTGCATGTTTTTACAAAATTTTCCACCAAATGTTGAACGGACCGTTGATCGTTTTTGCAGTGCACACTTCTGAGTCCAGCAGTTCTTTTAGGAGAAAATGCAAATTGTTCATCAAGCATAGGCGTTGTTGTCTTCTTTCACCCGGTTTGTCTCTCCATGCTTTACGACTTGAGGTTTTCTGTCACATCTGCTCAGGAAAAATGGATCACACAGCCAGGTGTCCACTGATTCAGTTATATTTGAGCTCAAACAGGGGCGATTCTAGGGTATGACCTTTTGGGGTGCCTAGCCCCCAATAATGACAATAATAATAATAATACTTTATTTGTAAAGCAATTTTTTAAACAAATATTACAAATTGTGTCACATTAATTAATTAATAATTAATTTACTAATCAATCGTCGTCAAAAAAATGACGCCAGAAACACAAATCAATTAAAATACATAACAATATAAGACAAAATGAAAATAAAAATATGAATAAATTCAGATATTAAAAGCCTTATTATACAAGTAAGTTTTAATTAATGATTTAAAAGAAGACAATGAAGAGGCCTGTCTAATATTTAGAGGAAATGTTTCTACATCTTTTTATTTATTTATTTATTTTTTGCTTTGTTTGAATGTCCAGAGGACCAGACTTAACTTTTTTTTTTTAGATTTAGAGAAGAGTTTTCCACAAATTAGGAGCTCTGACCATAAAAGCCTTCCCTCCTTCTGTTACAAATTGAGCTCTGGGAGTGGATATTAAAACAGATTCAAGGATCTGAGATTGCTCTTGGCTTGAACCACACACCCCATGGTGTGTCATGGTCTCAAATAATATATTAACTACAACCCCAAATCACAAATTAGTTTTTAAAAAAAAGGAGGTGCCGTGGATGCATTGCCGTCTACCTCGCGGAGGTGCTTGAGTACCTGACCGCCGAGATCCTGGAGCTGGTTTGGAAACACGGCTCATGACTACAAGAAAACCAGGATCATCCTCTGGCACTGCAGCTGGCTGTCCGCAATGACGGGAAGCTCAATAATCTTCTGGGAGGAGTGGCCATCACTCAGGGAGGAGTTCTGATCAAGATTCAGGTGGTCCTGCTGCCCAAGAAGACAGAGAAACCCATCAAGTCCAAGTGGATGGATCATCTGCAGCCAGTTTCCTCAGATCTGCTCTAAGACAGACCGCTAGATCCTTCCTACCTACAGCCATCAGCATCCATAACAACTCTTTAATGAAACGAGGTTGATGAGCTACAACAGTTAATTTCACTTTGGGATTAGTAAAGTATTTTTGAATTTAACTGAATTAGCAAAATACAGCTTTGCTACCTTAAACTATGCACTTCAGAAGACGGGAACAGAAAGATGTAGTTGCTCTGAGTTAACCTATAAGACGTATCACATTTTGCTTTTAAACTGAAAGTATATTTGGGACAGACAAAAACCATTTGTCCAAAGATTCATACTTATAAAGTCTTGAATGGAAAAAGTTTAAAGCAAGTAGAACTTTATAATGCTGGGCATCAAAACCTGAAGAATGAAGGGAGACAAGTTTAAGGCTTGGTGAGTAGATTAGACAAGAGGGAGAGTCAGCACTGAAGCTCTTTACCAATACGAGTCTTATGGGAGAAATAACTCACCTCAGTGAAAAACAGTTTCCTGCTCCCTGACTAGAATGTCTTGTAAAGCTTCACAATAAATAAAATAAATTGTTTGTTTCATAACCAAACAACAATGTGGCTAAATTACAATTGCAATCATGCAGAAAGTTAAATAAAAGCAAATTACCAAGACAAATTTAATGAATGCTTGCTTATGTGCACTAAAAGTTGGGGGGTAAGGAGGGCCACAAAACACACGGAGGCCCTGAAATAAACTGAATCAAATGAAAACACAACTCCTGCGAGCACTAAAACTGTTTTAAAAAGATGATACAAGTGTGAGGAAAACCAGTACGATACAACGTTGATCTATTTGTATTGTCTATCTACTTTATTTAGTTTGCAAAGTGTGTTATTTTGAATGTCAGAAGGTAAAACCCACCTGACTTACAAAGGCCTTGACGAATGTTTTAGCCACCAACAAACACTTTCTGATCTGCTAATTAGCAGGTTAGAAAAAAAATGCACTTATTCCAGAACATTTAGTTTATAAAAAAATACTTTTTACATGGGAATCTACACCAGTAACTCTCGTCACGTCATGTATTAACAGCTGTTTTCTTTCTGTGTGTGTAGTCAGTCCTATTATTATGTTGAGGTCAGGACTGGGAGGGTTAAAAATTTGGACCCTGTCATTTAACTTCAAGGTTGAAATCTTTAAATCCACTTCAGTCAACTCTCACTGCTTTAAACTCCATCTGTAGTCACACTTCAGTTAGAGCACAGCGCCATCTAGTGGCAAATATAAACCCAACATTAACCTATCAGCTTGAGTAAAAATAATCTTTATATTTTAAATCAAAGGTTCAAAATCACTTTGTTCTTTGTGGCTCAGATGAATAAAAATCCAAGAGATGGGACAAGAATAATTTATTTGAAGAACGCTGGATTTTGTAACAATATCATCTGAAAATACAATCTTTAAATACATACCATACATTCAGCAACTGCTTCAAACTAAGCCAGCCGTGTGCTCTTCAGTCAGCTTTGTCTCTTTAAGGTATTGCATTTTACTTTGAATTAAACTCAAGGATTGAAGTTTTCGCTTTCTTTCCAGTAGTAATACACAGCGTAACATGTTGAATTATAGAGACAGGTCATAAAATGTGGTCCTTTGGGACAAGTAGTTTTCTAAAGTGACAAAATTCATGTGCAAAATCAAAGATAATATATCAAACTTTTACAATCTTTTATGCAACAAGATTGGTTCTTAAAACTGTCAGTTTTAAGACAGCAGCTCCACTATCTGAGAGTCAACTTGTAAATCTTTGACATATTAAAACGCGGAGATCAGATCTCCTTTCTGCGAGAAAATGCACTTTTAAATCCTACAGAGGTTTTTTTTTTTTTTGTACGCTCCTGCATGCTACAATAATCCTACTTCCAAAAAAAATGGGCATTTTTATAAAACCAACATATACATCAGCCAATATGATCTAAAAAGTAAACTAAACACTCCAAAAATACAATCTTTAAGCAGTTTTGAGACATTCCTGAGGAAACTCTTTGTCTTAACAGCAGTTTTTCTGTGTAAAACTAATGGATCCTCACAGAAGCCTGCTCTGTAAACACTACCTGAACCCTGTCTTCCTACTGAAATCCCCGTTAAAAAAAAAAAAAAAAAAAAAAAAAAAAAAAATCATCTTCGAATTACAAATAAAAAGCAAATAAAATCAAAATAAGACGTTTGGTGACGAGCTGTTTAGAAGGACATGATGGTCCTCTGGATGATGTCGATGCACTCGCGCAGCTCGTGCTCCTTGATGATGAGAGGAGGGGCCAGTCGGATGATGTCACCGTGGGTGGGCTTGGCCAGCAGGCCATTGTCACGGAGACGCAAGCACACCTTCCAGGCATCATAGTCTAAATGGAGACGGTGAAGTTGACAGCAATTCAATGGTCTTTTTTTTAAACCCATCATTTGTTCATCTGCATTTACTGATCGATTCAAATGGATTAAAATGGTTGTAAAGATGATTGATGGTAACTTAAATCCGTCTGTAGTTGCAGAGGTAATTCAGTATTTTACCTTTGGTCTCCTTGATGACGACTGCGTTGAGGAGGCCTTTCCCTCTCACCGTGGTCACGATGTCTTTGGGCAGTTTGTTCAGCTCAGCTCGCAACAACTCTCCCATCCTTTGAGCGTTTTCTGCAAGTTTCTCCTCCTCCAACACCTGCAGGTTAAAACAAGAATAAAAAAATAATAATAATCAATGTTAAGGAAAGAGTCAAAGAGTCAATCTTATAAGTTTGGCAGCAGGAATTTTCTTAGATTCTTGACTATTTTTTGCCTCCAACTCATTTTTCAGTCGTCTTTATTATTAGGAACCCGATTTGTACAATCACATAAAAAGGGGTTTCTGAAGCTGCACGTCCATTCTCTGAGCAGCTTGACTCCTTGGTTCCGAGCTGTGAATGGTTGTGAAACAACCTCAGGAGGGGAGTCAAAGGCAAAAGAGAGCACATTCCTCCAGTTCTGGCTAGTGTTCTAACATGAACCCGGCCCGACGCGGATTAGGGCTGGGTCGGTGTCGGGCTTTTGATTGCATCAGCGAATAATCCAGTTATATGGCAATGTGGCTTGCCATACCTTCACCAGCCGCACGCAGCCATTTAACCACGTGCTGACGGCCTTGAAAGAGGTGGAAAAAAAAAAAAAAAAAAAAAGGTCAGTTAAAGTAAAGACAGACTTTCAAACCAATGAGACATCTTTGTTCTTTCCTTTAGAAGGTGACGGTGTAATTTAAAAGAGATTCAGCTGCACTCAGCAGACGCGAGCGGCCGACGACCCAAACAGGTGAGATTCCAAAATTTCCGACATGTCAGAGCAGGGTCCGTGTCTGAATAATGCAGAATGCAGGCAGAAGCAGGGATTTAATGCACTTTGACGGCCATGAAAGGACTAACGCCCCTTCAGCTCTGATCTTCTGCCCCCTTTGCTCAGCTTCACGTCCGCCGACCGTTAATGTCTATCTAAGCAGTCAAAGCTTAATTAAAAATGTCGGGGAGTGGGGGGTGTTCGGGTTCGAACCTGTAATGACTGTTAATTCGTCGGGTCGGGTGGGGTTTGGAAATGATGGCTATGGGCCCGAGTTGGGTCGGGTCGGATTTATTGGGCCGGAATGCAACTCTAGTCCCCCCAGTGAGCGAACTCACATGAAAATTTGACACTGGCTTTACAACGGATGTCCCCCCTGACGCTATCACCAAGCTACAGCAGCCCACGTGCATGGAGCAGAGGGCTGCTAGCAAAGGTGATCAAGGGGCAGCTGCGGGGTAAAGAGCTTTGCTCAAGGAACTAGAATGAGGCAAATAAGGGTGGAGGCATGTAATGGTGCTTCACCTTTCAAACTCAAATTTTGAGTTAATGGTCAGGGGATTTGAACCTACAACCTCTCGTTCACAGGCTCACCGTCTCTAACCACTGCTCCACCCAAAGAAAGTAACAGGTTTGTAAACACTTGAAAGAGACTAAATCTGTTTGGTCAGTACATGGTTTAAGTGATTACCTTCAAAACCAACAATTTCCCGCAGGATCCACAAAAGTTTGATCTTATCTGCACAGATTCATCTTAAATCGACTCTTGTCATTATTTTAAGTGAAGAAAGCTCCTTTCTTTCTGCCAGTCTGCCACATAAACTTAATTTAAGGAGTTTGATGGATGTTTCATGAGCACAACTGTTTGGGATAATCCGAAAGTGGCCATTGTTTGGACAAAAATGTGTCGTCTTGTTGTTTTAAAGTTAACAAAACAGACAGTGTCCTGTTATTGTTGGCAAAAACGAACAGCCGACCAGCTCCTAGTTCTCTGCAGCAGCTGCTCAA
>JARVLU010000489.1:20254217-20268284 GCA_031762415.1 Simpsonichthys santanae
GATTTCATCTTCCAGCAGGACCTGGCCCCTGCCCATGCTGCCAGAAGCACCAAAACCTGGTTTGATGCCCATGCCACTGTGCTTGACTGGTCAGCCAACTGGCCGGACCTAAACCCCCTTGAGAATCTATGGGGTCTTCTCAAGAGGAACATGAGGGGCACCAGACCCAACGACAAAGAAGAGCTGACAGCATCAAGGAAATCTGGGTTTCCATAACTCCCAGTTAATGCCACAGGCTGATCGCCTCAATGCCACGTCGCATTGAGGCAGTGATTAAAGGGATTCCCAACCAAGTATTGAAGATTGACATATTGTTTTGAAAGTACCATATTTTGATTTGTTGTGATCATAATTTCTTTTTTTTTTACTGCCAAAACTGAGAAGTAGTGTGGACTGATGTCTCCACAGTATTCTAATTTTTTGAAATCCTCTTTTGAGAGTTTCATGAGCTGGAAGCCCAAATTATGTAAAAACAAATAAATACTTAAAACTGTTTAAATTGTGGGCCCTGAATATATCATCTACTAAAGATTAACTTTTTGAATGGAATCATGGAAGTTAAACAACTTTTCTATGATATTCACATTTTTTTTGAAGGAGTTTGTATTTGTGTAAAATAACCCAAAGTTATTTTAGTTTTCATAATTTAAATGCATCAAAAACCATCTTTTAATTATCTGAATTTTAAATCAAATCACGAGGTGTCTAAAGATTCCTACGTCTACCCAGCATCTATACTCTGCCGGCACTTCTCTCTGCTTTGTGTTAAAAATAAACTGCGTCCCTCAGGCAAAGTGTCTGTGTGCACAGCTGACTGGAAAACAAAGACGCTCCATGTTCAGACGACTCACTACACATTCTGATTAAAGCTAGTTGTATTTGCTTGTCTGCTCCATCGTCAATGACACCACGTTCGGAAAGTACCTGTAACTATTCTAACAAAAATACTTCTGATTCTGAATATGGTTAACCAACTGAACTAGCTAGTCAACTCTGAGTCAGAAGCTGGACGTCAAAGATCGTCTATTCTTCCTTTGACAATAAAATCCACCAAATACCATCAACTGTACGTAAGCAAAACATGGAACAAAAGGCCTGCTGGTAATGTTTTGCTTAGCCGGCGCTTTGTGTAAGAGGCACTGAGTGCCAAGCTACAAGAGAATACATTTATTATAAATATAAAGAGAATGATGAGCCTTAGCGATTAGAACCTCAGAGTGAGAGCACACTCCTTTACGTGTGCAGGAGCGTCATGATATTTAATAAACTGCTAACGTGTCGTCACTTGAACACATTTATGTAGGCAAAACCACCTGCCTGACATTTTTCACATAATTTCACTCTTTCAACCCAACGTGGAGGTGATTGCTTGGAGCTATTCTCCCAATAATTTCCAATATTACATTAAAACAAGCACCTCTTCATCACCTGACACTTGCAGGCTTTAACCGGTTTGGGATGAGAAATATTATGAAAGACAGATTGTTGGAGGAGAAGAGAGTACAACGATCAAATCTTACCCATGAGTCCACAAGAGAAAAGTGCTGCACCCTGGCTCATGGTTTGTGCCTGAAACTGTTGTAGTACGAGAAAAAGAATTGAAGGGAACAGGTTAGCTCTTTAAGACACCACAGAAACTTTTAATAAATTAGCTAAAAGTAAAGTTTTAGCTGTTCCCAATGGAGAGTTCTGCTATAAATGCCTCCAACACTCAGCCACTATGTGAGATGATTTCATTTCCAGTGACCGAAAGGTCAAACTCTGTCCAAGTTAGTGGGGGAATTTTCTCACTCAGTCCTGAATTACTGTTGCAAAGATGCAGTTTAGAGAATAAACCAGCTTAGTGGAACAATAATGCATTCACGTCCTTCAAAGTGAATTAAAGGAAATAATTATGGAGGATTGAAATGCTGGTAATTGACACAAATATCTGTAATCATAACTTAAACTTCCTCCCCTCTTGACCATAAACATCCCCATTAGTCCTCTGACATCATGTCCTGTGAGTCATTACCCATTTTCATTTTTGAGTTAGCCTGACAAAACAGGACAACTAATATACAAAGGCAGAACTGACGTGGACTCAGTTTCCAAATTGAAAGCAGCGACTTGTCCTCTCGTTGACGGGCACAGCTTAAATCTCTTGGCACAGCTGAATAAACATGAAATGACATTTCACACGCAAAGGAAAACGCCTTACGCAGTTAGAAAACAACTTCTCACCGTGCCCAAGTCTGTACGTGTGGAGGTTACATCGTCGCCAGCCTTTTTCCCCAGTGTTTTCTTGTAGATGATCACCATGGCAACACACATCCTTGTTCCACGTTGTTCCAGCAACTTAAACTGGAGGACATCTTGACGGGGGACGACGCGAGCAGGCAGGTTTTGCTCTCAGCTCCTCCAGGAATGTGCTTCACTCTTGGGCCCGATCCTGAGTGGACGGACACAGGGTTAGAATTCAGCACATTTCCTACATTCTGCCGACCTTATAAGCATCAAATAGGAAGCAAACCCAAATGTTCCCCAAAAAAGAAGTATCCGCTGAGAATTAGAGTATCTAAGCTACTCTGACAAGTTTTTAGTTTGTTCCTTTTCTTAGAAAGGCGGATGAATTTACTGACACCAATAATGGTTCTGTCAGGAAGTACAGAGATAGAATAAACCTCAAGCCAATTCATGCTAAAAAAAAAAAAAAAACTTTAATAGAATTACAATAAGTTAGCAATTTAAAAGCCAAATTTCAATTGAACTATCTGATTGTTATAAATTCTTACATAAAATAAATTAATCTTTTTTTGTGTGTGGATATGTACCATAACGCTTTATTCTCAGTTGTCTTGCGTCATAATGCATTATTTCAATTCTGCTCCACTTTCAAGCTAAATGTGATCAAAATATTCCCCCCAAAAAATAAATTTCAAGACTAAAATCACTAAATCAAATCACAAATAATAAACTATCACCGTATTTTGTGGCGTATATGTCGCAGTTTTTTGCAGAGATTTGTCAGCCTTGCAACTTATGTTTTTTTTTTTTTTCAAATTCATAACGCAATTTTTGACTGACACTTTAAATTTCAAAGAATAGCAACAGCAAGTCCTCCCGTGCGCGCTAGCTTCACTCAGCTGGTGCAGGTGGAGGAATGCTGGAGAGCTTGCAGCTCCTGCTGCGATGGATGGATGGATGGGTGGATGGATGGATGGATGGATGGATGGACGGACGGACGGATGGATGGATGGATGGCGCTGTGCCACTCAGGCAAAATGAAGCCGTTTTGACTGTTAAACAAATGTATAATAAACATGACGGGTCAGCGTGTTTTTTCTTCTTCATGATGCCTTTTTTTTTTTTTAAGTGATGCAGCTTCTATGCCAGAAAATACGGTATATATTTTGGAGCACTAAATTGATGCAGATAATTAGAGACTTTTCTCTATGTTAATGTCAATTTCATTTTAAAGCCCAACGAAAACCATAGAAGTTGGACCAATGTGGTGTACAAAAAAAAATAATAATAAAGTAAAAAGAATGAAAACACATTTCAGTGAAAAGCAAACTTATACAAATCAGATAAATAAAAGTTGATAAAGCCCATATTACCACAAAATAAATTCAACTTCATAGGTACAAACTAAACGTGTTTAAAAAAATTGCAGTTGTCACGAGTGTCTTGGTTCTGTCTTTTTTTTAAAAACGTGAATAGCTGAAACTGGTTAAAATCTGTGTATCTTTAGTTCAGAAGTGCACACCAGCCAAGAATTCAGTTTTGCAAGATGTGCTCATAAATGTAAAACTGTTGTTTTCCTTCACAAAGACACTTCTAACCTTTCATGAATGATACAGAATATTAGACAGGGAAACACCTAAGCACCATCTCAAACACATGGATTCTGTTTCTGTGGCTCCTACATGTGCATCCTGTTCAGCTCTACATGTGGAAACTCATGAAAATTCAGGAGAGCATAGTGGTTTCCTTTTTCTTTCATTTCAGATGGGTCTGGACACATGGACCAGCGCTCAGCACGACTGGCAGCGTGTCACCTGTTTCATCATTTGTTGGGCTGTAAATTAAAGTGACACAGCGTTTTCACTTCCACATGGCCTCACCCAAAAGTGGAACTCTATACTTTGTTTTATCTTCGCAAAAGACAGAGCGAGTTTCTCTAAAAAGTGTTCCTCTCTGGAGCACACAGGAGTGGAGCAAAGTCAAAGTTGTGTAACCGACTCCTCAGGGGCCGGCTGAGAATAGCTGACCTTGCGGTTATCAAAACAACCCGTCTTCACATTAATGCCTCACCGTGATTACAGTAAAACTGCCCATTGGTCCCAGATGCAAGCCTATATAATCCTCAAGGAGGATCTTACCAATACGGGATCGGTTACACATTTGAGGCCACATCAGGTAGAGGATCAAAACAAAGTGGACACGAGACGGTTGTGTGACGCCTGCAAGGTCAGAGGGGTGTCTGTTTAAATGACAACTGCAGGACAGAGAAGAGAGAGAACAGAAAGAGACGCTGTGCATGAAACAAAAGGGTGGTCTGTCAGATGGCAAGACACCGTGAGAATCAGAGGCAGCATCAGAGGTTGTGGGTGTCGTGTGCGGGATGGGACACGCATGACTTCCATTGCTAACACTTACCAGGTCGAGAAAACATTTGAACTATTAAAGGCCCAGCATCCCTTAAAGAAATACTTATCGCCTTTCATGTCACAGTTTTAGCTCAAGATCATCTTATGTTGAGGAATGACAGAGTTGTAGCCATTTTGGTCAAACCTTGAAAGTAGGGAAGCACAATATTATCGGCATGGTATCAGTATCAGCCGATGTTAGCGATAAACTTAAACGACATCGGCCATTCCATCAAAATAACGCACAGATATAAAAGACTTCTGATTTAAGTTAATTTTTAATTTAAGAAACTGTCAAGTATGTCTTAATGCACTTCTACTTATGCATGTTTCACTTGTTGCTTGTGGACAGGTTGAGTTTAGATTTGTGGAAATTTGCACAGTTCAAGTGTTGTCATTGTGTTAGAGAGAGTAAATGTCATAAATAAATTTGACATTAAACATAATCCAAGTTGAGGCGTTACATCATTTTCAGTCCCCTTTTTGGCATCTGCATTTGGTAGCAGGTCAAACAGACAAAGACCATGAAGAATAAAGTTGTATTTTAATTCCACAGCAGAGAAAGCTATGTAGTCTTTGTAAGTCGAGGAAAAAAATATGTATCAGTATCGGTACCGGTTATCAGCCGAATAAGTTTTAACATTTTGGCATATCGGCCAAAAAGCCAATATCGTGCATCCCTACTTGAAAGTATTATGTGCACTCTTATGCATAATATGTCATCTTCAAATTATGACAACTAGAACATAAAAGTTTAGCTGAATATCTCTAAAACTGACTGAATTATAGAAAGCTCGCGTGGATTAGCTGAGGTGGCCTTTTTTAATCGACTCCAAATGTTGAACAGTTCTAGATGTGCTTTCAATGATTACCTTCTGAGAGTTTTAATAAAAAACTTGTCCAGTGGTTCATGAGTCATTTTGGTGAAAGACTCACATAAAACACACAAATAGACACAGCCACCCTGTTGGCGGCGGGTGATAATGAGGGTGTTCTTCAAAAACAACACCCGTCTTTGGCTTTATCTTGAACAGAAAGGAACAGAGCTTGAGGCGGGACTGAGTCGGGACAGATTATAATGTGCGTGACAATCAACCACAAAGATCTGAGATAACTCTGGATATGCTGGTTAGAGGAAGGAATTGTTTATTTATCACTTGTTTGGCCTATAGATAGATACAAATGACACAAAATAAAAAAGAAAACTCTTTGACCTGAAGTTTACTCTAAAGGGACATTAAATTAAGTTTTCCTTCTCTGGAAAAACAGTCAAAATGTTTTTCGTCTTGATTCTCACTGTAAACAACCATGACATTTAGTTAGAGCAAAATGCAACAGTCTGATCATCTTTCTCATGCTCGGACTTTTTTATCCCATATATCTAAACTGAGTGCTTTATATGGGTGAGGTTTATAACATAATTAAAAACATTCCTAGGCCCCATGACACAAGCTGAACACAGAGTTATAGAAGCCGAACCTAGCCCCGCAGCCTTGGAAAACCATTCAAAACTGTTTTTTTCCCCCCTTTTAAATAAAACGATAAAGTTAAAACTGCTGGGAAAAGGGAAGCCTACTTTTTTCTTGGACAGAGGAACCTGGAGCGCTAAAGCAGGAGTCACATTGGGGCAGAACTGGCAGTTTAATGGGTGCACCCAACCCACTCACCTCATACTGAATGTGTTCAAAACGCAGCTAAATTAAAAGACTACCATTCCTTGGCGAACTGCATTTTGCCACTTTTCATGTCAGAATTCTGAGCTAAGATTAGGTTACGATGAGAAATAACAGAATTGTAGCAACATTGTAAATTGCATTATGCAAGATCTCATGCGATATTGCAAGATATGTTGCTCACCTACTACATACACACCAAGTTTTAGCTCAAAATCTAAAACTGGCTGAGTTGTAACCCTTTAATGCAGGGCTAAGGTCATGGATCTGTTGTGACCATCTTTAATTGGGGTGACAAAGTGTTTCAGTTAAAGATGTACAGGTTATTTTAAGAAAGTTTATTTTAAACACAAATCTAGTGAATTAAGAGATATTTTGCTAACACACTGGGGGTTGATGGCTGGATATGGGCACCAGCAACCCCCGTGACCTGAAAAGGAAGAAGTACGTAAAGATTAATGAAACTTATGCAGCATGTGTTAAGAAAAGACTCAGCTACCATCACACCAAATTTCAGCTCACTATCTATAAAATTGACCGAGTTAGAGCTAATTTTGTGTTGGCTAATGTCAGCTAGCCGTTTGGCTGTTGCGACCATCTTGAATTGGGATAACTTCAAATGTTAATCAGTTATAATGTAAATCCAATGATTACATTAAGAGGGCGGCACGATGGCTCAGTTGATAGAGCTGTTGCCTCTCAGCGAGAAGGTCGTTGAATCGAATTGGGGGGGACTTTCTGGTTGGAGTTTGCATGTTCTCTCCATGCATGTGTGGATTTTTTTTTTTTTTTTTTTGCTGGGTACAGTACTCCAATTTCCTCCCACAAACCAAAAACATGCATGTTAGACTGGTTGGTATCTCTAAATTGTCCCTAGGTGTGAGTGAGAGTGTGAATGGTTGTTTGTCTCATTTGTCTCCATATGTCCCTGTGATGGACTGGAGACCTGTCCAGGGTGTTCTCTGCCTCTCGCAGTGATTGCTGGATATGGACACCAGTGACTCCCGCAACCCGAAAAGAAAAAAGCAGGTAAAGCTAATGAATGGATGGATGGATTAATTTAAGAAAGTTAACAGAAATGCAGACGTGAACAGATCGTCTCAGGTATTATAACACTAAATTTTAGCTCAATATCTACAAAACTGGCTGAGTTACAGCTATTGTTGTGTTTTCTACTATTGCCTAGTTGTGGCAGCCATCTGGAATGGAGTTGACTTCAAAATGTTAATCAGTTGGATTTGGTACCTGGATTATTGAGCATGAACTTTCTTGTTAATCTGTTGTATTTGAGTTATTTTAAAATCCATTCAGTGGTGACATTTATTAATGCTACAGACAGACATTATCACCTTTGAAGGCCAGAGATAAATATGCAAAATTAAGCAACATGATAGGCACCACTCCTCTTCAGATGTCTAAACCCAAATCTGCTTCATCACCGTGCAGCCATTATCTAGAATCGGTGGGAGTCTCTCCGCTTCTTGAGCCCGATAGCACGTTATCTGGGTTCAAGCAGCAACCACCATGACAACTGAGAATGCTAATCTTTGAGAAGAACCTTGCAGAACATTTTGCGCAGACGTGGCTTCCCAACACATGCAAACTGCACAGTCTACACTGCTGGCAAGTGTTAGAAAACAGCAAAAATGCTACCTTGGATGTGGTCACCTAAAGCTCGTCACCAATCACCACTTTGGCTTGAAAGAAACACCAATCAGTTGCTCGGCATAAATAAGGTAGAATGAGTGAGGAAAAACGCAGGATCTACTAGGTCAAGCTAGAATGAGGGTGTACTTTAATGTTAACCTGGCTTTTAAAAAAAATCTGCATAAAAATCTTGTGCATAAGGTATTACATTCTGTACAACTGTGCCTTTTTCTGAGTCACACTTTTTTAAGACCCATAAACTGCATTCAAGTCATGAAAGCAAACAGCCATCAAAACCACAGCCACTGCTCAAAGCACCATTTTCCCAATTTGAGCAGCTTTTCCAAACGTTGCTCAGATGGTAATGCTGTGGGTTAGGCCACCATTACATAAGGATTTGGCAGCTTTGTGTCAGTGACAATTGGAGCTAATACTAATCCATCTTATAGCACTTGGAACAGCTGGTGGAAACAATAGTTAAGATGACTGTTTTATCTCAAACAAGCTATTGATTTACACATTTATTGCCAGTTTTGAACCCACTTTTTATACTTTATTTTTATAATCACCACCTACATATATGAAGACAATATTCCACATAGTTCAGATTTTAAGAAGCATTTTCAAACATTCTCATTTGACATCCCAGGAATATGGCCATCTCCATATTAGGCGCATCTGTTGAACACCTGAGTTAGCCAGACTTGGAAAGTAAATGTGGGATTTGTGCGACTCTTCATTACTTCAACATTTGCAAGAGGAATGTCGGGTAAAAGCTTGGCTGCTTGCCCTTGCAGGAAGATTCCCCAAGAGAAAATACACTTGTTCCTAAAAAGCCTAAATGCTTATCCTTTTAGTAGCAAGTTGTATGCAAGTTTCATATCTCAACTCATACTTGAGCAGGTTTTGTTTTTATATCCATGAAGGTCCAATTCCAATTCTGAAAAAGTTAGGATGTTGTCAAAAATGTAAATAAAAACAGAATGTAATGATTTGAAAATACGTCATGAACACATTTTATTTACAATGGGACTGAAGTGAGAGGACTGAAGAGAGAAGACGGGACTACAAGGAGATCCAACCTAGAGCAAAGAGGGAGGCAGCCAAGGCAAAGCAAAAGGTGTATGATGAGTTGTATGGGAGGCTGGAGACTAAAGAGGGAAGGAAAGACTTGTACCGATTGGCGAGACAGAGGGATCAGGCTGGCAAGGATGTGCAGCAAATTAGGCTTGTTAAAGATAGGATTGGTAATGTTCTAACAAGTAAAGAGAGAATGATGGGAATATGGAAGGAGCACTTTGAGGAGCTAATAAATTGAGAATGAAAGCTAAAGAAGAGTAGGGGGGTCACAGAAACTGTGCACCAGGAAGTGGGAAAGATTAGTGGGGGTGAAGTTCGGAAAGCTCTGAAAATAAGAAAGGGAAGGCATTAGGACCTGATGACATACCAGTGGAGGTTTGGAAATGTCTTAGAGAGACGGCAGTGAGGTTTCTCACCCAAATATTCAATGGAATATTTGAGGGTGAGAAAATACCTGAGGAATGGAGGAGAAGTGTGGTGGTGCCCATTTTTAAGAACAAGGGTGATGTACAGAGTTGTAGCAACTAAATTGATGAGCCACACGATGAAGATCTGGGAGAGAGTTGTGGAAGCTAAACTTAGATGAGAAGTGACAACTTGTGACCAGCAGTATGGTTGCATGCTGAGAAAGAGCACCAAAGATGCCATCTTTACTTTGAGGATGCTGATGGAGAAGTACTGTACTGAGAGGGTCAGAAAGAACTTCATTGTGTGTCTTCATGGATTTAGAAAACGCAAATGACAGGGTGCCGAGGTATGGTATTGCAAGAGGAAATCTGGAGTGACAGAAGTATGTTAGACTGGTACAGGACATGTATGAGGTCAGGCAGGAATCCCCATGGACTATGATGTTTGCAGATGACATTGCGATCTGTGGTGAGAACAGGGAACATGTGGAAGAGAACTTGGAGAGGTAGTGGTATGCACTTGAAAGAAGATAAATAAAAGTCAGCCGTAATAAGATAGAGTAGATGTGTGTGAATGAGAGGGAGGCCGGTGGAACAGTGAGGCTACAAGGATCAGAGTTCACTAAAAGATGCAGGGCTTCAAGTACTTGGGGTCCACTGTCCAAGAAACTGGAAAGTGTGGTAAAGTTGTGAAAAACAGAGCCCGAGCAGGATGGAGTGGATGGAGAAAAGTTTCAGGCGTGATTTGCGGCAAAAGGATGTCAGCATACGTCTAAAGAAAAGTTTACAAGACAGTGGTGAGACCAGCTATGTTGAATAAACTGGACACAGAGGCACTGACAAAAAGACAGGAGACAAAAAAGACAAGAGACAGAACTGGAAGTGACAGAAATTAAGACGCTGAGGTTCTCCTTAAGAGTGTCAAGGATGGATAAGATTAGGAATGAGATCATCAGAGGTACAGCACAGGTTGAACAACTGGACAATAAAGGTAGAGAGGCCAGACTGAGATGGTTTGTACATGTCCAGGGGAGGGACAGTGGGTATATTGGTAGAAGGATGTTAGAAATGCAATTGTCAGGAAAAAGACAAAGAGGAGATATATGGATGTAGTTAAGAGGGAACATGGAGGTAGTTGGAGTGAGGACAGAGGACGCAGAGGACAAAGTAAAGATGGAGGATAACTCGCTGTGTTGACCCCTGAAGAAGGAAAAGACGAAAAAAGAAGGGACACAGTAAATACTAAATGTTTAAACTAAGAAAATGTACAACTTTTTGAGAATAATAAAGGTAATTTTGAATTTTGAAGAGGACTGGTTAAAAGAGCATTTGGCCAAATAACTCAAAAGTAAAGATGGGCAGAGGTTCACCAGTCTGCAAAAAAACTGTGCATAAAAATAGAATAATTTCACCAAAAAAAGTTTGATTGTTGTCAAAAGAAGAAAGGATGAGTCATAGCGGTAAACATGCCCGTCTCAACTTTTATGAAATGGGGTTTTAAGTGTACCGGTAGTGCAAATACTGTAATAAGCCTTCATTTAAAATGGCAGACAAGTTCTGCTTTGTTCTGCAGCACTGAAAATGAAAACTCCAAGTTTTTGAAATCTGAAACTTCCTTTGTTAGTGACATTATGTAGGTCCCTCAAGCGGCAGGTGGTACCGAGTACTGTCAAGGCTGAGTGACTGAAAAGAATTTTTATGAAACTCATTGGGAGGTGTTGGCCAGCCCACAGCTGTCCGCGTGTTCACTGAAATTAAACTCAAGTCAGACAGCGAGGCTTGCTCTACATTCAAAGCTGCGATTGAATAGTCAGAAATGAGCATGGCTGGGAGGTTTCAATAGTAGTTATCAGGCTCACTTTGAGGGCCTGGGGTACAGCCAAGGTCTCACAGGCATGCAGCTGCCCACTTACCATAAACACAAAGACTCAGCATGGCTATGCATGGCAGCCAGGGAGGCCTACGTTTTAAAGCAGACTTGCTGCTTAATTATCTCATACATAATCACTTGCACTGTATACATTTGTCCAGAACAGGAGCTTTGTTGGGCTTGGTAATCAAGGCTTTCAGGAATCCTGTCCAAGTTGGAAAGAAATGTTGTCCACTTGTATGCTAAACCTAACAAAGTCCCTTAATTACACAGAGCTGAAGACACAACAGCAACAGAATAATAATATTGCATGCTAATAGACCACAAGAGATCAGTAGTTTTCAATCTAAATTTACACATGAAGGTGCAAAAAACTATGGATTTTACATGGAAAAATGTCTGACTACACACAAGAATGTGGACAAAGATCGTAATCGGGCTGTTACAATGCAAAAGATCTGCAATGTATGTTGAGCTATTTTCAACTGTAGGGAAAGGGAAGAGGAATCATCTGCAAGCCCTGATAGGCAGCTTGTACTCGAGTTAAAACTGTTTTTCATATGAGCCTGCCTGCCCTCCAGGTGGACGGCTTTCAGTTTCACACAAGAAAAAAAGCCCTGAAAAGTGAGCTTGTGTGAGTGATCGGCACAAACTGGTCCCCCAAACTCATTTCTATACGACCCATCATGTAAGAAAAATAACTCAAAGGAGCATGACTTACTAATTATAGATTATAAAGTGCATCAAATGTTATACTGTACTTGTCATCTACCCATATTTGACATGTCTCTTCCAAACAGGTATGAATTTTTTACAGTTGCAATCAAACCCACAAAAAGACAAGAGGAATTCAAATTTAACCGTGTTTTTGTTTATTATCCCACTGTGTAAAGCCAGCCCTGACTTCATACCTGGAGGGAAGGTTTGCTGATAAAGATAAGATGTAAATCCACTGCCAAGAGCACAGTCTGAAAACCAAAAGTCCAAAAAGGACAAAGCCACAAACTAATGTGGCGTCACAGACTTGTTCATTCAAACAAGGCATACATTTGTCATCAAACATCTCGACATGCATGCCTTGAACTGGAGGAAACCAGATTGAGATCAAAGTGTGCACCCTTCTTAGTCAGAAATTTCAAACAAAAATGCATTTTATGCTAAATTTGGGCATTGAAGATGGTTTAATTCACCCTAGTCAAAGTGTTAAATAAGCCAAGCACGCTCTTTTTTATATTTACATATTTTATATACATATAGTAACATATATGTATATGGTTTGATTAGCCATATGCATGTAGATACAAAACAAACTAAACTGAATCAACGATGAGCCGACAGTATTATGTTAATAGTAATTTTTATGAGCATTTGACAAAAAAACAAACAGGACAGCTAAACGTGAGGAAAAACGTTGGCTAAGCTAGCTTTCTGGAGTTTAGCCTCTTTCGAAAAACTTATTTTACAACTAGTCACTTCAAATCAAAATGTTCATCTTAATAAACGCTTCAATGCGCAACTATGTATATATATATACTGTATTTCAAAACACAAGAAAGCTCAAGCTATTCTTTGTGCATACATGTAGATTGCTGGTATGTTTTCTATCGCAATAATCTTGTTATTTCGACAAAACTATTACTCACGAGCATTACGATGGGCCTCTTGATTTTTCTCCCACAGCTCTGGGCAGCTGCTTAGTTTCGTCCAACCCTGCTGAGTTTTCTTTTAGTAGAAAAACAAGAAACCAAAGCAGGAAGCAAGGCGAACAGCTCACTTCCAGCACTGGAGCAAACTACAACTTTGCCCCAGTACTCTACTATCCGACAAAACTGCACGCAGATGAGCCCGTGACAACATACACCGGCGATACCACTTTACAAGGGCGAAGAACCGCTTTTGCTGAGTTATTTATACCTTAAGATTTCGTATCTGACCCAAATTATTTGTGCTAATTGACGTATTTAAACTTTTTTCCCAATTAAATAGAGGTTTATATTGAAAAAATATTAAGTATTTATAATTAGTACATGTTTGTAAAATTGTCCCCCCCCCACCCTTAGCCAGTGGGTCAATCCACCCTGAAGCAATGAAAAGTAATCAGTTTTCGAGCAATACATAAACATAAGCTAGTTTCATAATATACAGTGGTGTTACACTAGAAAATCCCAAATGTATTATATAAAATACACAGTGTGAGTAACATATATATGTGTGAATTAACTAAACATATATACTTTCACTAAATGAGTTCTGGTCGGACAAAAGGTAGTCCAAATAAATTCAGTCATTATAAGCAGATGTTCAATCAGAAACTTTTTATGCTATTATTTTATATTATGCTTAAAGGCTAAAATTAGTACACAGTCTGAAAAAATTAGGCTCAAATTGTTAATTTATAGATTCACAAACACACACAAATACATAAAAAATACAGTGCAGTGATACACAGGCAAATAGATTTTCCCAAGTAGATTCAAACTTTTATTTATTTATTCTTGGATTAACCAAGAAAGCAAATAAACATTTAATTTTTAAACCCCTCTACCAAGTAGGCAGTGGTTTCTAAAGTCACGGTGGGTTATGAAACAAGTGAATGGTCTTGAGACAATATTTTAATTATTTATTAATAGCACTTTTTTTTGTCACAGCTGTTGTAAAAGTAACAAACACTGGTTTTAAAGTAATTTTTTTTTTCATTTAACCTTTATTTATCCAGGTTAGTCTCATTGAGCCACAAGAACTCATTTTCAAGAGAGACC
>JARVLU010000489.1:20268384-20283924 GCA_031762415.1 Simpsonichthys santanae
TGTGTGTGTGTGTGTGTGTGTGTGTGTGTGTGTGTGTGTGTGTGTGTGTGTGTGTGTGTGTGTGTGTGTGTGAGAGTACTAAGTACTTACTACTTTGTACTTGTAATGCAATTCCTACTACTGTATGTGGTTATTGAATGTATTCAGCATTTTGTTTTTATTTCAGTCAGTATATCAGTTACTATCATTTTATGATTTGTTGTCCAGTTAATCTTTTTTCTTGTTTTTAATTCCTGCTTTCAGTTCATGGTTCCATTGTTGGCTAAAACTGAGGTCTTGTGGTGAACCAGTCAGAAGCTGCTTGAAGCTAAATTCAGATTAAACCAGTGACTGGATTTTTAGTGTGAAACAGAAACAAAAAGGGAATGGTCAACTCACAGGGAGCCCTGGTTCACCCTTCTCTCCATCCTTTCCGTCTTTTCCAGGAGATCCTAGAGAAATGCCTGCAGAAGGGGTTCCTGGTTGTCCAGGCAATCCTGGGGGTCCTGGAGGACCTGGGGGACCCTGATAAAAGTTTGTGGAGGTAAGGTTTCAAAAAAGGGAATAATGCCTTAAATTAGTTAACATTACACATGTTGTAGCAGGGCTATTCAACTAAACTGCTCAGGGGGCCACAGGGGCCAGACATCCAGCAGGTAAATTCATTATGTAAATAAACCAAGTATTATAATGATTTGTTACCTTTTAAATTTGTTTATTTTTTTGCATTAAATCATAAATGCAATAAACAGAACCCAAAGTTTGGGCTGCTGTTGATACACTGTATTGTTTTACATTATTAAAGTTTAGTTTATATCTTAGATCTTTTAGCGTAGTGTCTGGCGTTTGATTAGCACGTAGCTTAGTGTACATCTTAGAACCTTATTTACTGTTTCTTTATATACTTTATATTTTGTTATTTTTGGGTAACTGGGACTCTGTGTACATAATTTTGTTCCACCTCATGTACCACACGTGATGGATCAACAATAATGATACTTGAACTTGAACAAAGGTGCAATTCAAAGAAACTGCATTTCAAGATTTACTTCCTTGCAACAAAAGTATTGCTATTCTAATTTGAAGCAATATAAAAAAGCACACTAACACCAAAATTATTCTTCCATCTCTGACTTGTCAAATCTTTAAATTTTTCAAAATAAAATAACGTTGGTCATTTCTGATGTTCCCTGAATGATCAACATGTGGCTGTTCCAGGTGGATCCAGTAAGAACCAGTTCTCATTTACAATGAAATGTCTGCACAGACCAGTCTTTCCTCAAACGGGTCATAAATCACAGGTGAAGTGACCACGTCCAGCTCAGATGTGAGTTTTGAGTGGAATCAAAAGAGGCGGAGCAGAATTCAGCTGGGCTTAAAGTGAGCGTGATGCGTGTTGAACATCTTCGTGTCATTTACAAAGTACTAAAAATAATTAACTCACTTAATCGATCCTATTTGTGTTAACTATTTTTTAAACTAACTACTTTGTACAAAGCTGTGTATGTCCTTAATATCCCTCAAGTATTAATTCTGTTTATTGTTCTTTAATCTGGCTTGCAGGCAATCACACACTATGATAATTTTTCGGAACTCTCCGCAAAGCAAGAGAGAAAGAGCGTGAAGCCTTTTGACTCATGGTTCTGCTAATTTAATTTTTCTTAATAAACAATATTAATACCAAAACACAAATATTTATAGGCCCCAGATTAAAGCAAATATGTGTATCTCTGTTTTAACTTTATTTTTCTTTCTATCAAGCTCACAAAGTTCTCTCTGTGAGAGAGTCTCAAAGAGTCTGTGTAAGCTGCAAAGGATGATGGGTAGCCTTGTGGAAATTATATGTGAAATGTTTCTGACTGTTTACAGCAGTTTTGACTGTTAACGATATTTCTGACAGTTTACGATGTTCCTGACTGTTTACGATGTTTCTGACTGTTTACGATGTTTCTGAATGCTTACAATGTTTCTGAATGTTTACGATGTTTCTGAATGTTTACGATGTTTCTGACTGTTTACAATGTTTCTGACTGTTTACGATGTTTCTGACTGTTTACGATGTTTCTGACTGTTTACGATGTTTCTGATTGTTTACGATGTTTCTGAATGCTTACGATGTTTCTGAATGTTTACGATGTTTCTGAATGTTTACGATGTTTCTGAATGTTTACGATGTTTCTGACTGTTTACGATGTTTCTGAATGTTTACGATGTTTCTGATTGTTTACGATGTTTCTGAATGCTTACGATGTTTCTGAATGTTTACGATGTTTCTGACTGTTTACAATGTTTCTGAATGTTTATGATGTTTCTGACTGTTTATGATGTTTCTGACTGTTTACAATGTTTCTGAGAGTGGAAATGGGTTGTTCTTTTTAATGTGCTGTTCAAGTTTGGGTTGATGTTCATGTTAAAGTCTCTGTTATTGGCTGTAAACTGACACCATGAGTCAGAGGTTGTTTCTTGTACGTATCGGGGGAAAGCAGAGTGACTTCCTGACAAGTCACACTGTGATTAGAGCTGTCATTTCTAACCCAGGCCCAAAGCCCAGCCTGGCCCGACTCAGATTTGGGCTGGGCTGTAATAATGTGCTGGATGGGTGGACCTGGTTGATGTTGGGCTTTTGATTGTGTCAGCAGATGCACATGGCTGATGATCCAATTATATGACAACATGGCTTGCCAAACAGTCACCAGATGCACGTGGCCATTTGACCACACGCTGTTGAAAGAGGTAATTTTTTTTTTTCATTTAACCTTTATTTATCCAGGTTAGTCTCATTGAGCCACGAGAACTCATTTTCAAGAGAGACCTGTTAGGGAGCAGATGGTGGGGGTTAAGGGCCTTGCTCAGGGTCCCAGAGTGATAAGAAATACTTTTATAAATCCAATCATTCTCAGTTGGGAATTATTGGATTTGGTACCTGGATGATTGCGCATGAACTTTGTTGACTTTTATAACTGTTTATAGACTGGTAGCTACCAGTGTATGACCTGTAGAGGACAAAATGTCCTAACTTCACATGTAGTCAATTAAGAGACTTTTCGCTGCACTTGGCCTCATCAGGGTGGGAGCTTTAGACTCACCCCTGGCAAACAAATTGTTAATCAAGGAGTAGCATCTGCTGTGTTCTTCTAATCTCACCCAGACTGTCCCACTAGGTTTTAGACTGTCTGCTTTCTTTGTGTAAATGGCAACCCAAGATTTATCTTTCACACTAGGGCAGTGTTGTACTCTTTAGGATGCAGATAATCACATTTTCTCTGGTACATGAGGTTTCAGGTTTGATTGTGTTGTGACTCTAAAAACCATAGGGGGCAGTATCCACCAAACATATATCCCTGATATATCCTTAATCTGTGGAGGTAAAGGCTTGGTTTTCTTGCATTTGTTTAATTTTAATAGCTTGACTTTAGCTTGCCGTCTTTAATAGACACCCCCCACCCCCCTGCTGAATGCCATCTGTACTTGGAGGCAGATGGTTACCCATCTCAACTATAACCAACAGCTAATCCTCACTCGTCATCACATGGAAAAACTAGTTATATTGCAAACAAATACAGGAACTTTGCTAAAACTTTCATTCAAAGGAGTTGTTTCAAGGGTGTAAATCTATCCGAGAGAACAAACACATGACATAAACGACTGTTTAACATTCTGGTTTGCTCCAAAGGCCGTTCTTTACATCAAAATGAGTACAAAAATGGTTAAATCACATCATCTGGACAAGTTTCTTTTAGGGAGAAACATTTCAGGTGACATGATTTAATCTTTTTTATTGTTTTTTTTTTTTTGTATTTATCTACCGGGATGATTGAGCTTGCAAACCTTTCTCTGGATCAAAACAAGTAAAACAGCAGAACTACACAAGTTTAAAACAGCTGTTGTGTTGTTGTAACTCAGTGGGGTACTGCCACTTCCAATCAGCAGATTCAAAACTGAGCATTTGGCTTTTATGGAACTCAAATTTAAGTTTCATTGCTTTTCATCTATCCGGCTAATCCTCCCCCATGATGTTTATAGCCAAGTTAATTGATCTGGCACATCTCCATGAGCTCTAACGCAAAGTCTTTGCCAAACGGTGCAGATTGCTAAAACTCGCCTGTGTCTGAAAGAGGCGCAGCTGTTTGTCCAGCAACGGTTCAGTGAGGACTGTCTGGACGAGTTCACTGCAAACAACGAGCAATCAAGATCAGTGCAAGTGTTTAAAGAAAAGTAAAACCCTTTTATTGGAAGATCATGCCACTGTTCACCAGTTTAATAATATTATAACTTTTATTTTTTGGTTCTGAATTGGTAATTTAAACACTTGTGCTAAAAGTTGACAAAAATTTTATTATAAAATACAAACAGATCCTACACTCAAAACTTAAAAGTATAGACATTGCATTTCCTGCAAAAATGCAGTGTAAATTATGGCAGAAAAACGTGCTTAGAAACAGCTGAAATTAGCTAAAAACATGCTGCACCATCTGCTCCCTAAACAGGTCTCTCTTGAAAATGGGTTCTCGTGGCTCTGTGAGACTACATGTATAAATAAAGGGTAAATGAAAAAAAAAAAAAAAATGTAGCTGAAATGGAAGAACAAGCTTAAATTAAATTAGCAGAAGAAAGCAGAAAGAACACATATTTGCTGAATTAGGTTTAAATAAGCAGAAATTAGCACAAAAATTAAGAAATTAGCTTAAAAAGCTTAAATTAGCAAAACAAATATAAATAGCTGAAAAGGCAGAAAGAAGCTTAAACTACCAGAAGGAAGCAGAAAGAGCTGAAATTAGCTCAAAACGTGGAATTAGCGTAAAGATAAAACGAGCATACAACAGCAAAATAGTAGCTGAAATAACTTAATATAAATAAGCTGAAAGGAGCATAACAAGCTGAAATTAGCAGAAATTACCACAAAACTTGAATTTAACACAAAACGGCTGAAATTGGCTAAAAATGGCAAAAGGCTGAAAAGGTATAACAAATTTAAATTACCAGAAGAAAGCAGAAAGAATTTGCCCCATTAGGCTTAAAGAAGCAGAATTGAGCACAAAGAATTAGAAATTATCCGGAAAAAAAAAGAAGCTGAAATTAACAACAAAAAAGGCTGAAAAGTAGTTTAAAAAAAAAAACAGAAAGAAGCTTAAATTAGCAGAAGAAAGTAGAGAGGGCACACTTCATGAATTAGGACAAAAAAAGTTTAAATGGGTGCAGAAAATGTGGAATTAGCTGAAAAAAATAAAATTAGCATAAAACAGCTAAATAGTAGCTGAAATAGCAGAAACTTGCATAAATAAGCTGAAAAGAGCATAACAAGCTGAAATTATCAGAAAGAAGTTATAGAAGAACAAACATGTGAGCAGAAAGCATCTAAAATAATCCAAAAACAGCTGAAATTATCTGAAATAACTAGAATTTTTTTAAATTTGCAAAAGGAAGCTGAAAGAAACTTAACTGGAACGAAAGGAGCAGTAACAGGTTGTAAACAGATCTAAATGTAAAATGAGCTCAATTCATTTTCTATGAGGAAAAAAAGCGACAGAAAAGGCTAAATGTTTCAAAAAGCTAAAGTTACACCAGTACCAAAAGTCATAGCACCCTTCTCCTGAACGTTCTGATTTATGATTTGTTGGAATAGCACAACAATTGTGGAACGAGAAAGATGCCAAAAAACGTGCGGAAGAAAACTAGAAGACAATAGTGTGACTGCTTCATAAACATTCACACAATATGAGCAGCTGATTTGTTGAGGAACAGTTAAATGAGAAACACATTCTTTAAACCCAGTGAGTCACTTTGATAGAACATTTCAGGCACAGTAGCATCATTTCATGTAGTTTTTGTGCAGTGCATCATGTAATTGCAAGTTTATAAACAGTACACATAAATTCATTTTCAACATTTTACATATCTCCAAAGCAGGCACTGTAACAAAGATGTGCATTAAGTTAAACCTATAGTAACAAGGTGGACCGTTATTGAGCAGATTGCACAGTTTTTGCAGATCCCTCTCCGTCTGCATCTTTCCGTTCGTTCTCCATGTACGCGTGCACAGACCTCCACAGCGCCCGGATGTTGCCCTCGCCAAAGCCCGTTGCTCCTCTTCTCTCTATCAGCTCCAGGAAGAAGGTGTCCTCAGCAAATATCGGCTTGGTGAACACCTGAAGAAGATATCTGAAAACGCAACAGAAAGGCAAAGGCACACAACAATAAATAAGCATCTGCTTCCGCAAGCTTTTATTTTGAAATTATAAAATTGATGCGTCAACACATTTACAGGGATTTTGTGATGTATTGTGGTACAGGTTAAAAATAATGGGAGACATTAGAGCTTCTGATTGCATCTCACTTTTTGTTTTCGCTGCGATCTCCCTGAGATGACGGGTCCTGGTGCAGGTCTGTATCCAGAAGAATCCCATGCTGCGACAGCGTCTGAGGGCTGTGTCCTGCCTCCTCTATTTCCTGCTGTTTTCCAATCTGTCACAGCAGACAGCAAGTGTACAAAAGGGCATACCATGATGGTTTGCAGATAAGATAATGATCCGAATCACTGGAATACCGTTAATTATAATCAAAGGCTTATTCAATTCCAACCTGTGTGTAGTAGGCGGGAGGAGGGGAGAAGAACTGGACACCAGCTTCAGCCATTGCGTTGGCAGTGGAGACTATATTGTTGGTGTACAGCCCAATGTGCTGGATCCCTGCTGCCTGGTGCTGCTCCAAGAAGGTGTCGACCTGGTTGCGACCTAAAATAAACACATATCGATGGTGTAATTGTGAGTTTTTGTATTGTAAAATAGAAAAGTGTGCCATAAGAAACCCAACAAAGTTAAGTCTGGATGGTTTGTTGAGACGTTTCGTCCTTCATCCAAAAGACTTCATCAGTTTGAGGAGCCGCAACAACGAGTCCCACAAGCAGCACACACGCACAAAGCACGCACGCCTATAAAGCCTTATACTGTATATATATACTGTAATAAAATAAATATAACAAAGCTACTTTTTGGCTTGAACGTATCCCCTGCGACAGGTGAGGGATCACTGTACAGTACTGGCATATTTGTAGAATCAAAAAGTCTTTTAATGATCCCCAAGACTTTTGGGAAAACAGTTTGTGGACTAATGAGACAGAATTGGAACTTTTCTGGTGTAAAAACTATGCATTTCAAGAGAATAGCATCACATCCACAGTCAAGCATGGTAGTGGTAGTGTGATGGTCTGATGCCACTTTGCTGATTTGGGACCTGAACGCCTTGCGGTGATTGATCGAATTATGAATTCTGCTGTTGTTGCAGCAGTTTGGTTGGTTTGACACAGAGCCATGTTTGGACAGCGAAAGGCTAAAACAGAAGAAATATGTGCCTAGAAAAGAGTGGGGGGGGGGGCAAACATTACAACCTTATAAATGAAAATATCTGACAAGATTTGAGCTTGACCTTGATGTGGGAGTGATTCCGCAATGACAAACTTGCAGTCGGGCTCTTTCTTGTGCACGAAGGGCAGAGCGATGCCCGCTTCGCTGCATTTCCAGAACTGCATGGCAGTGAGTCGCAGTCCCACGCCCTCCTGGTTTACCACAAACCCTTCATCCACATCTTCATTGCTGCAAAAATACCAAAACGTTTCGGTCAGCAGAAACAAAACACGTGCTGATTGAAATCACCAACAGTGTCTTACCTCCCAATGAAAAACCTCTGGGAGCCAAAGAGTTTCTCATACCACTGCATGACCTGGTGCGTTGACTTCCTGGGACAGGCGTAAGTTATGTGATCAAAATGTGTGACAGGACAAGGCTCGTCTTCTTCCACGCTCCACTCACTGTCCGTGGCATTAAACCCGGGCAGGAAGTCCCCCTCATATTTGGTCTTGTCGATCAGCGTGTGGCACACGTTCCCCACGATCGACTTCACCACCGAGTAGGTGACGGCACCGTCCTCGTCTTCCACAGTCGTGGGAGGCACCAGGAAACTGCAGCCCAGATGGCGGAGCACCTTGAACGACCTCTCCACATCCTCCACCTCGAAGCACACGTTGCTGACGGAGTCCACCGGGTGGTGGGGGTGGACGTCGTAAAGACACGACGGGGAATTACGCTGCTTGCCTCGGTGTAGATGTGCGGGATGTTTGGAGGCTACGCCGTCCTGCCTACCCGCCTCCTCGCATCCCGGGCCTTCGTTCACCACGAAAACCGCCGCTCCTTTCCTGAAAGCAACCTGCCTGGACCTGTCGGTTATCCTCGTGGCAAACAGGTTGAAATTGTATTTGGAGACGAGGTCGTAAGCTAGCTTTTGCCCGTTGCTAACGTGGAGCGAAACGTGATGTAACCGGCGCAAGGGAACGGCCATGTTTCTCCGTAGCACGTTTTGACAGCCGGTGAAGCAACACGATGCTTAGGGCGGAGTCAAATACTGTAGTGGGCGGGGCCGAGCATACTATCCAACTACAGTCGAGTTTAAGTTTGGCCCCGCCCACGGGTATCTACAACATACAGGAAAAGGTTCTGACCGTGTCCCTTGTATGGCAAAAGCTTGTAGCATATAATCACAAATATCTGATCCAACCATACCAAACACATGTAACTGCATTTTGGGGGGGTTCTGGTGATAATTTTATTTTTATTTAACCTTTATTTATTTAAAAAGTTGTTATAATCTGAAGGTAATAGAGATTTTTGTTAAACCTAAGTACAGAACTAGTTCAAAGGGTCGGTCTACTACTGTACAGGGAATGGTTTTGTGGAATAATTTGAAGGACGATGCAAAAATGGTGAAGTCAATGTTTGTATTTAAGAAAAAGATAAAAACTATTTTGTTAGAAAAATATAAATAACATTGTTTAATTTTTAAATGAAATTTTTGTTTGAATTATTACCTTTGTTGTAATATATGTGATTGACTTTTTGTTTGAACTGATATTTGAATTGATCTGTTAAAAAGGGAGCAGATTTGATAAGAAATTTTTCTTCTTCTGCTTCCTTTCATTTTATGTTTGTTTTTAAGTTATCTAAATTGTATTTGTGTTTTTTTAATGGAACTGAAATTAAATGAAATGAATAAATAAATAAATAAATAAATGTCACCAGGAAGATCCCATTGAGATTAAAAATCTCTTTTGCAAGAGAATCCTGGCCAAGTCTGGCAGCAGCACACAGAGGTTACAGAACATTCACGGCAAAAACAGAAAAAGGTAACTCCGTAATAATAAACAAATCAATTTTTAAAAAATCCTCAGTTAAAACATTTACAGATGATTCCTTCTCCAAATCAGTAAAAACACATTTAATGACAGCAGCTCCTTTAGGTTCACGTATTTCTGCAACTGGTTCCAAGAAGGTGGAGCAGAAAACTGAAAATATTTCTTTCCAAGTTCAGTTCAGACTTTAGGCACTGAAAGTAAAAATAAGTTCCCACAGCGAAGAGGTGGACTTTCTCTTTATAAAGGCCAACAAATATGAAGGAAGAAATCCTAGTATGACCTTATAAATAAAAATGTGCCAACGGCGGAGTCTACGAGTGGTCAATGCCGTCCATTCAACCCGGTTGTATAATGAGCAGTGATGTGTACAACCTTTTGAACCTGTTAAAAATCTTAAAACGTCATGATAAACAGTATCCAGCGAATAAAGACATTTAAGAGGAGCATGCATGTATAAAATACAGTATCACCATAGTCCAGTATACATAAAAGTAGCATCAACCAGTCGCTTTCTAGCCTCGAAAGATGGACAGTAAGACTAGTAAGAATAATGATATTCTTACTAGTCAAAAAATATATATATTTTCAACCAGTAAGATTTTATTTCACATAGTTTTGATTAAATATAAACTCCTTTAAATCGTACAAAAGACTGTTCTAACATTTGATGGCTATACAGGTAGTAGCCCATATTTACAGACTAGTTATTACAAAATAATAAGCTTTGATCCCATCCACAATCAATGTTTTAAAAATCTCAAACTATTTGATTTTCTAACAAGGTTCAGTCAGGTCCTCTGGATAGGTTTTTCTTTGTTGAAAAGTTTTGTCTTTTAGCTAAAAGAATTCTTCAGTCTGAGCAGCTGCAAACAAATTCATTTTTATAAACAGCGCCATTGCACAGTGGATCAACCAGTACAAAGGTGATGTTAATAGGCTAAGATTGCTTGCAGCTACTCAAACTGAAGAAGTCAGTTTTGTTGGATAAAATAAAGGACCTAACTGAATCATGTTAGAAGTTTCTACCTGGATTATTGAACATGCATCAGGAAATGTTTATTTGCTTAACCATATGAACAATTATCCTAGTAACATAAGCTCCAGATGTCCACAACTGCATTGCCCCCCTGTAGAATAACCACCACACATACCTGAAATAAAAAGAAAGAAAAGCTTTGCAGGGAGTGGTGAAGGCTGCACAGATGTCTGTTGGAGTCAGTCTCCACAACGTCACAGACATCTACACCTCTAGAAGCAGGAAGAGGGTCACCTGCATCATGAAAGACTCCACTCACCCAGCACACACACTTTTTGCCCAGTTCCCCTCAGGAAGGAGGTGAAAAGACTGAGGAACAGCTTCTACCCTGAGGCTGTTAGACTCATGAATATCTAATCACTGTGAAAAAAAATCACATCATGCTGCTGCTGATCTGGTTCATGTTGATGTGTTCGCACATGCTCATCTGCTCACACAGACTTGTGTTCGTGCCGCTGTTCGGCGTAATGTTTTTATACTACTAGTGCTTTGTGTATATTTAGTTAATGTTTTTCTTAGTTCATATCTTAGATCTTATTATTGTTTTTCTCTTACATTTTATTGTTGGATGTAACTGGGACCCCGTGTACATAATTTCGTTCCACCACATGTATGGGGTGCGAATGACAAATGAAGAACCTTGAATCCTTGAAATGGAACTAATTAATATAAGATGAAATGGCATTTTGGATGCCTAGCACACAGATTTTACTGGTGAGAATTTTCATTTTACTTGTTATAAAGTGACAGCCTGTTAAAATCTTATTGTACAGTACATACTGCACATGTCTGTTGATAATTGTAATAAAGCTTCTGCTAGTCATTATTATAATAAGTGATATCTCAATGCACAGGTCAAAGGTATTGAATGTCACTTAAAGGATTTTACTAGCATAAACACATGTATTATTATCATTATTATTATCATTACTATTGTCTTTGTATAAACAATTTTAAATCACTAGGATTGTAAAACATAGAGCCCAAGGTGACTTCTGTTGTAATTTGGCGCTATATAAACAAACAGAAATTAAAATACAGTCTAAGTAATTCTGGACTGGCAAAGTGCTTCAAAGTACAGTATAGTATGCAAATATTTACCTGGTATACTTGGACTTTTTAGATGTCAATTTATTTATTTATTTGCTTGCTTTTCATAACGCATTCTCTGTGCACAAGCCACAAAAGGTGTTGCTGAGTTTTGACCGGATACTTGTAAAAATAAACTAAAATCGCAAACAGGAAAACAAAAACAAATAAATATCAACGCTAAAACGGCTTTTTTTATTTTTTATTTTTAGGTATGGAATTTCACGGTGGCTTAAAAAATTCCGATGACTCCTGAAGGCACCACGCTGCTCTCGCTCATCCAATCATATCGCGAGCTCACCCAGATGATTGGTGACGAAGGCTAGCTAGCGTTTATTTTGGCTCTGCTTCTCGTTGGTGTTGCTGTCGTCGCCATTAAAGTAGACGGAGGCAGCGTAAACTATGAAGAGCGGCGGAATTGTACCATAATTTGAGAACTTCGGAAGCCTCGCAAGGCTTGTCTTGTTCCGCTAGAGATTATTGTGTCCGTAAAGGTAAACATGTGACCATCCGAAGGAGTCCAAACAATACGGATTGGGAAAGGTTTGACTGCCGGAGGAGGAGGCGAAGGAGGTGGGGAGGGAGGGGTGGCTGGACAAGAAGGGTTTGTTGTGGTTTTCCGCAGCGTTTTAGACGAACACAGTCACGAAAGGTACGACGTTGCATTTTTTTTTTAATTTAATGTTCAAAACTGTTCAATGTTTTCTGCATTAATATGTAAGAGCTGTTCATTGACAGTTTAGTGTAATGTTAGCTACGAGGTTAGCGTGCTAGTTA
Organism: Simpsonichthys santanae; assembly: GCA_031762415.1. Taxonomy (NCBI): domain Eukaryota; kingdom Metazoa; phylum Chordata; class Actinopteri; order Cyprinodontiformes; family Rivulidae; genus Simpsonichthys; species Simpsonichthys santanae. The sequence continues at coordinate 20,280,447 of JARVLU010000489.1, forward strand.
GCCACCTAGCTTAGGCTAAAGACTGAAACATCCGTAAAGAATGCACCAGTCATGTGAAACAAATGGTGTTATTCACACTCAGTACCGTTGCTTAATATACGCAGCAAATGTGCAGTTTCTGTCACATTAAACTCGCTAGCTGCCAGTTTTTGTCAAAATGACTAAACTATATGACTAGCTGTTTTATGTATTGACATCTATGATGTCAGAGAATAAAAACGTGGGGACTCCAGATAATGGGACATTTAGAAAAAACAAATCGCATCCTTTTTAAAGTTCGATTTTTGTCGTCATCCTACAGAAAATTTTGATTTATTTTTGTTTGTTTTAACAGGTCAATTATTTGCCTGGCTAGGGTAAAATAATTGATTACAGAACCTAAAAATACTTTTGACATTTAAACTTTTACTTTAGACCACTATATTTTAAATAGTCATTTAAATTCTTAAGTTATTCCTACCGTGATTTAAATCATATATTTTAAATGCGAACAAAGTGTTTCCATTGAGGAATGTTATTTGTTATTTCAGGTGTACTGCAAGGCTTTGCTCTTGGCCCACTTTTTATTTTAAATATAAATGAGTCACTGTGGAGCATTCATTTTAGAAGTAAAACTCCCATTTTCCAAATACCACATCTAATCATCAACTACTACTTTCTCTTTTTAATGCAGTGTTAATACAGTTTTTGTATCACTTGTGTTTGTTTTTTTTTTTTTTCAGAATAAGTGTTCTGTGTTTATTTGTTCATAGTAATTTTTTAACTGTCTTTTACGTAGCCACAGGACCCACATGGGGGTGGGTATTTCTAAACATTGATTTCTGTGCTTAAAGTGATAAGTCTTTGTCTGGATTGAACCCATCAGGAATACAAGCTACCCACAATGACGGAGTCACGGGTGAAGTGGGTCTGCGACTACTGCACCTATGAGAACTGGCCTTCTGCATTCAAGTGTACAATGTGCTGTGCATCGAGGTTGAGGGGTCCCATCATCACGGAAGAGCCTTATAAAAATAGTCCAGATCTGGATTCCAGTCTAGAATGGGATCCTCCAAGAACTGAGAGTGGAAGCAGTCTTCTCATCTGTCCTGACTCCAGTGCTAGACCCAGAGTCAGGTCTGCCAGCATGGCTGAGATTGCCAATAAGTGGTCATGTCAGATGTGCACCTATCTCAACTGGCCACGTGCCATTCGCTGCACGCAATGTTTGTGTCAGCGCCCCAGGACCAGTAGCCCCACAGAGTCCCCTCAGTCTTCAGGCTGCCGCCCTGCTGTCCACTCCCCTGTGGACACGTGTGAGGAGTATAATGACAGGAACAGACTCAACACCCACCAGCAGCACTGGACTTGTACAGCATGCACTTACCAGAACTTGCCCAGAACTACAAAATGTGTTCTGTGTGACCTCCCCAAGCCCAACAACCAGGAGTCCATAGAACTGCCAGAATCTGCCGAGTCCGCTCCCCTGATCATTGAACAGGATGTGGCACGACGGAGGGGCGGCTGTAGTGGAAGCCAGAGCCAAAGGAGATCTCCTCCTATGGCAAAAAGGGAGGACCGCGTCAAGAAGGACTTCCAGAGGATAGAGCTGGCAGCTGGAGCCATGAGCAAAGAGGAGCAGGAGGTGGACTTCAAGAAGCTGAAGCAGATTAGAAACCGAATGAGGAAAACGGACTGGCTGTTTCTCAGTGCCTGTGCTGGTAAGTGTTTGCACTTTTTGTAATGCCGGCACTGTTAATGGAAAGATTTAAAATTTATTAAACTGGCTTAGTTCATAAAAAAAAGCAAAAATAACATTATGCACTTTCTCATGAAATATTACACGCTCAAAGTGTGTGTGGTGAATGGTGCTCAGCTGCTACCTCACCAAACTTTAGCTTTATATCTGTAAAATTCACTGAAGTATAGCCAATTTTGTATAGGCTAAAGTCAATTAGCTGTTGTGGCCATCTTGAATTGGGTCAACTCCAAAAGTTAATCATTTGTAATGGTCAGTTCAATGATTGATGTTTCTGAAGTCTCATTGATATTTGATCTGTGATTCATGAGATATTTTGCAAACGGTACAGACAATCACAGACATGGGCAATAACATGGTTGCTCTGCCTTTGCCTTCGGCCATGGGTGATGATTATTACAAATAGCAGCACAAGTAAGACTCAAAAAGCTGATCCAACTGCCAACTGCTCTTGATGTTTCACTGAGAGCATCGTTGAGAACCTGAGAGGGGCTGAGTGCTTCCCAGCTGGTGTGGATGAATGAGCCGTCTGGGCTGTGCAATGAGAGTGGAGCCTGTGGACCAGAGTCTCTCCTGGCTGTGAGTCAACACACCCTGTAAACAGTGGCCCCTATGTTCTGAGCGTGGGCCTCCCAGAGACAAAAATAGCCTTGACAAATTATGAGAAACTGTCAACAAAAGAAAGCAGGAAGGCAACATGTGATCAGCAGTACACTCGTGACCTTTGCACTGATTGCACCGATTGCACTTCACAGTTTACTGTCGGGAGTAGCTGTTATATCACTGTGAGACTTTGTTTTTAAACTTTTACTTTTAATCACCCACTGCTGAAGGCAAATACAAGAAATGTGGTTGACATCTACAATTACAGGTGCATCTGAAAATAATAGAATTTTGTGAATAAGCCAATTTTTTTTTCAGTCATTTCAGAAAGTGAAACTTTTAGTGAAATATATTTCAAGCCTTTATTTCTTGTAATTTTTGATGACTATGGCACACAGATACAGGCAATCACAATTCAGTGTCTCAGAAAATTAGTTAAATTTGAGGAATGAGACATTTGAAGCTCACGTCTTAGGAGTCAATTTAAGCTGATTAGGGTGTGACACTGCATTTCCAATGTTGAACCTCTTCACAATATTGACATTTTCTGAGACACTGATTTTTGTTTTTTCATCATTTGTAAACCATAATCAACAAATTTACAAGAAATAAAGACGAAGTATTTCACTCTAACAAATCCATATCAAATGAGTTTCACTTTCTGAAATGAATGACAAGAAAAAATGAACTTTTTCTACAATATTCTATTTTTTTAGATGCACCTGTATAACTTCAGGAGTCGGTCCAGTTCAAGATGGTCTTAAAAGCACAGCAGTCTTGGCAAACACAAAAGGGTTACAACTCAGTCACTTTTACAGACTTTGTTTTAATTTGGAGCTGACAGTCGTTAATAAAATATATTAGCGTTAGTAGATCATGAGTTGTACTGCAGTATCATGAAATTGTGCTTAATGCTTTTTTATGGTTTTATCAAATTGGCTTTAACGCCCTCGTTTCTCAATACAGGTAGTCCTCGGTTTACGGCCGAGATCCGTTCTAACGGCTCGGCCGTAAACCGATTTAGCCTTAAACCAGATCCCCCCGGATCCGCGGCCGTATACGCGGCCGTATACGCGGCCGTATACGCGGCCGTATACGCGGCCGTATACGCGGCCGTATACGCGGCCGTATACGCGG
>JARVLU010000489.1:20313481-20334889 GCA_031762415.1 Simpsonichthys santanae
CTAGGTGGCGCTCTTGAGCCGTTTCTGTTGCGATTTTTGCCACGCCCCCAAAATACGTAATTTTTCACCAGTCCTGACAAGTCCGCCAAATTTGGTGAGTTTTCGGATATGATAAAGCCCCCAAAAAGCCATTTGAAGGCGCGGAAGAATAAAAATAATAATAAACACTACAATTACAATAGGCCTTCGCAGCACTTCGCTGCTCGGGCCTAAAAATGGATTTGGAGTTCCTGGTTTTAGGTCCGGGGCTAGAAGAAAGACGTTTCAATAGTTTAGGGTCTGCAACCTACGCTCTTTGGGTTCCTCTAGATCTGGTTTGGCCAAAACCAACATGCAAATAAAAATTACATTTATTACCACGCCAAGAATCTAAAAACATCCTGAAAACTGCTTGCTTGATTATTTTCTGTTGCAAAACGCTTCCCGGCAATAAATATTATACAGTTGGAAAACTTGTTTGTTTTTCCTTAAACGGTGCCACATTTGTAAGGAAAGGAGTAAATTTATTCAGCTATCGACTCTTGGTTGGAGCTTCTGGTACCGTTTGTCAGCACCTGCGAGCAACCATTGGAATCCCATAACTCCACAGTCTGGGACTGAACTCTGTCCTCTGAGATAACCACGCCCACTCCCACAGAGCAGGGTTTATCAGAGTCTACCTTCAGAATTTTGTAGTGGAGAAGATGTGCAGTCCTGACCTCAACCCCACTGAACACCTGTGGGATGAACTCCAATGCGCTGTTCATTTCAGAGTGAACAACACAACCACACTGGTTGTAAAATGGGACGCCATTCAACAGCACTACCAAGCTGGGGAGGCTGTTGTGTCAGGCTGTTGTGGCTGTGTATGGTTCTTCCGCATGCTACTGAGACCTCTGTTGGATTGGATGATTGAAGAAACAGAACGTATTTAACAATTTCATTATGAAACAAACACAAATGCGTATCAGAATAAACTGTTCGGTATTGACAGAGAAGTTTTCACGGACACAACCCACATACTGAACTCTGCTGCTCCGCCTACACAAACGACAAACGTGGCACGATTTAAGAGAAAATAAATAGACTTAAGATTTAATGCCAAGAAGCATTGTTACTACAAAGAAATAACCAAACAAAAAATTCCTTAGTTTTTGTGCTAAATTTTCCACAATTATAGGAAAGACTTGCATAGGCCAGTGTTTAGACTTTTATCAAAAGAGGCCTTAACCAAAAATAAGTTTTCCTTTTTACATGTAAAAAACTTCAAAAACTATCAAGTTATTAAAGATCCTTATTTTCATTTTGTCAAACTATATTATGTTGTGTTCTTTGCATTTAAAGCCTTTAAAGTACAACTTATAGCTCTGCTCAATTTCTTATTTTGTGGGAAAAGGAAGATAAATTGCTCTTGTGATTGTAAAGGTTGCAGACCCCTGGTTTAGGAAACAAATCAACAAAACCCAGAAACCAGACAGGAAGAACAAACGGACAAGGCAGTCCAGAGACAGTCGGCTTTCGAGAATTTTCCCAAAACCCCATAAGGAGGAAAACAATGGAGCATCCTGTGAAACTGCATCTGAATGGCCTCAGCATTCACTGCCATCCAGCTCTACTCTGAGGTCAGTCACGCAGGTGAGTGCTGAGGGAGGAGGGGGACACACATCAGGTGAGTTTAGGTGAGAAGGTCTGATCTGATCGTATTTACCTGCTCCTGAATCTAGGCATTAATTTTGTCTTGGGGGACGCCGGTTACAGCCTGAAGAGTTTGGTTCACTTGGCTGCGTGAAGGAAACACACACTGAGATCAAGAGGAGTCCCGAAGAGGACATTTTGGACAAAGTTTCTTTCTACTGAGGGGGTGGCTCTCCAGGCTCTACTATTGTTTTATTCATGTCTCTAGAGGAAAATGTTCATTACATGACTTTTTCTAAATAAAAACGATTCATTATCTTCATTAGCTGACCTGTAGGTGGCGCCGTTGAGCTCAGGGTGAACGCCTGGTTGGTCCATAACGCCCCATGGTGCCGTGGTGACGAAGAACTCCTTATTGACGCAGTTTCGTAGGCTGTCAGGGATACGTCCTGTCGTATGGGACACACACACACACACACGTGGAAATCACTGAGTAAAAAGGCACAACTTGTTAACGAGCCGAGCAGCCAGACGGTGTTTGCAAAGGCTCCCATACACAAATGCAAATTAAGGTCATTTAACAGTGGATGTTTGGTGAGAGGCCCGGCTCCAGGGAAGTGCTTTGTTCTGAGGAGCTAATATCATCTATTGGGTTTGGATTTAATAAAGGCAGCCGCTGGAGTGGACATACGACACCTGGGAAGGAAACCTGAGCAACAGGACACAGCGGGAGATAAACGAAGGACTGTTGATGTCTGAAGTGTTGAGGTGACTCCGTACCGGTGATGGCTCTTCGGATCTCGGTGGCGGCCGCCTCCCTCATCTCCAGAGAGGCCTGCTCGCTGTACCAGGCTGTGTGCGGCGTGCAGATCAGGTTCGGGGCATCTTTCAGTGGGCCCTGAGCAAACCTGCAGCATGGGGGAGCAGAAAACCAAAAGCACATGTTAGAAACTACAAACTGTTTGAGAACAGGAACAAAGATCTAACTCTGCTACTAACACGCTCAATTTGAGCTCAGTCTGTAAAATCGGCAGTTGATTGGTTGTAGACGTACATCTAACGATTACTTTCTGTAGTTTCATTTGTATTTATTCAGTGATTTGTGAAATATTTTGCAAATAGGACCAAATGAAAACATACACAGATAAAACAATATATAAAGATTTTGAAAAAGTTTGTAAAGAATTCTTGAAAACGATTAAAAAAATGGTAAATTAGATAAAACATATTTTCTATGAGAATAGAGCATGAATGATGACTTCTGAATGATTGCCAAAGCTAAAGGTAAATGTCACAAAATACTAGTTAAAAGCTAAAAGTAGCAACAATGTAGCTACCGGTAAATGCTAAATGTAACAAAAGGCTAAACTAAACAAGTTTAGATTAACTAAAATTAACATTTGTAGAGAGAACAGCATTTGCATTAACAATAGAATTAGTAGATTAGTAACATTAGTCAAATTAGCAATAGCAGCGGTATAGTTAGCATTAGTCATATTAGCAATAACAATTGTAGAGTTAGCGTTAGCAACATTAGTCATATTAGCAGTAATGGTAGTACAGTTAGCATTTGCATTATTAACAATCATATTAGCAATAACAGTAGTACACTTAGCATTAGTAGCATTAATCATATTAGCGATAACGGTGGTACAGTTAGCGTTAGCATTAGTAGCATTAATCATATTAGCAATAACAGTAGTACAGTTAGCATTAGTAGCATTAATCATATTAGGATAACGGTTGTCAAAGTTCATGCTCAATATTCCAGGTTAAAAAAAAATCCAACAAAATTGAGTCAGGTCATCTGGACATTTTCTTTTTTTGTTGAGACGTTTTGTCTTTCATCCAAAGGACTTCATCAGTCCAAGGAGCCACAACAAACTTTGATGTTTTGAACCACTTTGGTTATGGCTGCCTCAGAGGAGTTGACAGGGGAGAGGGCGGGCCCAAGAAACCATCTCATCACCAAGCAAACTGGTTGGTCCACTTTGCGAGAGTACTGCTTGTGGGACTGAGTTTATTGTGGCTCCTCAAACTGATGAAGTCCTTTGGATGAAGGATGAAACGTCTCAACAATAAAGAAACCGTCCAGATGACCTGACTGAACTTTGTTGTAGTAGTAAAGTTAGCATTAGCATTAAAACGCTGTGTGATTTCACATAAAATATATTTGAAAAGGTTACAAAAATCTTAATGTATTTTGATGTGGATTTTATGTGAATAAAATTTTTTTTAAAGTTACAAAAACAAGCAAGAGTTTCCATCTCCTGATAAGCTAAACATTTTGATGTATGAATTCAACATTCAGGACAAGTGACTAAAATAACTTTTGTTGAAAACATCCTTTGTTGCACCTGTGTCTTATTAACCGAATTTGTTCTGACAGGATTAAAGCTCGTTCTCTGCCTCCGCAGGTTCAGGACCTGCAGAGCTGTGATGGAGCCGCGTCCAGAAGCATGAAGTGCTGTTAGAGTCTCACGGCTGGTTATGGTTCACGTTCTGTGGCTTCTTTCTTTCCTCCCACACAAATCTTTTCTTGTCCAGCCTGCATCTGTTTGACTTTCTGTTCGTGTGCACCTACGTGAAGGGCTCGGTCTCATGGACGTCCAGGGCGGCTCCACGTATCCTGCCCTCCTTCAGCGCCTGGGCCAGAGCTTTCTCGTCCACCAGGCCTCCTCGCGCGGTGTTCACCAGGAAGGCGCCCTGACGCATCTGTAAAACACAAAATAAATAAATAACACGGATCTAATCCGCAGCAGATTGTTCCTTTGATCTTGAGCGGAAGATCAATCTGGGTTTCACGTCTCCGGTTCGAGGGTCTTAAAACATATTTACGCGAGAAGAAAAGAAATCTCGACACTTGAAAGATTCAAGAAGCGCCCAGGAGAAATGGCATCTGATGTGGGATAAAGAATAGTCTTAATCCGAAACCAGGAGATGAAATGAAGGACGGGATAAAAGACGAGGCAGAGCCGCCATCCTTTGCTGCTTGTGCTACTTTTAAAAAATAAAAAGGCACAAAAAATGTGAAAGGAGAGGAGGGGAAGAAAAAAACGCGATTATGTTCGGAAGAAAGTAATCCCTTAATCTTGACAAAAAGCTGAAATCCAGGGGCACGGAGCCAAACGCCGACTGGCAGTCTTTTATTAGACCTTGATGGACGTGACACATAAAAAACATGAATACTCAGGTTTCCATTTTGAAAACCAAGAACCACAGCCAACATTTTAGAGGGAAAAGACCTCTTTCTCTCTTGAAGCAGCAGCTTCAGAAAAGACAGTTACTAGGTTCAGCTGTTACTCCCACTCATTTTGCTGCTCGGACCATCTCGAAGACGAGCAGCGTGTGGGATTGACAGTTCAGCCTTGCAGTTCTTCGGTTGTCCTGCAGATGTCGCTGCAGGCAGACGGTCAGAGCTCTTTTTTAATTGTTTCATTTATTAATTTATTCATTCATTTAAAAGAAAAAAAAACATTGAATGAAAATGATGCAGAAAGAAGAAAATTCTTATAATATCTGCTCCTTATTAAAAAAAAACATAAAATAACTACAAACAACAACTTAGGCTTGACACCTCTGTCTTGTCAAAACTTCAAAATTCACAGTTGAAACCCGTGCCTTCATGTAAAAAGTTTTTTCTCTGCAAAAAGAAGCTGAGAACTTGTTTACTGATTTTTTTATTAATAGCTTTGTGTGAAAAATGCTATGCTAAAGAGCTCCAACCACACCGAGAACCGAAAAACAGGAAAGACAGAGAGCCCATGTCACGTCAAGGGGCCTCCCTCCCATTTTTCTAAGACACGCTGCTCGCTCCCTCACTATCCATCCTTCAGCTAAAAGATGCACTACACTCAAAATAAATTAACCAACATTTCTTTTTAAACGTGACAATAATTACTCATTATCGTCAAATTTTAAACATTATTGTTTATCGCAATAATTTGAGACACTTAATCGACCAGCAAAATTTGTTATCGTGACAGGCCTAATTTCTATTCCCTTAAGGTGATAATGACTTTTTGTATCAGAATTTAACTGAATATTTGGGGGTAATTGTTAAGTTGTAAGTAGCTTACTGCGCAGGTGTGAGGGAGTGAAAGTGGACGTTGGAGTTAACGGTTTCTACGGGAAAATTCTGGAGAAAAAAAGTATGGATGCAAACGCAAGAGCGTAATCTTTATTCAACAGTAATATTTTTTATGAACTCTATACATGACTTGTAAAATATTATATTCAACCAAATCATAAAATTTTAATAATTCCAACTGATGAAATATATTTGTTGGTTGACCATAGCACTTCCTACTTATAATTCTTACAGAATTCTTACTTTTTTTTTTTTTTTTTTTTAAATAAAAATAGGTTTGCAATTGTTTTGCAAGCATTTCCCCAAACTTCAATACAATAGATTACGGTAAATATGGAACAATTATTACATTATACAATATTTACAAAGCTTTGTCATTCAAAAACTATTTTACTTTATACAGTAATGTAATAGATTTAGCTATTTTTAGTCTTAAGTAATTTACATGAGATTTCCATGTCAGCTTCTCATCATTAACGACACCCAAAATTTTTACTGTATTTCATAAATGCCATGAATTTCAATACTGTCAAATGGGACTTCAATAATTTTATTTCTATTACTAAATATCATGTGGTTTTGTTTTTTCCCAAAATTTAATGGTAACTTATTAAGTTGGAACCAAATTTGTATTTTTATGAATTCTGCCAGTATCATCTCTAACATCCGTTCAATATCTTCACCTGAACAAAAAAAAAAAAAAAAAAAAAGTATCATCTGCAAATAAAACATGTGTCAAAACCCTGAGCTCTCCTGCTGCGCAGCTCAGTCCATGTATTTGTCGTAGCCGTGTTCTGGCGCTGATTGCATTCGACAGAACAAAGCAGTGAATTTGTGTCCAGCTTGGGTGGAGCTTCAGATAAAAAGCTGCTCCCACAGTGACGCGACGTCGGGCTCGGATGGGTTCCGACGGTTTGTGTACCTGTTTGATGGTGAAGTCGTTGATGAGGTGGTGGTTGTGCTCGTTCAGGTTGCAGTGCAGGGAGACGCAGTCGCTCTGGTACAGAAGGTCCTGCAGGGTGTAGACGCGCTGGACGCCCAGCGAGCGCTCCAGCCCGTCCTGAAGGTACGGGTCGTAGAAGATGACGTTGAAGCCGAAGACCTTGGCCCGAACGGCCACCGCCTGGCCCGAACGACCTGAGGACACAAACACAGCAGAACATCAAGAAAACAGGTGCAAAAGTGACAAATGCACCATTTAAATATAATAAATGGATCAGATGAAGACAAAAGTTGGGACTTTCACAACAAATGTTACACTGATGTGATTCAGGAATAGTTTTCATGAACATCTTGTGCATTCAAAGTAAATTTGTTCTGACTTTGTTGCCGTTTGTCTAAAAATGCTTCCATCTTTTTATAATTGTCAAACTTTTACCCCTTAATAAGTTTAAATTGTAAATGTTTGAGATGCGTCAAAATGTTGATGTTTGACTTTTGTTGTTTCAACCACAAAACATAAAAAATAAAACAGTTTAATTTAGTGGAAAACTACAAAAGATGAAAATGAAAGCTACCTTTAACTAACCACTGCGGTTAATGGTTTGTTATAACCATCACTATAATCAGGTCAGGCGGCCATTTATGTTTTAGGAGGTTAAAATCTGCAAGAGTCGTGAGAGGACGAGCCTGCAGACCATAATAAGCCTCTCCCTGCGTCTCTCGCAGACATTTGTTGTGTAGGACGTGAGTGTTGGCTGCAGGAAGCGCTCTGCTCAGCAGCTGCAGCTGAAGAACAAGGTTCTGCAGAGTAAAAATGTTGAAAAGGATCGATTACGTGTCCAGTTGCTCCTTCAGCTGCTAAGTCAAGCACCACTTCAGCATCCACTTGTTTCGATATCGGTCAATTAATCAATCATTTTAAAACAAATCTATTCGAGTTGCTGATTTCAGTAAAACGTTTTATTCCTCGTCTTTAGCCGTCTGTGCTTCTCCCTCGGCTACTTCATCTCTGAACACGTTTCGGCTGCGCACGGAGTTCAGGACTGCGCTTGTTGCGTTCAGCTGCAGCTTGAAGATAATGACGGCGAGCAGCAGGAGAGGGACGAGGTTCTCCCGTCCGTTTTCAACGCAACGGGTCGTCCTGCAGCTCCAGCTCGGCCTCATTTACTGCAGCTTCATTTGTGGCTGCATGACTGTAAATTCTGCAGACTGTCTCTGTGCCAGCTCTTCCTCACAGATCTGCTGAACGCTTAATGTCATTAATAAAAGTCCAAGTTTGGAAGCACTTGAGAAGAAATGCCAGAGAACCAAGGATTTCTCTCCGCTCTGCGTTTCTAAGCTTCGCCTTTTCCCAGCCGATCATTCTGTCAGAGAAAAACCTGAAGGTCCAGCTCCATCTCTGTCACTTCCTGTTTCACTTTCACTCCCCGTTACTGATGAATCCACGCCTGCCAACATCTAGAACCCATTGAAATGATGGGCTTTAATACCGCGACACCTAAAGGCACAAGGTGGGCTGTAATGCTTTTTACCGTGTCTGTTAGCAAAACGTCTGAACCACAAATGCAAATTAAAAAAAAACTTTCAGTAAATAATCCTACAACTCAGTCCAATTCAAGATGGCCACCACAGATACTTATCAGTCAACAGAAAAACTGGCCTAAACAGTGACGTGGTAGCAGCTGAGAGTCATTCACAACACATGCTCTGAGGGTGACATCTTGAAGTGTGAGATCGTACATAGGCTTGTCACGATAACAAATTTTGCTAGGCGATTAATTGTTGCAGAAATTATTGCGATAAATGATAAGATTGTTCGAACGATTTTGGACGGTTAACACAGATTTAAAAGGGAAAAGACAAAGGGAAGAGCACCAGAGTTGAGCTTTTTGTCATCCAGTGTCTTCTGAAGAGAGACACATGAAGAAACAATAAAGCTGATAAATGAAAATTAGGTCAATCATTTTCATTTATCATGCGATTAATTGATTTATTGTTTATCGCGACAGGCCTGATAGTACATTGTTTTTAAAGTTTGACCCAATGCAACTCTGTTTTTCTCATCATAAGATTATCTTTAGTTTAAAACTCATAATTTGCTTCTGTCGGGGAAACCAGTCATACCAGGACTGACCTCCTGACCTTTATGTGTTTGAGTCCTTGTTGATGAAGAAATATTGATTACAGATGGCTCCTCCTGTTAATTCCCCAAATCCCAACTCAATTTGAAGCGACGGGAGCGATACTGCCACTCCTCTCACATAGCAACCAATAAATGAGCTGGAAAAACAGAAGTGACTCATGCTGGACACTTTATGAACTCCTCGGGACACCCATCTGTCTACGATCAAACACCGGGAGACCTTCACGGTCTCCAACATCTCACCGACAACGAGCATTGTTGGTACGAGCGGACAAGGCTTCAGGTGGGAGGATTGGGGTAAAAAAAGGGAAGAAAACGAGATCATTTCATTGCTGCAGCTCAGACGGTCAGCAGCTGTCTGGAACCTGTAGCAGGTATGGGGGTGGAGGGGGTGGTGCTGTGGAGCATATGTGGACACAGACAAGGTGGCGCTCCGGAAAGGCTTGTGAGAAGACGGAGCATCTGACTAACCAGCGATGTTCAGAGACACAACCACACAATCAGCAGCAAAACAGATGCAGTGAGTGAAACACACATTCTTACTACACACAGGTAGATTTAAATCCTGGTTATGTCGGGCGGGGGCGGTGGGGGGGCATGTCTGGGGAGCACAACATGAGAGGGGAGGAGTTGAAAAACATGGAGAGAATAGAAACAGGCTCCATCCACATGGGAACTACATAAGTTTGTATGGTTTTAGCCTTGTGTCTACACCAAGCAACGTTTTAGGAACGGCCAAATGGTAATTTTTTTTTTTAATTCTTGTTTTCATGTGGACGGCCTTAGAAAAAACTATGACATAACACGGGCACAGATTCCAGTCAAATATTTTGTGCTTGTGAATCAGAATGTCCAGATATATATACTTTTGAAAATCACGTTCGGTAGCGCTGGCGCCATCCTACGTCTTCAAAATGTTCAAAAACCCTTCCAGGACCTGCGTCTCAATAAAGAGCCACCCCCATCTGTTCTCTGATTGGACTGTTAAATCTGTGATTGACATGACATCGACCAATCAGCTGAGAGGAAGAACTATCCGGTCATAATTCGTACAAGTTGAAGCTCACAAGCAAGTTGGGGAACGTGAGCGCAGAGTTTTATACCGTATGTAGTTTTTGCTTTGTATCTGTAAACAGAACTTAAAAACAAAACTTTTTTTAAATAAATACAAAGCTTTTTTTTTTTACATGCACACATGTTCAAAGCAGAAATTCTCAGACATTTTATTTCAGAAGGTAACAAAACTAAATTCACAACAAAGCATTCTGATTTATAAGAAAATAAATGACTAGAATTTGTGTCCATATTGTAAATCAACAACGGCGAGCCTAAACGTGTCAGACATTAAAAAAATACTCCTGCTCGTGTTTGTGCTGCAGATGATGTTTTCTCAACTACTAAAACTTTTGACACTACAGCAAACACTGATGAACAACAACTAGACAGAGCAGTTATAAACTTGATATTCACCAAAACCGATGAGGCCGAGGGTTTCTCCACGGATGCGCGCGGCACCTGACGCCACCTCGCGGATCTGCTCCACGCTCTGGACCCGCGTGCCCTCCCGGAGAGCCTGGTACAGCCAGGTGTTCCGCCTGTAAAGGTTGAGGATGTGGCAGATGGTGGAGTCGGCCGTCTCCTCCACAGCTGCGGAGGGAATGTTGCACACGGCGATGCCTGAAAGGAAGGGAACACGGAGAGGCCATAATTAATCTGGCTAATGGCAAAATCCTTATCGGTGTTCATCCGACGTACGTTTAACCCACGGAGAGCTGAGGCTCGAACAGCTGTCTAAAACCTGAGGATGGGGGCTGGGTAAGAAAAAACTGTCTCAGCCTCTATCAAAATGAGACGCCACAACTAATTCATTAGAGCTACCACAAAAATATATAAAAACTTACCGTATTCTTCAGACTATAAGGCGCATTAAGCAAAACAAGTTCACTTTGACAGATTTTTGAGCACCGTGTACCACATCAAACTGGTTCGAGGTCAGTAAGCACAACCAGAATACATAAGGCGCACCAGATTATAAAGTTCACTGTTGTTGTTTTTTTTTTAATTTTTTTTAGAAAATTAAAGTGCGCCTTATAGTCCGACAAATACAGTAGTCAGTTTTACACATATAAAGCTAATACTTAATATGGTACTAGTTGGGAGTCATTCACAGCACATACTCCCAGCACAAGATCTCATAATATTGCATGAGATTGTGCATAACATTACTGTATTTTCTAGGTGTTTCTTTCTTTATTACCGTAATTTCTGGACTATAAGCTGCTACTTTTTTCCCCACATGCTTCGAACACTGCGGCTTATACAATGCTGCAGCTAATTTATGATTTTTTTTTTTTGATTGGCTAACGAGCTTCAAGCCACCAAAACATTTAGCTTCATCACACCCAGGTGCTCACATAGCTGCCCAATACATGCCTCTCTTGTGGGTAGCGATCAATGACTTCCTGGTAGACTACTGTATTTTTATTTTTATATCAGCCATGGTGCTGTTCAAAAAATGTTTTTACTGTATTTGTGCGCGTTACTGGTACGTATGTAATTAAAAGTAAAAAAAAAAATAAAATTTCTATGTAAATATGTTACAACATGAACACAAGTGCGGCCTATTTATATAAAATGTTAATTTTCTTTTTCAATTTAGTGGGCGCGGCTTATATTCAGGTGCGCTCAATAGTCCAGAAATTGCAGTAATTTATCCTAATTTTATTAAATTTCTAATTAATCCTGCACCACAGTAAACACTTTAATGTTTTTCCACATTAAAACATTTCACACGTCTGCACCTGACCTGTTTAGATCTTAATTGCTGGTTATTTTTTACATCTTGCGTGATTCCTTGTGTATGCTCCTTTGTACTGAAACTCTGGCACAACAAATTTCCTGCGGGATCAATAAAGTTCTATCTTATCTTAAAATATGGTGATGATCTTAGTTTGAATACTTCATGAAAGGCAGCGTGTGATATGGCGTTTAATTTTAAATTAGTTTTTGCATTCTGTGTTGCCTTGAAAGGGAAAATATCCAGATATTAAAAAGACAACCTGTACTTGTGCGAGTTTCAGAGACTATGTCAAGAAAAATGCCAGCAGAAGGTTTCCTTCAACCATTTAAACCAGTGACCTTGCGATATTAACTCGCCTTTTTCTCCAACAGGACTTGTTTTTTATAAAAGCGGCTCTGTCTGCCCTCACTCTCCACTAATGTCCTCATCCCACTCTGTATCTCAGAGTAACAGCGCCGTTGTCTCTGGACGGCAAAAATAGCCAGTCTGTTCAATCAATGGTCCTCTTTTCTTCTCCTCGAGAACAGCCATCATATCTTGCCGAGGCCCGATAGCTTTTTGACTCCTGCGCTGCACAGGCAGAGTGCTTTCGCTGAGTGGGTGGCAGTTAGACGCAGTATCTGGTATTGGCAGGGAAATGGCAGCTTTGTCAGCTGTAAGAGCTGTTCGAGCCACCATCCTGCTGATACGAGCCCCCGGTGGCGGTTCAGAGAGAAAACCCAACTCCTCTCCCCCCCATCTGCACGTCTTTCATTCTGTCCCTTTGAACGTTCTGGCTCGCAGTGGGATCGTCACGGTTCATCAAACTATCTCTGAAAATCCACACAAAGAGACGGTAAACAAGCCGACACCTTTGTAACAGAAAAATCACCATCAGCGGTTCAGTATCTTATTTTCCTTAGAACTCCTTCTTCAAATGATCTGTATGGTTTTCCAAATCCCATAATGCAGCAATGTGACATATCCCCAAAGGACTCAGCTAAATCAGATCACTGACGCCTGAGGTAGTGTGTGTCACTGACAGACAAATGATCAAATAAGGAAGACGGCAGCAACAACTCTGATAAAATCAATACGTCAACACAGGATACGGTATATTTCCTGGTGGTGAACACACCTAAACACCTGTTAAAGCTACTCAGGTGTCAAGATTTTTCCATTTAACGCAGAAGTTCTCAAACTTTTTATGCCATCTTTAGAAAAAGAAACATAAGCTCTCCCTCGGCTGAGTAAGATTCAAACAAAGATTTGTTCTTTAGTTTGAAAATCTAATCAAATAGAAACCGCACTTTGCTAGAACAATGAAAGTGAACCACTCCATCAGCCTCTGATTATTGAAAACAAATAAATCAAAATGTACAATCGCCTTTTTAGAACCACGACAATAGGCTTTAATCAATCCCAACAAATGTATCAGCTCAGTATTCTTGCAGCAATAATGGCTGCACTGATTCCATTTTAATTGAGTTTTGTAAAAAAGAACGACACCGCAGTTCAATCTGTGCAATAAACACAATAAATAAATAAATAACAAGTGCAGGTGTTTGATAATGAATAAAGTCCCTTTGTGAGCCAAGACTGTAGTCACTATATTGCAGCTTTAGTGGCTTAAGGGCCGTCCACATGGGAACAGTTTGTGTGAATATGCAAGTGCTTGTTTTTTTTATTATTTTTTTTATTTACCGGTAAGTCTTGCGTCCACATAGAAACTGTATTTTTTTTTTTTTTTTTAATAATAGACCAAACAGAGTGGGGAAAAAATGTTGTGTTTTGTACAAATAAATAAAATGCAATGGAAAATAATAATGTCATCAACCAACTCTAATCTGACTTACGACCCGGGGCGTCTTCTTTTTCTTGTGTTTACCGGTACATCCAGCGTGAAAGCTTTACACTTCATGCATCATGTCCAATTTCTGGTGTGCGTTACAGCACGTTCTACAGGCCTGGCATAGTTACTACATCGTTTTGGCAGTAGTGGCTATAGCTAACCAAGAAATTAGCTTTGCTGATGCTAAACAGGTTAAAAAATTAGCAGAAGCTAATGCTAAACTGTTAAGACGACTTAGTCTGTGTCACACATCTTTTTTTCTACTTCCAGTTGAAGCTGCATCAACAAATCATGTCTTGTCACATGTACACTTAGTAAGCCAATAGCGCACATAACGGACACTTCAAGGCCCGCCCACAACAGACAGGAACAAGCTTGTGAACTTTATTAGCGGACTTAAAGTTGACCAAACCTAATTTAGCGGAAGCTAATTCTGCTAACAGGTTCCAAAGTTAGCGCTAATCCACTAACATAAAAAATGAGTTCCACTATTAGCAGATTAGCAGAACTGTGCCCACCACTGGTTTTGGGTAATTTTGATGTTTTTGTGTGGATGAAGATAGTTCTGAAAACAGTGGGTACAAGGATATTTTTAGAAACCAGTGAAAAGATTATTTTGTAAAAAACTATAACTCCCCCGTGCCTTAGAATTTTTTTCTGTAGGTGATAATTATCAAGTTTTATTGGTTTAAAACAAGTGGTTCACCTAGGATTTATCGTTTTAGCGCATTACTGTTTTATTTTTGTTCTTAACTTGTCAGCTGTCAAAAGTTTTAGACACAACATACAAACAGGTCTTATTTTTTTTTACCATTTACTGTAATTCCAACAACAATCTCCCATCTTTATGTTGTTTAATTTAAAGCAACTCCTTCCCCCCTCCATTTCTCAGCAGGTCCACGTTCACACACTGGCACATGTAGTGTGTGTAAACTGAGTCTAAACACCAACCAGTACATACACCGGACGTCTCGCTTAAATCCAGCTGCGTTTAGTGACATCTTCCATCAGCAAACTCTGTTCTTTTAAGAAAAAACTTTTAGTCGTCACTTCTATCCAGGTAACGTGTCGGCTGACCACTAAGGAGCGGGTCCATTCTGTTTGTCTAATCGTCATGGAAACGTGTTTTGTGCAACACAAAAGCAGGTCTCAGTTGCAGCTGTAAACATTAGTTTCTTTAGGACCATAAAATGAAGTAAAAATAGGAGTTATGGTTATGCACCCCCCAGAGAATGACTGCTCTGATGTAAAGGCCATAGCTGCCCCAAAAATGAATAAAAATAATAAAATATTTCTGATCACTTTTACACGTGTTGTGTTTTAGGTGCGACAGTTTTGAGAGTTCGCACCGAGCTCTCCGGCCGCCTTGATGTCGATGTTGTCGTATCCGCTGCCGATGCGAATGATGATGCGCAGCGCCTTGAACTTCTCCAGGTCCTCTCTGGTCAGGGTGATGGTGTGGTACATCATGGCTCCCACTGCCTCGTTTAGCACCTGCACACACGATTTCACAAAACTCAACTGTGACACCCAGGACTTTTTTTTTTTTTAACCGTCAAATGATTGCTCATCACACTGATCTCTTTTCAGTTCTTTATACCTTCCCTTGTCAACAAGGGGACAACAATTACAAGATCAAGTTCGTTCACTTGACACATCCTAGAACTACAGATGCAGCATGGTTCATTTACAGACCTGCTCTGGCAACAAGTTACTTTAACAGGTTTAAAACAACTGTGTTAAGAGTGTTATCTCAATGTAGTTAGGGCAGAAGCTTTTGGCTGAGGAGAACCAAAATGATGTCATTGTTACGCCACTGTTTTTTTTTCCTGGTTGTCCCACAACAAACACCTTGGAGGTGTTTTCCTATCAGACCTCCCTCCGTGGTTTCCAGCCAGCTCTTCCCAAAACTGACCAGCAGACGGGGCTACAGGTGGGAGGACTGGGCAAGACAAAAAGCTAGAGCTCAGTAAGGCTGGGATGAGGTATTGTGTTGGTGTGTGCGTGGGCTGTAGGTGCATGTGCACAGAGATATAAGGTGTTTTGTGAGGAGAGCATCTGCTGCCTCAGAATGACTCACAAACAGCAGTAAAACCAGTGCTGTAGTCCACGTGATACGCGAGTATACAGTGAAGAACCATAAAAAAAATGCTTGGGAATTTCCGCATAACCAATTAGAAGTGCCCAACGATACGTAATGTTCCCTCAATGCTGCACAGCTAGGGAACTGGGCAAACGTCCAAGCAAAATATTTAGTTATCCCCCTCTTTATTATAAACTTTTATAATGAACTGTCAGAGTGCAGCGGCCTCTACAATCTGTCTGCAGAATGAAGGATCCCCCACACACCCGCCTCCAGTCAAAACTGACCTATCATGTGATTTGTGTAGCAACAAATAAAAATTAATAAAAGTTAAAGAAGAGGTTAAAAAAAAAAAAAAAAAAAAACCCAAAAAACGATGAAATCACAGGCGAGCTTTCATTCCAGCCAATCAGCATCTTCTGGAGTTTCGGCGCTGACGTGCGATAAAGCTAAGTGGCTACAAACAACATTGTCTTCTAGTTTTCAAAGCTTTGTACTGCATATTTCATCGCATACCGAGGAATAATATTTGGCGTTGTGGATTTATCACAGATGTTTACGGTCGTGCAACGTTGGTAAGTAAGCTAATCCCCATGACTTGTGGCCGTTTTTATCATGCTGTGTTAGCAAACAGTAGTGCTCGGTGTATATCTGGATGGGACTAAAACAATTTTGTACAAAGTGTTTAATTGTTCAAGTTGTGTTTATTAGTCATATGCAAGGTTAACACAAGGTTAACACAAGGTTAACAGAACAATGAAATGCTCAGGATGAGAAGAACCAATTTGACTCGCTAAAAAACAAAAACAAAGAAGAAATAAGGAAATCCAATAAGGGTACAAAAATAAAAGTATTAAAAAGTGAAAATTAATTATAATATTTACAACATCCTAAAGAGAAAATAGTAAACAAGAACATGGTAGAATTTTAACGATTCAAGCAGTATGAATAAGTATTTCAAGGTAGTAATATAAGCTTAAACGGACGTGATATATATATATATATTGCACATAACTAACATAACATTTCTAAGCACAGTATGTAGAGTACACCACTGAGAACAACATGTTGCAGAGAGGGAAAGACCGGACCTAGAACCTGTGTTTCTGGATCATAACTGCACTCAGACCCTGGACTTTCTGTTTAAAAAAAAAAAAAAAAAAAAAAGATCTGTAGGTTTAAGCTCTGATCACATAGTAGCAGTTAAAAATCTGCTGAACTGACCTGATGACATTAATACTAAAAAAAGGGGCATGTAGGTCACTGTGCTCACCTCCTCTCTTGCAAACATTTAGGCCAATCCTTCTGTAAATGCATTTCTGCTGGGTCTAAAAGTTGTACAGGTGAGTTTAACTTGCTTCTGAGAAGTTGGAAACTGCCTTTTAAACCCAACAAGTTATCTTACATCTGTTGTTTTAATCTAATTTTATTAAAAACGACACAAACGTAATCATCTTCGAGCAGGCTATCAGAATAAACCAGCAGTTATGGACAACCACGTGGTGGTGCTGTTGAATCTGACTCAGCTTTCCTTACAGTTTCAACAAACGGCAAAAAGAAAATCAGGCTAAACATCACTCAGAGGTCTGAATCTTGCCTCCTACAGGGATCTGTTACTGAGAGACACCAGCGGCTCGTCAAGGTGACCCGGTCCTGTGATTCACTGTGATGAGGATCTAAACTACTCACCCCCCCTCGGTACGAGCCAGGGCCCCTGTCAGCGCCTAAATAACAGCTCTACATTCACCTCCAGCCAAACTGAATTAGCTTTCCTGTGATTAGTAGATTAGCTCTGAATTTCCATATTGCTTTTATTAGCACCGTGTCCTGGACAGGCCTTCCAGATACTAGTTCAAGGTTAAAACGCTCCTTACACACAAAAATGCACACACACCTTTCGCCCTCTGTGCTGACGGCTGAAAGTCTCGTCTTACTTTAAAAAAAAAAGAGAACTTTGTAGTTTACTTCAATGAAAATTTTCAGTATTGAAGTAACATTTTCTTCACTGCGCTCAAAGTTTTGTGCTTTCGGGAAGTGTTAAAATGTGTTTTAACTATATATCTATAATAATGTACTATATATGTTTGATTAGGGTTTACTGGGAGGGGTTAAATGGTTAGAAAGTCATTTTGTGAGTGATCAGTGGACGCAGAGTATAAAAGCTGATAGAAACATAAAAAAACTGCTCATCCGTTCTTAAAACTATTGAGCATTTATGTCTTCATAACAACATTAACACTGAATGATGACTGCACACAACAATGATCAGTGGGTTATAAAAGTACCGTAAGCTGTGACTGTGACTTTTTTGGGTCACGGGAGTCACAGGTGCCCATGTCCAGCAATCACTGTGTGAGAGGCGGGGGACATCCTGGACTGGTCTCCAGTCCATCACAGGGACACATAGAAACGAGACAAACAACCATTCACTCTCTCACTCACACCTAGGGTCAATTTAGAGTCACCAATCAGCCTAACATGCATGTTTCTGGTTTGGGGGAGGAAACTGGAGTACCCGGAGAAAATGCATACACGGAGAGAACATGTAAACTCCACCCAGAAAGGTCCCCGGACCAGGATTTGAACCAGGGCAACCTGCTCGCTGAGAGGCAGACTTATTTATACTAATTCATCCTACTTGCACAGTTATATTGTTGTTTACTACTCTTCTTTTGAACCTTGTAAACATTATATTTCTTTTTCACTTTATGGTATTTTATTTTGTACTTTTATTGCACACTTTTTTTATTTTTTATTTTTTTAGCGAGTCCGATTGGTTGTTCTCATCCTGAACATTTCATTGCATTGTTGACCTTGTGTTGACCTGCATTTTTAATTTATTTATTTATAAAAATGTATTCATAAAAATAAAAAAAACAATCCCATAAGCTATAAAAATACAAAAAATTAAATGAAAGGCAGCAGAAAGAAGAAAAAAATCTTATTATAGCTGCCCCTTTTTTCAAACAATTAGTTCAAACAATAATAATCTTCAAGTAACAGAACAAAATTAATAACTCTTCTAATTTTTCTAACTAATAAATACACATTAAACTACTTCATACATTTTTTTAACAATTCAGTTTTGATCATTTTCTTAAATGTACACATCGACTTAGCATTTTTAACATCACTCTCCATGACAAATAAACAAACATAAGAAGTAGCCTGACCAACAGCTCTCCTTGTGTGAATAGAGCACGCTCCGCTTCTCTCATGGATCCTAACCAACCCCCACCCAAATCTCCTGCAGGTGAGGGGCATTTCACTTCAGGACAAATTAAGATTGCTGATCGGTCAGTGGCGAACGAGCCTACTGGATTGATTGACAGTAGGCGTCGAGGAGCCCACTCATGCAAAACAGTTCATAGATTTTACTGGCCTGTTTAAGAGTGTCATCATTTATTTCAAATTTACCAAATATTTTGGTGAATCTAAGGTTTGAGAACTAAGCTTCCTTACAAAACTCTAGGTTTCTTAATTTTTTAGGGATGTGGAATTAAAATTCTGGAGTGCTTGAGCACCCCCAAAAAGAGGCTAATATCGCCACTGGCTAATTCTAAGTTGTTTCGTATCATTAGGAAAGGACCATAGCTATCCTCACTTTGTCCAAAATCTACATTTTCTTTCCTAATAAGCTCACACAACACAGAATAAACGTCTCTGCCTCGCACAATAAATTAAGAACAAAATATTAGATTTATAAAAGACAACAAGTTCAACAAACCAGCTTAGACCAAATTTTATCCTCAATTTTCAGTCTTTATGCTAAGCTAATGGACTTGTGTAGCATCCGTTAAAAAAAAATAATAATTTCAAACTAATGAAAAACTTTATTTTACCAATGTGACCAAATTATGCATCACTATTCCACATGTAAAAATATTAAAGCTTTAAATATGCAGGTTTTATGTGCTTTTTATCAAATCTGTTAGCTTGCACGAGTTAGCATTTTGCTAAGTTGGTTGTGCAAGAATATTATTCAGAAGAAGCAACATTATCAATCAGCAGAGTCGTCAAGAAAAATTCTCTTTTTATTGATTTGCTAGAATTTGTCAAGTTCAGTTTGCCTTCCATGGTGAGACAAAGGCATGTCCTCTGTTCTTTACAAACAGGATGTCTTACAGAAAATTAGGCTGTTTTATACCTCCCAATGTTTGATTTACATAAAAAAGTTTGTTTCTGCAAATAGCAAAGTTCTTCAAATAACATGTAATCTAACTGACTGAAAAAATAATCAGGCAATAAAGTGTCTCTAAATGCTGTTAATTTTAGGATAAAATGAAAAAATGCATTGTGTAAGTCTTGTCAACTGCAACTGGTTATTAAATGGAAATCAAATTTAAAAAAAAAAAAAATTGAGGAATTGTTTAATTGGCTTCTTTTCACATAAAAGGCTTGGATCAAACAAGGTTTTTACAACATGTTAGATTCATTACATCCTCTGCTTACAGTAATGGTGATTTATTGTTTCCCTAAGCTCAACACTTCAAGTAGATGAGCAGAACTGGACAGTGTAATAAGCCAATATTGACGCTACGCTGTGTGGGCTATCATCCAACTTTTACAAGCCACATAAAGCAGAGCGGTCATTGACTTTGGCTGATGATCACAGGTGGTGCATGTTGGATTTGGATGCTCAGTATTTTCCTTTGTTTCATGATTTCACTGTCACAACAGAAATAAGGAATAATCTGACTGCAGACCTGACATAAGCAAAGGCCACTTTCAAATTATCCCCTCGGCCAGTCTTTCATGTAACTTTCTATCATGCATTGTATGTTTGTGAGTATGAGTGTAGCAGCTGGTGTCTGCCTTGACTACATTATGCTGAAAACCCTCAGTTATCAACACTACATCTCTGCATGCATGCCTCACAGGAAAGAGATTGGACATTTTCAATCTATAACGCCCCTCTGGGTATCCAGACTGCAGGTTATTACTGTGAACGGCTGAATATGCCGGCAAGGTGAACATTACAATCATGTTTTTTCCTGATAAGGCAGTGTTAAAACAAACAAAAAGCTACCCGCTTCCCCTTTCTCTTTGATGCCCAAGGTCTTGATTGAAATGATCTTTATGCAAATGCTTCCTTTTTAATATGTCCTATTTTCATAAGGAAAGATGCAGCGGCTCTCTATCCTCAGATGGAGAGATAGCACTTGGTGATACTCATCTTTGCAGACATATATTGTTTTGCCGCCGAAGCGCTGCATAAAAACCAATAAAGAACCTCTACAAGCCAATGTAATTACACTGCATACCAGCCATTCGAGACTCTATTAGAACAATGGTGCTGATATAGGCATCATGCACTGTGCCACAAAGTGACATTAAATCATAATGAAGCCACTATAGTTTAACTGGTGATTGTGCCCGAAGACAATATAACAGGGCTAACGTATCAGTTCTGTGATAGACGTGGACATAAGCGAGCGACCCGGCTCATTTCTGATGGTTGGGGATGTGCAAGTGTGTGTGAGCGTTCAGGTGTGCTCTACCTTCTCGTGGATCTCCTGTGTGGACTGGGCGTCGCAGAAGGCGACGGTCGCTAAGTCTTTCAGGATGGGCATCTCCACGGTGCAATCCCGTCCGTCCAGCAGCGCCACCAGCGGGCGCGGGTGCATCGGCCCGTTCATGATTTGGGGCCGAATACCTGGAGAGACAGATGAAGAGGCAGATTGAACTGTAGACTAACTAAAGATAATAGACTTACAATAGTAAAGAGTCAACACAGAAAATAGAAACTGTTGTTTCTTATTGCTTATAAAATGACAGAGTGTATTTTAGCCGTTTACCTTAATTTACAATAACTGAAACTAGCACCTGGAAAAACTTGAGAAAATAAAGTTGTTGGTTTTTTTTTTTTTTTTTTTTTGCAAAGAATTGTTTATGATTATTTGAA
>JARVLU010000489.1:20356968-20374153 GCA_031762415.1 Simpsonichthys santanae
AGCCAAACTGGACCCCCAGACCCATCAGCAAGCCCGAGAGCTGGTAGCCAGCCCATGAGGATTTTCGAGCAGGGTCGCGCCGTCATAGGTCTGGCTTCTCTCTGGAGCCTACAGCCACTACCCCGAGCCAGACAGCCGACCAGGACCGGAGGGGTAGATCTACCGAAACGGTACCAAGTCAAAGTGGAACCAGTCCGCTGCTGTTCTGCCGAGCTGGTGAGTAAATTTTAGTAGGTACATATAAGTATGTTGTTAAAATGGCATAGGTTTAAGAGTTTAAAACATTGTAAGAGTGTGGGAAGGGTTTCTAAAGCCTTAAAATATATATAAATACTACAATAACGTCGCTACTTCACGTATTTTCACTTACTGTGGAGGGGTCCAGAACGTAACCTCTGCGGTTTAGATTGTACTTGTAAAACTCTTTTCACAGTGAATAAAAAATGACTAATATAATGTAATATAATGTTGGGTTTTATACCTGGATTATTGAGCATGGAGACTGGTGTTTTGAACCAGTTAGACATGACTGTTTATGAGGGAGGGGGCGGGCACCGGAGGAGGGGGTGTGCCCCAGAGGCCGTCTTAGCACCAACATAAGTTTTTTTTCCCCCCACTTTGGAGTAGGTTATTGGGAGAGAAGCAGTTTTGTTTGGTGTTTCCTCAGACGGATGAAGCCTTCTGGATGGAGGGCGAAATGTCTCGGCACAATAAAAAGAAAGTGTCCAGATGACCTGACTGAACATTGTTGGACTATACACCAACTGGTTTGAAGAGTTACGTTTGTCACAACTTTGGTCTCTTTGCACAAGAGCATGCAGCTCGACTATGGAGAAATGCAAACATCTGAAGTCTAATATCTATTTGTTTAAGTATTTCTTTTTCAGAAAGACCAACAGCGCTCAGATTAGACTGAATCATACTGACGACAACGTAAGCCTTTGTGGGTTATTTGAAAGAAGTTCTGTTTTGATATGGATCTAATCTGCGTATGTCAAGAAATCAATCTGAGCAGGCAGGCAGAATGAGGGCATTACAGGAATTCAGAGTTCATTGATTTCTATAGAAACGGTTCAGTTAAATAACACTGACTGTGTTTACAGTGGAGTGGTAAACACCACAAATAAAAAAACTAATGATTATCCCACAGAATTACAGCAAAGAAACTCATAGGCAGTTTAGTTTAGAATATTATACGTAGTATGAATGTTTATGAAACATTCACACTATTGGGGTCCATTTTTCTTCCGTATGTTTTCGTTGAGATTCTTGTCCCGTAGGTTTTCAGCTATTTCAACAAATCATGTATCAAAACGTTCAGCTCTTTCAGGACAATCCTGCTGTGACTTTTGGTATTGGTGTAACTTCAGCT
Organism: Simpsonichthys santanae; assembly: GCA_031762415.1. NCBI lineage: Eukaryota > Metazoa > Chordata > Actinopteri > Cyprinodontiformes > Rivulidae > Simpsonichthys > Simpsonichthys santanae. The sequence goes on from JARVLU010000489.1 coordinate 20,358,341, forward strand.
TTTAGAAATATTTATCCTTTTCTGACACTTTTTTCCTCATACAAAATGAATTGAGCTCATTTTACATCCTTCAGATCTTTAGATCTGTTTACAACCTTTTATTGCTCTGGTCACAGTTTGTTCCTCTTCAGCTATTTTCAGTTTCCTTGTGCAAATGTAAACATTTTTTCAGGTATTTTTAGCTAATTTCCGCTGTTTTGTGCTCCTTTCAGGTAACTACAACACTGTTGTGCTTTTTCTATCTTCTTTCTGCTCATTTCAGCTTGTTATGCTCCTTTAATTTAAGCTTTTTCAACTAATTCCACATTTTTTGCATTAATTTAAACTTTTTTCAGCGTAATTTGTGTTTTTCTTTTCCAGATAAATTCCATTTATTTTATGCTCATTTCTGCTTCATACAGCCTAACTGGGCGAACATGTTCTTTCTGCTTTCTTGTGCTAATTTAAGCTAGTTCTACCTTTTCAGCCTTTTAGCATTTTCAAGCTAATTTCAGCTGTTTTCAGATAAATTCAAGATTTTCATGATAATTTCTGATACTTTCAGGCTAGTTAACCTCTTTATGCTATCAGCTTGTTATACTTGTTTCAGCTTTTTTTCCTGCTAGTTCCTGCTATTTCAGCTACTATTTAAATGTTTTGTGCTAATTTTACTTTTTCAGCTAATTCCACCTTCTTCTTTTTTTTTTTTTACTCATTTTAACTCTCCACTTCATTTTGGTAGTTTAAGCTTCTTTCTGCCTGTTTAGCTTCTTTTCGGCCATTTTTACTCATTTTAGCTATTTTAGCAAATTTACTAATTTTTTGTGCTCATTTCTTTAAAATTTGATTCAGCAAAGATGTGTTTTTCTGCTTTCTTATGCTAATTTAGGCTAGTTCTTCAGATCACCTACATTTCAGCATGTTTCTTTAGTTAATTTTGGTTGTTTTTCAGCAAGTTCTTCTGCAATAAGCATTCACACTGCATTTTTGCAGGAAATGCAATTTCTCTAGTTCAAATAAAAATAAATATCCTTAGTTTTTCTAGCATTTTGATAATAAAGAAGCTCAATAACATTGTCACTCAGTGCAGAATAATTTCACTCATGTGAAACAGTGCACAGTTTTGGCCATGTGTGCAAAACATTTGTTTTCTGCAAAAAGAACCAAGCTTTATTTTGTGACAGGAAAATAATCCAATCAGAGTTTGGATGAAGCACGAGCCAATTCTTGCATATCCGAGCTAAAAAAGCTCAATTTTGTTTTACCCTTTTAAGAATGTCAAGTTATTTTACACTTCATGAGCAGAGAATGAATTACGTAAAATCATCTCAGCTAAAAACCATGACTGCTCACTCAGCAACTTAGGTAAAGAGCTGAAATCTGTGTTGAACAGAAGAATTTCTTTCGCCACCTATACAGAAACAACATTGATAAATTGATAGTCATTTATGATGTGTTGGACATTCTTTAGACACAAAACGCACAGAAGTAGCTTCATTTCTAGTGAGGCATTGGTAACTGTACGATTTATGATGAAGCATTAACAAGTTTCCTGTTTAGGATTTTTTAAACTACTTTGAAGTATTTTGTGCTATTTAACCATTCATACATCAAAATGTTCAGCTCATTCAGGAATGATGTGTTTTGACTTTTGTTTTTGTTTTATTCTGGAGTTCAAAAATAACAATCTAAGGAAAAAGTCCCAATGAAATACATTGAGATCATTTAAAAACCTTCCACATTGTTCTCCTTAAAACCTACTTCAGCTACCATTTTGTTGCTTTTAGCTAGCCTTTTACTACATTTAGCTTACAGGCAGTGTTTACCACATTTAGGTTTTAATTTGTTTTTCATTATTTTTAGCTTCTGTTTTCCTACTTTTAGCTCTTTTGCTATTTTTATCTTTAAGCTGGCATTTGCTACTTTTGCCTACAGTTTTATTACTCTTTTTAGCTCATATTTTAAACTTTTAATTAATGCTTTGCTAATTTTTAGCTATTTTATGAATTTTAGCTAGTTTTATTACTTTTGTCTTTTAGCTGATATTTTAAACAGAAGTATTGCTTTGCTAATTTGAGCTATTTTCCTACTTTAAGCCATTTGCTACTTTTATTTTTTAGCTGGCATATTTAGCTAGTTTTATTATGGCTTTTAGCTTGCATTTTAAACTTTTAAGTAATGCTTTGCTAATTTTAGCTATTTTGCAACTTTTAACTAGTTTTATTACTTTTCAATTTTAGCTGGTATTTTAAACTTAAGTATTGCTTTGCTAATTTTTGCTAATTTGCTACTTAGCTACAGTTTTGCTATGTTCTACTTTTAGCTACTACTTTACTACATTAAGCTCTTTTGCTACTTTTAGCTACAGTTTTGCTACTGTTAGTTTTTAGCTAGCATTTTAAAACTTAGCTATCTTGCTGACATTTTTTTTTTTGGCTTCTATACCACTTTTTTAGTTTTAGTTTTTATTAGCATTTAGCTTTTTTGTTTGTTTGTTTGTTTGTTTTAGCAAGTGTTTTACTACTTTTAGATATCATGTACTTTATGTTTTGGAATTTTTAACTTTTATTTAGTGTTTTGCTAATCTTAGCATGTGGATGTTTTAGCTTTAAGATAATGTTAACTTATTTTAGCCTGAACAAATTAGCTTCAACTTCTTCAGCTAGTTTCAGCAGTCATTCAGCACATGCGCTGCATTTTGCAGAAGATGCCCTTTTTAGTATTTATTTAAGAAACTCAGGTTAATCCACTGAGAAGCATCTGCCTTGGTAGGAGCAGGCAGGGTAAAATACCACCCCTCAGGCATAAATGCCACTAACAAACACACCCATGCACATGCACACACACACACACACACACACACACACGAGCCCTTCAGCAGCTGTCCAGATAACGAACCTAAGTCAACACTGCCTCTCTGCTTTTGTTTTCTCCGACTCCCCTCTTTTCCTTTCCTCCCACGCCTCTGTCCCTGCGGAGCTGCAAGGACCGGGGCTGAGACGATGCAGGGATGAAGGATGGAGATAGTGAAACAGAAAGAAAGAGAAAGAGAGGAGGGATAAATTACAGCATGGGAATGCAAATGAGCATATTTTATTTGGGGGTAGCCAAAGAGGGCAGGCGGGCTTTATCTTTCTTGCAGGAACAGCCCCCCTGTGGCCTCTGGATCAGTTGTAGCGAGAGCAAAAAGGAAGAAAAGCGAACACTTTCACTTTGTCTTTTTACTCGGGGACGAATAAAACACGGAATATAACAAATACAAAACGTACAACTCTCAAAGGCTGCTGCAGTCATAAAATAAAAGGAATGTTTTATGTGCTTTTACACTGCCACCATGGCCTCTCCTTCCCAGCTCCTTCTTCCATAGAACAAACCACTGAAGTTGCAGAAATAAGGGCACGCAGCTCGGCTAAACGCAGCCCTGCCGTAACCGCTGCCACCTCCCCCATCTGGAAAGAGAAAGTGAGCTAAAGGGAATTAGATGAGGATGGAGCAAGCAGCCAGCTGCAGGTGGTCTCCAGATGTGGCGGCTCTGGGGACACGCCACTCAAGTGCTGTTAAGGCCAACTCAGAGCTCCCTCCTTTGCCTTTTCCTTCCATCGCCCCTCCTCTTCTTATAGAGACAGAAGCCATCTGGCCTGGCAAAGTCCCACCCGCCCTGTGTGCCATGCAGCGTGCACGAGTTAAAAAAAAAAGCATGCACAATAACACACAATGCCTCCTGCCCCCCTACCCCCCAAAAAATCTGTCACATGGCTATTAACCCATCGAAGCTGCAGCCCAGCTGTGCTCCATTACAATAAAAACTCTGAGGTCACGGGGTCCTGTCAGCCAGGAGTCAGCCCTCAGACACTATACGGTGTCCACTTACAGCCTTTTAAAGCACACTTTGCTGAAGACTTACAGCCATTTTCATCATCATACCCACCCCCGTGGAAACAAACTCCCACCCACCTGCTCAACCGCCTCCTTGCACCGTGGCAGATGATATTTCACACTTTCCTCATGCAGCGCAGCCTCTTTCCCCGGAACCAAAAATTCTCAGAAACCTAACCTAAGTTTGCATTTTGGGAACACAACACCATACATTAACACCTGACACCTTCAGGCCACACAGATGCCGCCACAGGTCCGATATGACATCAACTTGTGAGTTACTATGAGCCGAAAGCGAGTTAACCTGAAGGTAACGGGATGCTCTCATTGAAATGAATAACAAATGACCAAATGAGTCCCAAAAATGTTTCCTGGAAGACTATTCAGAATGAATCAAATTGCTTTTTTCTTTCCCATTGTCTGTCATTATACCTCCGTTTAAAATAGTTTGGAAAAGGTTAGCCACTTAAAGCCCTGGCTACTTCTTGCATGAACATTTGGTCTTTGTACAGCTTGGGAATACTCTTAAAAGGATTCCTGGGTAATTGTTGGTGCTGAGGTAGAAACTGGTATTAGAAGAAAATGGACTGTAATGAGAAGAAACATAACGGGCGACGAGACACACACGGGGTCAGTTCTGCACAGCTCTCTGTGGTATTACTAAACAAATAAAAGTCGTACTGTATATGCATTTAAAACAACATTTAAAACAAAGAAGAAGAGGCTGGAGCCTTAACCAGTAGATTTTAATTATTATCGCCCAATGCCAAAAGGTGAAGGTGGATGATTATGTTTTTGTTTGAATAACTGAACAAATTTCAATAAAACTTGCAAACAAAGTAACCATTACATGTTTCTCTATGATTCCTTTCCAAGTTGATTTAATCCAAGACGGCCGCCACAGCCTGCTGAAATTAATCACAAAATTGGCTACAACTCAGACACTTTTACAAATATTGAGGTAAAGTTTTGTGTGGTAGTATCTGAGTCTTATTCCCAACACATATATATGATGTTTGATTTATTTTATTGTCTATTACATCCTTTAAATTGATTTTTTATTTATTTACTTATATATATGTGTGTGTATGTGTGTGTGCGTGCGTGCGTGTGTGTATACAGTATAAGGCGTACTAAAAATCCTTTACTGTATTTTTTTGGCCTATAAGTCGTGGGGTTTTTGCATAATTTGCATGCCCTGCGACTTATAGGCCGAAGAAATGGATTTTTGCCCATATTTATAAACCAATATTTGGCTATGACCGTTTTCATTAATTCTGACTGATAAAGGAACAGTACATGGCAGAAGAGTAGTACAGAATTAGCAGTAAGGCATGCCATTGTATCATGTAATAGGTAAACCTGGCTATAATGACAAATTCAAAAAAGTTCAAGACAAAAACAATTGGACTTTATTAATTATACTTCATTATTTTTGTCTTGAATTTTTTTTAACATGTCCCGAAAGACTGAAAATCTTCACCATCTATTAATGACACAATCGGCTTGCCACAGTCTTCCACCTTGGTTCTGCTCACTGCTTGGAGCAACCATCATTAGCTTCATTTCACTGTAGCGCCTCGGCGAAATGCAGCTAATTTGACAGTCAAAGTGCATTTATTATGTAAAAGTTCAATTGAGACACACCTTTTCTATAATTTTGAGCAAACAAATACAGGTAGTCACCGAGTTACGAACGAGATCCGTTCCTACGGCTCGTTCGTATCTCGATTTACCATAAGTCGGAGCGCCGGCCGCGTGGCTGCCGTAACTCCGCATTTTCGGCCATAAATCGAAACTGAAACCACGTGGCGGCCGTAAAGTCTTTTTAAACACGTTTTTTTCAATGTAAAACAAAACAGCGTACTTAGAACGCCGTTTTAATGTGTTTCCAAGCAGTTAGCTAACAAAATACCCATAAAAAAGACAACGCAAGGTGTGATGACGTCACTGGGGGCGGCGCCGTAAGTCCGAAATGCCGTAAGTCTATGGCGCCGTAAGTTGGTGACCAAGATAGTTAAAGTCCTCCCGGGAACGCTCCTGCGGCCGCCATTTGGCAGCCAATTGATTTTTGGCACAACACCGGTCCACATTTCCGGGTTTGGCCCACATTTCTGGGTTGTCAGCGGTGACGCAAAACAAACGCGGCGCATCAGTGGTGACGCATAACAAATGTGACGTATGGTGAAGTGACATATTTATGGATTTTTCCACTTTATTTGACAAATATGGACTGATGAGACTTATAGGGCAGTGCGACGTGTACGGCGGAAAATATGGTAATTTTCTTGAAAATCAACATTGAGTCTTATAATCAGGAGCGCTGTATGCATTAATTATGGCTGTGCTTACTGACCTCGAACCAATTTTATGTAGTTACTGTGAATGAGTTGAATAAAGTTTGACTTATCTAACTGTTTTGTTTCCCATGATGTGCCTTATCTATGAAAACAGACCTGTCCATTGATATTGTGCCTTATAATCCGGTGCGCCTTATAGTACGAAAAATATGGTAGGCCTTTTAATTGTCTTAGAATCTACTTTATGATAAAAAAAAAAAAATCTTAAAAGTTTTTATCCTTCAGTGTTTTAACATCAGCCTGCCCATTAAAAAATAAAAAATAAGACACTCATACCAGCACATGGTGGACAAAGAAAGATTAGCATGTGACTATAATGTTTCTAGATGTAAAAAAAAGACTGAATAAAAATGTTGCACTGCTACTTGAAGGATTTGTCCCACTAATCCTTGCTGCCTATTCTAAACGTTCTCACATGGGAGGTGTTCTGAGAGGCTCTGCCATGTTTGCTGGCGAGTGAGCTGAACGAACGGCAACTAGTAGCATTGATTTGCAACATGAGCAAATCAAACCACAGATAGTCAAGACTAGGATGAGAACAATAGTGTAAGACGTGGGGGCCGCATGGGAAATTGACAAATGGTCGATGAGGACGACCGCAAACGACCGAAGTACTCGTTCCAGGAAGAGGCCTCGCTACATCCGATGAAAGTTCTTCCAAGAGGAAAAAATATCCACAAAAACATATTACTGTTTCAATTTTATTTCTACTCTTGTCCTATTCTGTTTCCAGTGACTCTCTGCCCCCACCTTGTTGGCCACAAACTATGAAAAAAGTAAATACATGTGCAAGGTAAAGCAATTGGTTAACCTTTGAAATACCCTAGCAATGAGATCTGCTGCTCTTTACTCGTTTCAGCTGGAAAATAAGAAGAAAAAACACACACAATGTTGGCCACCACTTCAGAAGAGATATTCAAAATCCATGAGCTTTTTCATTTCGCACTGATGAATAATTCAGGGTGACCTGCCCAACACTGAGTGAGGGAGACGGAGGGGGAGGGAGATTACATAAAAAAAAAAGAAGGAGGAAGAGTGGGGAGGTGTGCAGAGGTAGTTGTCTGTTTAAGTGGATGCAGCTGTTGCTGTTCAACAAGCACAAAACCAACCTCCTTCCTTGAATCCTGCGCAGCCAGTGAGGGTAAAATACTGGAGAATTGATGCGAGACAATTGGGAGGATCGTATCAAAGCAAAGCCAGGTTTTACAGAACGTGTCGATGCTGCTCAGATGTAAACAGAACAGCTGCAAAACGAGGAACCAAGTGGAGCCAACGTGACAGTGCAATCCTCTAAAACAGCTGAATGCTTCATCTCCGCAACCATAGAGCTAAAACTAACAGAACCTTTTAACACAGACAGATTTTGATCTCTGCTTGCTTTTTCAAAAATTTTTTAAAGAAATTTACAAACATTTGAAATACCTAAATATATTTAAACTAGGGCTAAACAATTAATTTCATTTGCGATAATATCACAATATGATAAAACAAGATTTTCTAATCACAAAGTCAGCAATTTGATTGGTCACATGTAAAACAACAGCATGTCTTTAAACGCCAATCAGGCTGCATATTGTCCCCTCATTAGCACATTCATCAAATCTAAATAATCCTGCTTTATTTAAAGCCAAAGAACCACACGGTTGAAGTGATTAAACCACTTTTTTAATAACATCAAGTGCTGTCAGATGGCACCTATAGGTTGTGAACAGAATTAATTTGAGAGGAAAAGCTAAAAAGTTTGCACACTCATATTACATTTAAAGCTCCATCAGTGGGATTAATTAGCATTTAATAGTTGCAGCAATTAAATAAGGGGCAAATCTAAACTTCATTGTCAACTTCAAGGAAATAATAGTTCCTCAGACCATGCGCAGAGGTCAGATGTTACTATCACACACACAAACACAAATACACACTCAGGCTGTCACACGCAGGGAAAGACCAGCTGTTCCTCATTCACTCAAAAGCTCCGTTCCCTTCACGGGGCTGGCTGCCTTCACAGAAACCATTAATCCCACGGCGAGCGCAACTGACGGGTTGGAAACATCATCCATGAGAAAACAGTGATGAAGAAGCGGGGCGAGTGGACAGAGCTCGACGACACTTTGGTCTCTCTTGTTTTGTTTTTGAGCGAAAGAGAAAAAAGGAACTGCTGTGGTGGAAAAATAGATTTATTTTTTTCTGGCTGTATGTCCCTCGAGGACACGAACAATACAGGAGGGGGTTGAGTGGAGATGGTGCAGCAGATAGTAAAAAATTCATGTAACATTTAGCAGTTTCTCAGGAAACTGGAGACAGATGAAAGAAGGGCTGCAGATAAAGATAAGACCGTTTAACTGCGTGTTCTTTGCAGAGCGTGTGGTGCACGAGAAACAGTTTTGGTTTCCACTAATCACCTGTTGATTTGACCACAGTTTTTATTTTAATAAAACATCATCATGACTCTGTCATCTGTAAGTTTAAGAGATAAACTACTCCGACACTTTTCCTGTGGTGCCAAGACTGAATTAGGTTCAAGGTTCTTTATTGTCATTTGCATCATATGTGGAACAAAATTGTGTACTCGAGGTCCCAGTTACACCCAAAGGTAGCAAATACTGTATATAAAGTATAAAAATAAACAGTATACGAGGAGCTAGGATATACACTAAGCAATTATAATGTGAAATAATGCGTTACATTAAACAGCAGCCCGAACATGAGTCTGTGAGCACATGGGTTTGGGATTATATTAGAGGCAAGAGATCAGCAGCAATTAAGACTAAGAACTGGAACTATGAACTTAATTTTAAGGATGCACGATATTATCGGCATGGTATCGACCAATATTAACATTAAAGTTCAATATTGGACATCAGCCGTTCCATTAAAATAACTCACAGATATAAAAGGCGCTGTTCTTGTATGACAACCCAGTGACAAGGATGCCTGTGGCGCCAGCGCAACATGATGACATCATGCGCGCTTACCTGATCTGATCACGGCGGAGAGGAAGAAGTCAAAATGTCGGCGGTGTGGACTTTTTTTTTTTTTTTCATTGAGGAAAAATCCGAAGATTGTTGGACTACATTGAGCCTCACAAAATCATCCCCAGTCTGAGATATTTTTCTGACATAGCCTTACAACGAGTTGCAAGCCGTCATTTCCGACATCATTGAGAAGCTAATAGCTGATCGCACTTGGGTGAGTTTTACTACAGACATCAAGTGTTAGCCCCGTTAGCATGATTATTCTTAATGGATAAACAAAAACTTTGAACTTAAAAAAGCTGTCCTTCATGCACAGGAGTGCAGAGGATCTCACACTGTAGGAACGTGCACAATGTGCACATGACCTCAGGGTTAAGTAACTCGATCAAAAATCACTGTCTTTTTCCCCCTTTAAACATTTTGTCAAGTGTACCTGTAATGTTAAAATAAATTAAACTGATCTATTATGGAGCCAAAAACAAATACGGTAAACAAACTGGATTCATAAATTGGCTATTCGTTGCCCTGATTTCTTAAGATGAGAATTGGGATTGTTCATTAATTAAACAGTTTAATTCTAAAATTGTAATAACTGTCTCTTTTTGTTTGAATAAACAACTTATGGGAGTTCTATCAAATATCTTAGCTTGTTTGTATAAATCTCTTGAATCTGTATCAAAATGGCCCATCTGCGTACTTTTCTCCGTTCAGCAGTCATGCTGGTGAAGATTCAGTCTTCCAGGTCGACTTGTGATCTGTCCCAAAAAAACAAAAAAAAAAACACAAAAACAACTGGACTTCTGTTCTGAAGCTGAAGACAGTTTGCTTCCCATCCAGGAGGCTTTAGCAATTACAAAATGTCTGGAGTGTGTGGAGACCCAAGCCTTATAAAACTGCAACTAAAACTAAAACGGCTTGGGTCTCCACACACTCCAGACATTTTGTAATCGATAAAGCCTCCTGGATGGGAAGCAAACTGTCTTCAGCTTCAGAATAGAAGTCAATTTTTTTTATTTATTTTTTTTATTATTCAATAGTTATGTTTTGGACAGTTTCAGCATGGCTAAAACTACTGTATAGCAATAATTTCACCCACCTAATACTTTCAAGCTGCAAGTTTTGCATATTAAATAGCGCTAGACCAAGGAAGGAGCAGACAGTTAAGAGGAAACAAAGCCTCATCTGTCAGCTCCTTCACATCCAGCCACCCAAAGATGAAAATGGACACTTCCTGCAGTTAAAAGCTGGAGTATACAAGCTACAGCACTTTTTCAGAGCCTTTCAATCTTTTTATTATTTTCTGCATTCAAGATTAGTCTTGAAATATAATAAACTGTTTTCTACTCCATCTGCACTTTGAAGACAGTGGGGAGTGTCATTAGTTCATAGCTGGCACAGGCTGCAAATTCTTATGTATGAATAGCAGTGTTAAGTCTCAATCACAACACACTTTCCTGGAAAAAGCAAAATGGCTCCAGAGCAAAACGGACACAATAGAACTCAAGTGTGCAGAATTAAAAGTCTAAAGCCAGACTGAGACAGACTTTAAAAAATGCTTTTACACCCTAAAATTATCATCAGACACTATAACAAATAGTTTCGCCAAGGACAAATGAAAGCACGTTAGGCATGCATCCTCAAAAATGTCTTTCCAAGCAGAGGCAGGGAAATTAAAATCCCATTCAAGCACCAACCAGATCCATGGACGAGTACATAACTGTCTGCCGTAACAGTGGTGGCCCCAACTCAAAGAATTGATCTGCCATGTTTTCGTCAAACCTCGCGGGAAGCGGTGCATAAAACATGGGTGCATCATCAGAGTTCAAGGAAGAGATGCACGTCATATGGCTTCAAAGTCAAGCTCACAAACACACCAACACCAGCATCCTTACAACTACTTGCCAAGCACAGAAAAGCACAGCAGAGGATGTTCTGTGGATTATCTTCACAGGAAATCACGTGCAAGTGTCCACTTTTACTTACTGAGCACGTATGCAATGAAAGCTACAAGCCAATTATGTCTATAGCTAGCGGGGAGGCTACTCCGCTTCACGTGACGTTGAAGCTCTAGGTTTACCCACCTGTGTTGCTCTGTGGGATGCCACTAGCAGAAACATCCATGGCCAATCTGAGTACTGCAAGGCACTCTCCCTGCTCTAGATGGACAGGAACTGTTGCAACTAAGCTAGACTCAACCGTTTAAAGTCATTAGTAAAACTACTTACAGCTTTATTCAGCCAATGCAGTGCCCAGTGGAGAACAGAGCACAGGCGTAGGCCCTCCCACCTACAGCTTTCATATAAATTAGTCTTACGCTTCTTTTCAAAGTTGTTTTGAAAGTAAAATTTGCAATAGGCAGGATGTAAGATGATGAAAAGTACTGTGGTTTTATTCACTGGGCGCTAGACCCTTGGCACAAAAATGAGAAGCAATTTTAAGACGTTTGCTGCTCGGGGAGGCAAACAAAATGCTTTCATTAAGTGCCCTGCAACATCATCTTATTTCACTCAATTTTCTTCATATTGCAGCTGCAAAAATTTTTTTAAATAAGGACATCAAATAATGTGCTACACTGCATGCAACCTTTCACATTTTCTCTTTCCTTTAAATGTGCAGATTATCCATCTCTGATTAACACTGACTATGTTGCTTAGCAACAGACAATTAAGAAACATGCTTTCCGATCAGCAGAAAAGGCTGCCCGTTATCAGATGAATTAACAGAAGCAACAAATGTCAGCTACATGTAAATGATGTTGTGATAAGGGTGGTTGTGGGGGGGGGGGGGGTGTGGAGGAGGGGGGCTGTCACTGTGACCTTGAAAAGAAACAGCTTTCTTCACAGAACTCAAGAAGAGAACCTATACCACTCCGACAACTGGATTTCCCACTCTGCTTCTCATTTTCTTGTCAATATGTGAAGGGAGACCACTTAATAAAAGTCATTACGGTGTAACAAGTGCAGGAGTCCACAGACCCATTAAAGAGGGAGTCACGTCATGGGGTTGCATAACTAAAAACAGCGTTAAAAGATTGGATTTCTCCCAAAGCTAATCAGCTCAATCAGCAGGGAGACGTGTTGTATTGTAAAAAGCAAAAATCAAGGCATAAAATTTAACAATTAGCCAAGATTATGTTTCCGTTGCACAGTTAACTGAAAATAAAGCAGCTTTACAGTTTTCAGGTTCACAATATATCTGTGCCATTCTGCATCCTGAGCCCATCCAAATAATTGTATTCAAAAGAGAAAATATATACTGTGCACACAAAATTAAAAAGAAGCTTCATCTATCTGTTAGCGCTATTAGAAAACACTTTCAAAAACAAAATTGGGGTAATCGTAGTTTTGCCCAATAATGTCTAAACCTAACTGAATTTCTAAGCACTGTTCATCAACAAAAACATTGTTACACATTTCCTTCCAAAGAATTATGGCAAATATAAACAGGAAATCTTTAAATTATAAAAGAACATATCAATTTTGGATTTAAAAATCTATTTGAGGCTCATTTACCTTTATGACAAAGAAACAACTTTTCAGTTGTATTGCACAGCAACAGGAGTTTAGAGATATAAAAACAGTTTCCTATTATAGTCTACGCAAACATACATCCAATTAGTGTAATTGGATTTGTAGTAGTTAAGCTCCAGATTAGGAGAGAGTACAGTGTAAAATAGAAAGACAGCAATCCTTTTACATACTAAAAAAAACAAGCTGTATGTTCTGTTTTTGTCACTTAACTCGGTCTATCTAGAAAAAAAAAGTGTTAGTACTTTGAAGGACATCTGATAAGAACTATCCTGTATCTAGAAGTGTATTTCTTGAGTGTTTTATGTGCATCTGTATCAAACTTTCATCCTTGAACACACCAAGTACAAAAACCTTTTAAAAAAAAACCTGCAAATCCAAAAGCGCAGTGTGCACAAATGAATCTAACCGACAGCTTAATTAAAAGCAAACAATCAAAAAATGTTGACCTCAATAGCGCGAGTGCTGCTCATATGAAATGCTTCGACTTGGTGATGAGACAGGATCCCCTCTGGCAAATGACACAACTCTGTTGCAATACATGTATAAATAGTTGCATAATTTAAAAAAAAGAAGAAGAAGAAAAACCTCTCAGAGTAAAGCTGCTTAACTTGTCAGGCTCATCTTACATGCTTCTCTTCTTTTCAAAAACAATGTCAAGTGTGATTTTGATTTTACACACTTAAGATCTATCACATGGAGAGCAAATATTCACCATGGATTTCATCCTAACTAAATCAGGAGATATGAGTTACTAGAAAAACAAAGCAACAGCAACTGATGAATTAAATGAGGAAAAGTAAGTTTTGACATTACTTGTCTCAGGCGAGGTAGTCATGGTCGAGACTATAACGGGTGGACCAGTGCGGCGTCCCACCATCTTGTTGTTGGCAAGGTTTTGCCCTTGAAGAGTGGTGGAAGTGGTGATGGGAACAATGGTAGTCTCAGGAGCACCACCAATCCCTTTCCGGAGAAGCTGTGGGCTGTGGAGGGGACTTGCTGCTGCTATAGGAGACACTGGGGGAAGATTTGGGGCTCTCTTCATCAGCTCCATGGGAGAGTAGGAGCCAGAGAAGGTTTTGGGTGCTGCTCCAGGGGTACCAGGGGCTGGTGGAGGCTGTTGTCCAAGAGCAGACATGGTGAGACCAGTGTGGGGATTATACATGGAGAGAGGTCTCCCCTGGGTTGCTACACTGTTATATCCTCCAGGGCTGACTGGATAAGCGCCAGCTGCCAGTGGACGTGTTCCTGGGAAGGTGGTGGTCTCTAGAAGATGTTGAGAGGGTGCGCTACTTGGTCTTCTGCCAAGAAACTCTCCCATTCTAGGGGACACAGTCTGGATGGTGTTGAGAGGTTGCTGCATCAAGTTGGGGTCCATTGTCAAACCCTGTGGCTGAATGTAGAGGTCGTTCCGATGGCTGAAGCTGTTGGATCTGGTACGTGTTGCTGCCCCTCCTGTTTTGCATCCAAACACCACACGGGACAGAGCACGAGCTTGGGCCAAGTTTGGTGCCACAGACCTGACATCATGGTCCTCCATCATCCCCAGTGTTGCCATGGAATCAAAGCCATGTTGTAGGAGGAGAGTAATGGTGCTCTCAGCCAAACCTTCAGCTCGTAGATAAGCCAAAAAGGCAGGGTCAATCATCCTTTTGGGGTCTGTAGCACTTGGATGGATGGGGGGCAGCGTGGAAGTCATTCCAGCTGTGGCAGCCATCATGGCTGAGGTGGGGTCATAGTTTGGGTCATAAGGCAACCTCTGGGAGGATACAGCTCCATAACCCCGTGGGAGAGCTCCGTCCATTCCCTGAGATGCTGGATCCACCACTGAACTGATGCCAGCTGGCGGGCAAGGTTCCAAGGAGAAGCTGTTGATGCTATTGTAAAGTTCACGGGCAGAAAAAGTCGGTGGCTCAGCAGCGTAAATTGGAAGAGCTTGTTGAATCCCGTAGACAGCGGGAGTAGAAGAGTTGCCACCAATACGCTGGACATCTGAGATCATCTTAGATCCAAGAGTTTCTCTGTACAAACGGCTCAGCTCATGATGAGGAGGGGGAGGAGGTGGAGGCAGAGGGGGAGGAGGCATGGCTGCAGACGTAGCAGCAGAGGCCAGTAGAGAAGGTGTGGCCCTTCCTTGTCCTTGATCCCATGTAGGCCTCACCCCCCCAGCGCTGGGCCCATAATGCGAGGCTGATCTGGTGAGCAAGTGCTGGTTATCCCTGTAAAGCCCAGAATCTTCAGGTGGCTGACCAGATAAGGTAGCATCAGCCAAGTAGTAATCCTGAGTTGGTGCTGAAGCCCGGGCTGCCATCGCTTGCCTGAGGTAGAGGTTGCTGTTCAGATCAGGGACAGAGTTGTTCCTCAGTAGTTGCTGTCCATGCTTGTCCTGTCTGTAAAAAGAAGGCTGAATGACTGGACCCCGTTTCTCAGAAAGATCTAGATAATGGTTAAAGCTATCTTTACTGTCTTTAACACCCAGAGGTAAAGAATTCCTACGCCCGGTATTACCACAGTAGTGACAGCGACCTGCAGCCCTGTCGTTCTGGCCCTCTCCCCACGCAGGAATGCTCTGGCCCACCGAGCCACCAAAATGCGACTGCTCGCTTGTGTTAGGCATCAGTAAAGACAACAAAGACAACAGCTACAAAGGCAAAAAATAGAGCCAAGTATTGTGTTTCAACTCTCCAGTTACACTCACCCCCAATCAAAAGGGAGAAATAGAGGAGAGAAGGACAGGTAAAGCAGTAGGTAGATTTTTACCTGATCTGCAGCTGTACCTCCCACCCCCTTTCCTCACTCCTGAGTCTGTGCTATCATGTAGCTCCCTGCTGGCAGCCTATCTAAATAATTCAGCCCTGGAAACATTAGAAATCCACGACGAGGGACATACAGCATGATAAAGACAGAGAAAACCACACACACATATTCAGACAGAAAAAAAAACTCACACACCTTTAGAGCGAGGCTCTACTCCACTCAGCAGGGATCATGCTTGTGTTAGGCATCATGGTTTCATCCATACTAAGACTGAGAGCAAGAAATTGGGTAAAACTACATGCGGGACAATGGCAACAAACTGGCGGAGGGGACGAGACGTAC
>JARVLU010000489.1:20374163-20390247 GCA_031762415.1 Simpsonichthys santanae
ATAGACTGTACTGTATTGGCAGGGACTGTCCTCTTGTCCACTACGTATGCCACAAGGGGATTAGTGTCAAGCTAAAACCTGCTTAAATCCACTACCACTGTGACATCACTTGGACTAGATAGTGTACATAGCCCACACACTGCTGAAGCCCCAGGGTGTGTTTATAGAGCCTAAGACAGGAGTGTTTATGGTGCTTACCGCTCACCTCTCTGCTGCCCTGCAGCTTGTATCCCTGTGAGTATGAATCGATCTTACCCGGGAGACAGAAGAGGACAGAGGCTAACATGCTGTATGTCCCTGGAGAGATGAGAAGAGATAGGCTACAAAGTCTACTCCCATGAGTGCTTCTAAGGCTTGCATTTATTCAGGTGACTGGTAGAAGAAGAAATAAACAATAAAAATACAGGACTAAAAACCATCCAAAACGCAAAGCCTCCTCTAGTGGACATGTATAGATTTATGAATGAACACAAATTGAAAGTGCATGTTAGGATACCAAAGGAAGTGCAAAATAAAAAATAAATAAATAAATAAATCAGTGTCTAATGCTTGAAGTTATTATTTTTATTTATCTTTTAAATAAATAAAGTAATAAATTTACCATTACACAAATTAAAGTACAATATGTAACATAATGAAGGCGCTTAAACATGGAAAGGACTTCATTTTATGGAAACAATGGGCTTTTGCTTTAGACCAAATCCCACATTTACTAAATCGAAAAATAAAAAATGATTAGCTCTAAAAAGAAAACAATGAAAACTTTTTTTTTTCTTTTAATTACTGGTAAAATCTCAGTAATTCAGTTAAAGGCTTTAGTTAAACACCTGAGCTGTATTATTGTTCAGCACAATTAGTTTTTGCTGCTGTGGATTTTATTTTTAATAGATTTTCCCTCTTTCATTCTAAAACCAATTTTTTTTTTTTTTTGGTTAAAGCAAAGTTTAGAAATACATGTAAATCTTTTCCTTCCAACCACAGCATAAATTGCAGTGTGCAAGCAGTAAGTACTTGTCTTAATAATTTCTGACTCACTAAAGGCTAAAGACGTTCACACTGAATGGTGATCTTTATTACCTACTAAATAGTTTAGTGTTATGATTTTTTTCACATTGAATGCTAACAAGGGCATTACTACTAAAAGACAAAGATGTTCTTGTTGCATGTGTAACTGAGTAATCTGATTATAAATCCAACTGACTACTATGCAATTAAGATCAACAAAGACGGGAAAATATCAGCGTTTTTGCCACATCATCTTGCAAGCCAAATAACTGCATATTTCCCACGCGCGCGCACGCACGCACGCACGCACACACACACAACCTGTTCAGTTGCTTGTTAACATAAATACACTGAACAAAAATATAAACTCAACTTTTGTTTCCGTTCCTATTTTTCATGAGCTGAACTCAAATATCCGATTTCTTTTCCAAGAGGCTTTTTCTTTCAAATTTTTTTCACAAATCTATGTGCTCACTAACACAAATCTGTGTTAGTGAGCACTTCTCTTTTGCTGAGATAATCCATCCACCTCACAGGTGCGCCTTAAGCTGATCACAAAAAAGGCCATTCTATAAAATGTGCAGTTTAGTTTTACTGTGGTAGGGGTAGTGTCACTACGCCAATCCAGAGCATCCCAAACATGCTCAATGGGTGACGTCCGGTAAGTATGCTGGCCATGCAAGAACTGGGATGTTTTCAGCTTCTAGGAACTGTGTACAGTTAACTTTAAACAAGGGGTTGTGCAGTATCGTGCTTCATCATGAGGTGATGGTCATGGATGAATGGTACAACAATGGTCCTCAGGATCTCATCACGGTATCTCTGTGCATTCAAAATGCCATCAATAAAATGCACCTGCGTTCGTTGTCTTTAACATAAACCTGCCCATACCCCAAGCCCCCCGCCTCCCCACCACTGGGGTCATTTTATTCACAATGTATGATGTCGACTTCAGCAAACCACTCACCCACACAACACCACACATACAGTCTACCATCTGCCCTGTACAGTGAAAACTGGGAGTCATCAATGAAAAGGACACCTCTCCAACACAATGCCTTACGCCATAAATTTTTTTATGCATTTGCACACTCAAGTCAGTTACGACAAACTGCAGTCAGGTGGACACCCCGATGAGGACGACAAACATGCAAATGAGCTTCCCTGAGACGGTTTCTGACAGGTTGTGCAAAAATTACTTGGTTAGGCAAATTGATTGTTGTGACAGCTGTCTGGGTGGCTGGTCTCAAGACTATCTTGGAGGTGATGCTGTTGGATGTGAAGGCTTACACGTGGTCTGGGGTTGTGATGCTAGTTGGATGCACTGTCAAATTCTCTAAAACGTCTTTGGAGATGGCTTATAGCAGAGAAATGAGCATTCTATTCAAGTACAACAGCTCTGGTGGACATCCCTGCAGTCAGCATACCAATTGCATGCTCCCTCAAAACGTGTGACATCTGTGGCATTGTGCTGTGTGATAAAACCGCACATTTTAGAGTGGCCTTTTACTGTGGTCAGCCTAAGGCCCACCTGTGCAATAATCATGCTGTCCAATCTTGATGTGCCACGCCTGTGAGGTGGATGGATTATCTCAGCAAAGGAGAAGTGCTCGTTAACACAGATTTACACAACTTCTGAGATCTTCGAGTTCAGCTCATGAAAAATATGAGCAAAAACAAAAGTGTTGCATTTATATTTTTGTTCAGTGTATTTAATCAACTAATTACATGACAGAAACTCAATGCCTTTTAGACACATGGTGAAGATGGTTTACTGAGGTTCAAACAGCAGAACAAGGAGAAAGGGGAAGTTAAGTAAATTTAAACAGGGCATGGTTGCTGGTGCCAGACTGGTCTGAGTATTTCAAAAGACGATGATCTACTAGGATTTTCACCTATGGTTTGCAGACAGAAGTTGAAAATAAATAAAGGAAATACACAGTGAGACACTTCTGGGTGGAAACACATCTCCTGTTGAGGTCAGGGGAGAATGGGCAGACAGAGGCTATAAAGTAGTTCCAATAATTACTCAGTCCAACCAAAATCTTCAGAATACTATCTCTGAACACTCAATATGTGGAACCAGATGGCTACAGCAGTAGAAAACCACACCAGATGCCACTTCTGTCCACTAAAAGCAAGAAAATGAGGCTACACTTTGCACAGGCATAACAAAATTCAAGCACCTTTGGAATGTGGTGGAACGAGAGATTTGCATCATGGATGTGCAGCCCACAAATCTGCAGCAACTGTATGATGCTATCATGTCAATATGGACCAAAATCTTCAATGAATGTTTCCAACACCCTATTGAAACTATGAGACAAAAAAAAATCAAGCCAGTTCTGGTGGGGAAAAAGGGTCCAACCTGGTATTAGCAAGATGTAGTGAACAAAGTGGTCAGTGAGTGTAAACATTGTTAGGAGAATGTAAAAATCTTCTACCTGAAATATTTTGGTGGTGCATCTCTAATTAGCATCCACTTATTAGGTGCAAGTTAATTAATAATTTATCCAAATGGTTTAAAAATGGTGTAGATGTGAAGTGTCGCTGGTTCAGACTGTCCAAAAGCTGCAACGCTTCATTCCTGTATGTTTGACTCAATGATAGATGTGTCATATATATGGTAAATGGACTGACTTATTTAGCACCTTTCTATCTAAACAAGATACACAAAGTGCTTTATAACACAATCTGTGCCCTCATTTACCTCCACACACAGACATACATTCATTCATACAGCACTCTACAAAGCTAGTCGAACAAATCCTCATTCTATAGAGAATAATCAGAGCTTTATCACATTCATACACTGATGGGACACACATCAGAGGCAGTGAGGGGTTCATTGTCTTGCCCAGGAACACTTCAACAAGTGACTGCTGGTGGAATCAAACCCCCAACTCTCCCGTTGGAGGACGACTGCTCTAACCACTCAGCCACAGCTGCCCCAAATAACGCAATACAGTGCAGCAATGTTTGGTAGAGAATTAACAAATAGGTACATTTTTCTCTTTTCCACCCCAAAAATATATACCGGTAGGTGCATCAAAAAAATTTAGAATATCGTGAAAAAGTCCAATTGATTTTGTCAGCCATTTCAGAAAGTGAAACTCATACAATGATTCATTACACAGAGAGTGAAATATTTCAAGTCTTCATTTCTTGTCATTTTGATGACATCAATAATGAAAAACCAAAATTGATGATTGACCAAAAAAAAAAAAAAAAAAAAAAACTTTTTCACGATATTCTAATTTTTTAGATGTACCTGTGTGTAATCCTTGTTGCAATAAACTGCAAAAAATGTGAAAGAAGATAAATGTGTCATAGTCTTATAGTGTCTTTTAGTTTTCCAACCTAGCTGTTTTTGTTTTGGTTACTTTTCTTTTTAAATACTATTTTATATTCACTTAAGGAAAAAAAATCCCAATTTGTATGTATCCTTTATGATTGTCTATTATTGTCTTTGTTGTCATCACTCTTGTTAAAATCAGGTCTCTCTTGTAAATGAGTTTCCAAGGCTCAATGGGATTAACCTGTATAAACAAAGGTTGAATGAAAAATGTGTCTCATCTCGCAATTGGCCGATAACTGCCAGTGTTTATTTGCTGTAATGGAAGTTATAGAAATAGTTCCAGTAGGTGGAGGAGGGAGCTTTCATAAATGTGTGCTGAGGAAAGAGGTTGCTGGTTCTGACTTTACCTCCGGTAAAGATAAAACAAGTAAAGAAAGGAAGGGGATATGACTGACTGAACTTGTTGGCTTTGTGCTTGTTTCTTTGAAGCATTTGTGCAGCGATTCTGACATAACGTAGATGCTTCTAAAGCTAAGACGCTTAGATAGTGTGACTGAGACGAGCTAAATTTATTAGCTCTGACATAAAACTGCTGCAGTCTTTAAGATGTCTGTCAAGTTACTGGGATCAATGCTATGGCTTTCATCTCAGAGCTCCATGATGCAATAATGACATTATAAAAAAAATAAAAAAAACAATATTTAAATTAAAGAAACATTAAATATTGAGAACATTAAGTGGGTCAAACAGAGAAATAATTTGCCTTTCAGCCTTGTGCAGCGCAGGAGGATGTGTGTTTTCTTTCATTAGATGCCCGACTGTTTCCTCGCAGTGATTTTTCAGCTCTACCCCGGCAGGTCTGAGTATCTGTGTGCCTTTTTGTCATCTGTAAAAGACACCATTAATCACAGAGTTGTATCTCTCTACGGCGATCACAGACAATAACTTTTTTTAATAAGCCCTTTCCTGGGCTGTCACTCAGATCCCCGCTTCCTGACAAAATATTAATAACAATAATAAACATCTCCAGCTCAGTTATAGGCGAGGTGTTGGTGAAATTGAAACAAGGACGAGGCGTATCATATCTCTCATCATCAAGCAAATTACTGTGTTTCACACATTTTATAAGCGGGAGGAGCTGAGGGTATGAAATTCATCTGGTCTACATTCTCTTGACAAGCCTCAGGGCTGCTCCATAATTAAGAGGGGAACGCTATTCAACACTGATCAAGCATCAGGGATCTTTGTGTTTGCTGGCATGAATAAAACCGGAAAAGAAAAATAAAACATTACACTCAGGATATTTGATGACAATAATTATAGCTGTGGTTTTGCAAATGACATATACCGGTAGGTACAGTGTGCCGAACAGACGTCCGGCAATGGTCGGCACTTCGGAGCAATCTGCCCATCTTTGTAGGGCACAGGATGCTAACGGCAGGACTTGGCAGGCTGCAAGAGCTGCAGAATGATTTAGATAGCGACGACCCTACAACTGCTGATCCATTAAACTTTCATGGGGAATTTATAAATTAAAGCTGTGACCGCAAGAACTTGAATATTCGACTCAATTACTGTGATTGTACAGTGCATTAAAGTTTTAACAAGCCTCCGAGCTCGGAGGAAAGGAGGCGACGGAGAGGAAAAACACATGGTATCAATTCTGGTTCGATGGTCTTCAGAGGGTTTATGTGCATCTGCTGGGTTATCAAGACTGTCCCCATTCCCCCCCTGCGTCTTCACCGCCCCACATCTCTGCAGCGGATTACGCAGCATGACACACATGACAGGGAGGAGCGCTGCAGGCCAGGGCCTCTCGCAAACTTGGTGAGGCAAGCGAGTGGAGGGTTGTTTTTTTTTCCCACCTTCCGTGTTAGTGGCCCATCTTTGCCTCGTGTGCGGCCCCACGCCCTGCCTGCCGATCGCTATCAAGCCAGCGGCCCATACTGCATCACAGATGGGGCAGACAGAAGGGAGAGACGACAGCCCGCTTGTTTTTTGGAGAGATGAGGAGAGTGCAGCTGAGTGAGAGAAGAGGGAGAGAAAGAATGTGAGAGAGAGAGAGGGGTGAAGGATGGAGATAAAAATGTAATCTGACTCCACATCAATAATGGAAAAAGATGTAGAGGTTAGTTAACCTAAAGAAGGCTGTGATCAGCTTAACTGTGATTATAAGTAGATATAGAGCGAGAGGTGATTGCTGCAAACGCTGAACTCTGAAAAACCTTACAAGAAGTTTATGAGCATTTCCTGTGGCAGGAATGGTTTAGAAAAGGTCAGCTTGGACAATCCTCATTTTACTAAAGATTCATTTCATCCACCCATGGAAGGTGAACTAGTTTTTACTCGCAAATGTGTGTGCTAAGATTGTCTGTTTGCAAAATATCTTGTGAACCACTAGATCAATTTAAATTAAACTTACAGAAAGTAATCTTTAGAAGCACATCCACAAGACTGAAGATGGCTGCAACAGCTAACTGGTCTTAAAAAAACAACAACACAAAATTAGATATTCACAGTATGTACAGTTACTTGCCTATAATTTGGTGTAGTAGTAGCTGAGGTCCTCAACATAAAAACTGCACACTAAAAGATTGCTTTGTTTATTATTATGTCGATAATTATTTGGAGTCGATGCCGCCTGTCTGTTAGCAAAATAGCCTATCGGTATCAAACACTGGGCAGATTTTACTAATTTTTTGGGACATGATCGCGGACTAAACTTCTACAACCTATTAGTGTTTGGAGCCAACTCAATTCAAGATGGCCACCACTGGTAATCAACCTTAGCCATAACAAAAAAATATTTGTAGATCGATAAATATTGAACTAAAATTTGATGTGGTGTTCAGTGTTAAATCTTGCGATATCAATATTGTGCATAATGTTATATCCAAGGTTTAATCCGAATGGCTACAATGTAGGCCTGTCACTATAACAAATTTTGCTGGGTGAGTAATTGTCTCAGAAATTATTGCAATAAACAATAATATTGTTTGGAATTTGACAATAATTAGTAATTATTGTCAAATTTAAGAAGAAATGTTTAATTTGCTTTGCATGTAGTACCTTTTTTTGACCAGCAGTATAAGACTGTTTGAACCAAAGGATGGATAGTGAGGGAGCGAGCAGCGTATCTCTAAGAAAAATGGTAGGGAGCCCCCTTGACGCGACATGGGCTGTCTCTTTCCTTTTTTCGGTTCTCAAAATGACAGACGCTCGGTGTGATTTGAGCGCTTTAGCATAGCATTTTTCACACAAAGATTTTAATTTAAAAAAACGAGTAAACAAGTTCTCAGCTTCTTTTTGCAGAGAAAAACAACTTTTTACACAAAGGCACGGGTTTCAACCATGAATTTTGGAGCTTTGACAATACGCAGGTTATTTTCCCCCGAGGTCAGCCTTTTAGCTTAGCTCGTAGCTTAGCTGCTTTTAATGATCCAAAAATGCAATTTTGGATGGGTAAATGGATTTTAAAGAGAATAAAGAAAGGGAGGGGTCAATGAAGAGCGCTGGAGTTGAGCCTTTTGTCATCAAGTGTCTTCAGTAGAAAGAGAGACACAAAGAAATGATAAAGCCGATAAATGAAAATTAAGTCAATAATTTTCATTTATCATGCAATTAAGTGATTTATTGTTTATTGTGACAGGCCTATTATAATGCCATAATAATAATCATTTATTTTAAATTAGAGGATCGTAGTTTTAAATATTTGATTAAACACCCCAATAAAAAAGAAAGACCTGAGTATTGTTTTTTTTGTGCATGAAAGAAGGAAAATAAAAACTTCACCAGAGAAATAAGCCTAAAAACTCAGTGTGGTTGAATTAAAAAAAAAAAAAAAAAAAATCTTTAAATCTCAGCAAGACTTGGAGGACGTTTCGACCAAGCAGGGACTCTACAGAGTCCAACAAAAACCACTTGTGGGTACACTGACTGTCCAAAAAACATACGGGGCCCTTCTTGGTAACATACTGCAGGGATTATCATGTTTCAGCTGGCAAGACATTATTTAAATGATGCAAGTAGCTTCTCATGCCTTGGACATGTTGAAAAACATATTTTGTGGTTGTGGAAAATAAGTCCTCAGAAAGGTCAAACTTCCAGATTGTGGTGAGCAAACAAAAAACTAAGGAGACTGCTTAAACTGGGCTACAGCCAAAACATTAATAAAACCTGGAAGAGGTTTTGTGTTATTTGTACCCCACCTAACCAGGGCTTGATCTGAGCTGGATCCTGATGGAACATGATCCGGGAACTCTCTTATTTTGACAAGGTGCGTTCTGTTAACTGTTTGCTTGGATCCAGTAACTCTCAGGCCTAATAATAATAAAGTTATGAACAAATTTGACTGCCTTGAACGAATAAAACCTATATTGGATATGAAATCTAAAAATAATTACATAAACACTAATTTTAAAGCGTCTGTAACATGATTTATGAACTTTGCAGAAAGTGGCACAACATAAATATCTTTTATCATTCAACTATGTTTATTTTTGCAAACAAACATAAATATATCAAAATTTCATTCAAAGTCATTTTAAATTTGGCGCTGCATTTCGTCACTGGAAATCCGTGAACTTCGCATACGTCATCTGTGACGTAGGATTGGTTATCTCTGCTCCAACGTGCATTGAAAATAATAATGGTGGAGCATGTAGAATCAGACGAATGTAGCAATTTTAGTGATGATCTAAGTGATTGTTTTGGAAGCTGAACTTAGTAAGAGTGACTCTGAGCTGAACATTACCTTTCAAAATGTTCAAATCAGCTTTAATTAAATATTTTTCGCCGCGCCAGCAACGTGCACGCGCATCCATCCATGCGTTTGACACATCGTTTGACACATAGAGACAAACGAGACAAACTCACTCACTTACTCACACTTAGGAACAATTTAGAGTTATCAATCGGTCTAACATGCATGTTTTTGGTCTGTGAGAGGAAACCGGAGTACCCAGAGAAAATCCACGCATGCACGGAGAGAACATGCAAACTTCACCCAGAAAGGACCCCGGCCGGGATTCGATCCAGCAACCTTCTCGCTGAGAGGTGGCAGCTCTACCGACTGAGTCAACGTGCTGCCCCCAACTACGAACAGTACACAAAAAAGCGGTTTTGATATTGAGACCTTTTAACACTTTTAAATACATTCAAACAGGTCATCAGAATTGTAACAATGTTGCTCTGTGGTGTTTTTCTGGCAGTTTTAAAAAATAATAATAAGCTTTTGTGATCTACACCCCGTTCTGAACAGTTTTCTGCTCTTATGAGTTCATTAATTGTTAGGATGCTACGTGTCAAAGTAACTTCCAAATGAATGTGTATTTCTCCCATCAGCAAACTGCATAGTCTCCATGTAATCAATATAAATGTTGAAGCTGATTAGTGTTTATCAAGAGAAATTATTAGTTTCTTAAACAACTTGCAGTGTTCAGCAACTAATGCAAGTTAATTATATCCCTAATTATATACCAGCATAAAGCGTCATTGTGTTGCACAGCATAAATAAAATTCAGACGTTGATTAAAATATTATCCGACTAGATTAGAGCAGCTTTAGTCTAAGCCAGAGGGACAGTGGTGGGCACCGCTAATCAAAAGGTTAGCTTCACTAACCCATATTCCGCAAACTAAAAAGTTAGCTTTGCTATTGGTAAAGTGGTAAAATAAATCAGTGAAAGCTAACGTTAAACTGCATCACACGTCTTAGTCTCCTTCCAGTTAAAGCTGCATTGACCAATCGCATCTTCTCACGTGTAAGATACGTGTATATATGGTAAGCCAACAGAGTACCTAACCTAACATGCAAAAACAGGAACAAACTCTCAGGGATTGTCAGGATGTGCTGCAAAATTGCTGCTATAGTTCTACAGAATCTCACTGACCTCCACAAGGCAAGGTCATTGAACAAGGCTGATTCTGGCAGATCCTGATCACCCACTCCATGGTGAGTTCAAGTTGCTTCCATCAGGACGCAGGTATCTGCGGCCTAGATGCAGGATGAGCAGACTGAAAAACTCATTCACCCCTGTAGTGATCAGGCTTCTCAATGAACAGTGATGATCGCTGTATGATTATTTTAATATCTCAACGTCTTGTGTCGTATGGATGTTTTTTGTGCCTACTGACTGTGAAACAAATTACCCTTTGGGAATAATGAAGATTCTTGAACTTGAACTAACAGACTCTTTGAGACACATCCACAACAGGCAGGAACAAACTTGTGAATTTAGTTATCAAACTTAAACTTGGTGAAACCTAATATAGCACAAGCTAATTCCGCTAATGGCTTCCAAAATTAGGGAAACTGCTAATCCGCTAAACAAACAAATAGTTCAGCTATTAGCTGTTAGCTGATTAGCAAAACTGTGCCTGCCACTGCAGATGGAGGAGAATATTGTAGCTTATAAACAAAACAACGATACTGAAAGCACAGAGTGGCAAATAAAAATGAATCAAGAGCAGAAATGTCCTCGCAGTTACTCAGCCTCAACATTGTTGACTAAAAAACTCTGGTTCAGCTCAAATTAAACAGGGAACACGAAAGAACCTGAGGCTCATGGCAGACCCTTCATCTCTTCGCATGACAGAAATGAATCTTCACCCTACCTCACGAGAAAGAGATAGATAGCTTTTCATCATAATGTTGATGCTTCCCACCAGCTGCTTTGGTTGAGCCAACTAGCATCTTTTGATAAATAAATAACAATGAGCTCTCTGCCGTTGTATTTGCAGGCAGTCCAGATTATGCTAAATACATATCAAGGTCTTTAATGGCCTAATCAGCCTTGTCATCTAGCCAGTGGGCTCTTTGAGATCGTTCATTTGTGATCCCACTACCACAAATGCTAATATTAAACAGCTGCAATAAACAATTTGCTCAGCGGTATAATTTAAATAAATACGGTACTGCAAACAGTCTTGGATGGCCATCAGTTTACCATTAGGAAAACAATTGATGTAAAATGAGATGGCGGAGGGAGTTTGGTCTCAGCAGACGGTTTTGAAACAGAACATTTCATATTTTCCACTTGAAAAAGGACCAAGAGGAGACAGGAGGAAGCGTGGCTTCGTCTGCTCTGTGTGTGTTTGCCAAGTGCTGAGTTTGGCTGAAGCGTGAACCTGGATAAAGATGAGTTGCTCCCGACAGTAGCCCGTACGGTCCGGTGAGGATTGTACCTGCGTGTGAAAGGGAAAACACACAAGCCTGCCTTGTTTGTGTCCCCCCCTTCCCCCGTTCACTGAGACAATCGCCATGGCAGCCTTATCACGCCGCTACATGCAATCAGTGGGACAACACTGCCTGGTTGTTGGCTCGGGAACAAATCACAAGCGGTTTTAATTCTAGCGGTCTCATGAAGGTGACGAGAGGAACGATTCGGGGATGTATATGATGGCCATCTGGAGAAATTTGGTGCTTCATGTGTTAGGATAAGCACTCTGGTGTGCAGGATGAAACAAGTCATAATGGAAATCTAAAGCCTAGCACACCTTTAACAAAAATGGTCAAACCTGTGACATTACATGTGTTTATGGATTTCTAAAGGTCGGTATACAGGTAAACATCCGACAGCAGCGTTTCCCCTACCCAAACCCCATTTTTCTACTAATGAAACCATACAGACTTTGAAATATTAACACACTTTGAATAAACAACACCAAAAAAAACCAAAAAAAACTTACATACACAAACTTTTTCTCGCAGCTGCACAACAGCAACACCTGCTGCCACTTCCCTTGGCATCTCCAGTGAGCAAACAAATTGCCGTTCCCTCAGGAATGACTAACTATCTCAGGTGTCTGATCCATACAGACTCGGCAGCTGGACTCAAACTGCCGCTCTAATCAAGAAGGATTTCCCCTATTAAACACAACACCTGCAGCATCAAATCTAAACACGTTTATACCTGTCTTTTAGGGCCAAATGATGGTTTTTCTAACGTTGCTGACTGACTTGTTTTGTGCCATGATATAATTTTGTGCTGTTTTACTAAATTATTAATTCCAAAGTACTTAGTGATTTCTCATTATGAACTGCTAATTGAATCATTAAAGCCCATTATTATATCTGTGTAGCTGTTTTTTGTACATGCACTGCATTTCCTTATTTGCATAGCAACTTAACATTTCAGTGCTAATAATGGGATTGATCCACTTGAGGTTTTACTAAAATATTTTGTGATGGAGATCAGATGTCAGTGACATAGTAACATATAGAAACACTCAAAGCCAAAGAAAAATGTTAAACAGCTGCAATTAAACAGAGGACCACAGCAGGCCGCTGTGCTATGAAGATAAATCCGTCAAACCGCAATGACCCAATGAATGAATATGCTGCCCAAACGTCCGTACTCAATGGTTTTATCATGCCACTTTTAATTGCGGCACCTATTCATCTTTAATGTCAGAGCCAAATGAATGAGAAATGAACCAGGCCTAAAATCTATTAAACTATGCTTTAAAGCACTTGAACTGCGCTGAAGCTTCTGCACTCAGCTAATTATAGAGCAACACTTTCAACTTCTCCCACCCATCCCTGGAGCATTTAACATGACAAAGCAAACTTGTTAGCTTGATTTAAACTTTGATGATCATTTGATGTGTTGGCAACAGCAGTTCTAATGAAACTTGGGAGACTGTTGAACTGTGTTATGACTTATTGTTTAAACAGCAGCAATGGTGGGAGTGTCTTCAGGTAAAGATCCTATTTTTATAGCTACTAAACTTTTTACAGTAGGGCACTTAGACCCTCACAAGTCCAGCCAATAAACAATCTTTAACATGTAGGAAAGTACTAGGGATGCATAGGCCAATGTCTGATATTCTGATATGTTAAAATTTATTGGGTCAATAACTGATACCAATATATTGGTATGTGTTGATATTTTTCCCCTAGACCTATTTACAGGGACTGCATCGCTTTCTCTGCTGTGGAATTAAAATACATTATTCTGCATGGTCTTTGTCAATTTGGCCTGCTACCAAATGCAGATGCCAAAAAGGGGCTGAAAATGATGCAACACTCCGACTTGGATTATGTTTAAAGTCAAATACTGTATATTCATGATATTTTCTCTCTCTAACATAATGACAACACTCTCATAAAAAAAAAAACAGTGCCATTTATATTGGTGAGTTCTTTTGATGAAATGGCTGATGTCCAATATTTAACTTTATCGCTAATATTGGCCGTCCCGCCCCATCAACAGAACCAAGCGCCGCGCCTACCCAATGCTCCAACCACTATATAGGCGGGGCGTCCCACCCCGTCAATAGAACCGAGCGCCCCGCCTACCCAACGCTCCAACCACCTGTCGGCACTGACGTAAACGCTAAACTAGCAGCTCGCAATGCAGGTGCACCAGCTGAAAACCTAAAAGCAGCCTCTTTCCTCATGCTGAACACTCACGCTGACACACACACACACACACCCACACACACACTTGAGAACTGTTGGTACAAACAGTGCATGGCTCACGTTTGTCTGTCTCACCCTCCCCCACCCAAAAAATAAATAAATAAATAAACAAAACTCTACAGGCAACGAGCAGCTGAGATCTGCGTACTGTATTTTAATTTCTGTAATATAGTTAAAAACACTAGGCTTTTGGAAAACTCAATTGGACATTATGGGGACTATGTTAATTTTTCTATTTATAGCTAATATAAAAATACTCTGCTTACTTCAGCAACGTTTAGAAATCTTTTTTTTTTTTTTTTTTTTTAGAAAATGCAGCGAGTAAGAAAATCTAGAAAACAATATTAATTTTCAATACTTCATTTTCTATTTTACATTTTTATTCAAACCTGCAAGTTACTAAAATCCTATTCCAAACCTTAAGACTAAGGATCCCTGTGGAAATTAGTGAAAAAGTCTCAAAAACAACATTTTTATGAAAAACTTCAAAACCTGAAGAAAATCTGAGGAGCTACTAAAGACCACTTCAAAAAGCAAAATCATATTTAAAAAATAATTAGCATACTTCTGTATGTAATAATACTTTGGTCTAATGTGTTTTCCTAATCTTTGAATTTTCCACGATGCAAAGAGATCAAAATTAATTAAAATCATCATTCCACATCAATTGCAGGAATCAAAATCTACTGAAGGACATAATTTCTTTAGGATTAATGAGCCTCCAGAGGAAGTGTGACGTACATCTTTCACTTTAAGTGCACAACACAGAGTTGTCTACATCATGTTGCAAAACAAATATGCTGGCTCTGGGGGTAATGGTGCGTCCAGCTTCATTTTCCAGCACTACAATCATGTCTACGTCTCTGTGCGTTGGCTCCAGGAGGGGCCCAGCAGCTTAACAAGCCTCTTGGGGATGCAAACAGCAGAGAGGATTTTACCTCAGGATAGACTCAGACTGGCCCACACAAACACATGTACACACACGCTGGGCAGAGGCAAACAAGTGGGTTTTAAAATGTTCACTCATGAGGCTTTAAATGCAGTTTTCCACCCACAGAAAGAGCCGGAGCGAAGCACTAATCTCATTTACATCCTCTAAGTGACTGTTTGCTACAGAGGTCAACATTCACGCGCTGCTTTCTGCAGTATCAGACATGAGCTGTGTACCAGGAGAAAATTATTCCAATCAATAGGCATTGATTATCAATAGGTGTTAGGAGTGTGCTAATACCAGCAAGCAAGGTTGGCTATGGGGTGTAAAGCTCTGAAACAATGTCAGCAAATAAAAGAGGGGGGGGAAACTTAATTATGAGGATTTTTGTTTGCAAACAAAACAATTTTCTTTATTTATACAGGTTTGTCTCATTTGCAAGGGCTATTAACATACATTACATTAGTGGTGATGAGTTTTCTTTAAAATAGTAAAAGATGACACAAAACTTTACCACTTTAATTTTGTTTTGGCCTATTTAAAAGTGGAAAAATAAAGAAAGCACGACAGAGAGCTGAGATTGGAGCTCAAAGATAACTTTGCAGATTTTGGCTTTTTCTTTAGAGTCAGCGTTAGTAAAAAACCAACTGATGCAAAAAGCTTTCAGTATACCGGTACTTTAAATCTTGCACATAGACTCCTTCAAACAGCTGCCTTGGAACTCTAATAGTAAGATAAACTGATACTCACAAAGCAGGAAAGGTTTTAGAGAGAAGCGGGTTTATTTTTATGTTCATGCTAAGTTTTCATTTTGGAAGTTACCGGTAACTCAAAACTGAGCCAACTCTGGAGAGGCCAAATTCTTGGAAAAGTAATCTTCTTAAAACCTCTGCTACATCTTCACCACACATTTGATTTAAAATCTAAAGTGTAGATTTGAGATTAGAGGAGGCAAATGCATGTTTGAGGGATGAAAATGTGCACATTTTCCTCTGCCTGTCAAATGGTAAATGGACTCTACTTGTCTAGTGCCTTTCTATCTTATCAAGACACTCAAAGCACTTTACACTACAATCTATGCCCTCATTTACCCATTCATACAGCACTCTACTAGATCTCCACAAAGTTAATCTGAATCTGTAGAAACTAATCAGTGCTTTATCACATTCATACACTGATGGGACACACATCAGAGAGGTTCAGTGTCTTACCCAGTGACACTTTGGCATGTTAAATGCTGGTGGAATCGAACCACCAACTCCTGTATTGGAGGACAACTGCTCTAACCACTCAGCCACACGTGTGCAACACATACTGTATTTTGGGATTGTGTCACAGCCAGCAGCACAAAAATTCAATTCAGTTTATTTATATAGCGCCAAGTCACAACAGAAGTCGTCTCAGGGCACTGAACAGAAACATTCATA
>JARVLU010000489.1:20390705-20402599 GCA_031762415.1 Simpsonichthys santanae
CAGAAACTGGAAGTTGGTTCCACAAGAGAGGAGCCTGATAACTGAAATATCTTCCTCCCATTCTGCTTTTGGAAACTAGAAACCGCGAGTAAGCCTGCAATCTGAGAGCGAAGTGCTCTGTTAGGAAAGTATGGAACAATAAGAACTCTAATATAAAATGGACCTAGGTTGTTGAGGGATTTGTAGGTGAGAAGTAAGATTTAGAATTCTATGCTGGATTTGACAGGGAGCCAATGGAGAGAAGCTAAAACTGGAGAGGTATGATCTCTCACTCCAGTTAAGATATAAAATGAGTTTATATTTAGAAAATTAAAAAAAAAAACAATTACCAGTAAATTCCGCCTCAAATATTTCTGAGGAAGTTTTGAAGGGTGCCACTGCAGCTAACTTGAACTTAACTGATTGTGGCTAATTCTAACAAAACTCTACAATCCAAGCAAAGAACATACACCCACTACAAGTGGCTCATTATGGTCACCATGGCAACCACATATCTGTGTCTGTCTCTCCCTGACTGCTAAGTTGATGGGAGGCAGATAGACTAAAACAGAAACCTAAAACAAATGGTTGCTGCGCAAAACCTCTAAGTCAGAGTTGTAAAATCCTGGAACTGTGAGAAGCAGAAGACTTTATACACTTCTACGGTGTCTGACATTTGACAATTTAAAAATAATGTTTTAAGCTGAAATATAACCTTGTATAAAAAATATAAATGATATCAAAATGACAGTTTGGGCCTGTGAAGTCCAACTTTCTGAGACCCGTTTAAACTTTGAATAAATGTCTCCACAGTGAAGTACGTCTGAGAGCACCAAGGAAAGGCTAGATTTCATCATGCGTGTTGACAAAATCTATAATAAATTAAAAAAATCAAGAACAAAGTGCACACACAAACACTAAACCACACTTCCTACCTCACAAATGCCTTACTTCACTCAAACAGATTGATCTCCACTAAAACCATTTCCATGTTTGCAAATCGCCAAATGAAATCTTAAGGAATAATCATTCAAATGAGTATCAGAACTCTTCTGCTCACAACTTGGGCCAAGATTATTTTCAAGAATATAAAAAAAATAAATCACAGCTCAGTCTTGATGATACCAGAGATGAAGACATTTGATTTTAGACGCTACAGAGCCAAACACCAGATATCAATATTACACCCACATCACGTATAATTAACCATCAAATAAAAACTGTAATAATCAGCCTGCATGAATTCACTGGAACTGGCTCATGAACGCACAGATTGTTGGAAAAACTGCAGATGAAAACGCTGATTTTTAATTTTTTTTTTTTTACCTTCACAGATCCGGTCCAGTCGCTGCCTCTTCACTTTGTGTTTGTCAGTCAGGGACATGGCGTCAAAACACGGCACGGCACTGGACGGCTTGGCACAGCACGTTGGGGAACCTCTCCTCCTCAGCCGCCAAATACTGACAAGGTTCAGACTCCTAGTGCACGGTCAGCACTACTCCCCGGTGCATACCGCCTCGGCACATACACCTGCAAACACAGACACATGGTTTAACGCAGACACACTGCAAACACACAACTTACTGTAAAAACACAACAAATCCCTTACTTTAAAGACATTTTAGAGTTCTTGACAACAAAGTCACTATTTCTTGCTCACAAAGAGCTCTAGGCAACAGATATACATGAATTGAGTGAATCACAAACACATTTTTCTCTCTCACACAAACACACTCTCCATGACTGGTTTTGACAGCGTTTCGTCTAAAAAGCGACAAAACTTTGACGCTCTAGTCTAAAAGCTCCACTTTTCTTCTGTTTGACGCGTCTCTGACAAATCCATCTGACTCATCACATTCTTTATTGTTTGCGATGACAACGGAGGAACTTTCGCTAAGAAATGACTGAACTTTTTTCTTTCGTTTTTGCTTTCAACAAAAGTCACTCAAAGCCATTCAAACGTAAGTAAATAACGTTAATGTGACAGAAGCTGATTTAAGCAAACGTCAGGGGAAAACGTATGTTTTGACAAAACGAAGCTGCACTGAGGAATATGTGTAATGGCACATTTACACCAACAGAGGGTACTTAAAATCTACTCAGAGGGAACCACATAATTACTTTCCATACTTTCCTGAAAACAGCGACAGATCATTGAATCCTTGCGTTACCTTGAGGAAAAAACGTTTTTCAAGCTTCATTTCAAATACAAAAACTGTCTTGCTTACTTTTTTTTTTATTTTTTTTTTTTAGGTCTGAACGTGATAAAAGTTTAAAACCACGCCATAAAAACTTGAAAGCTTTCAGTTCTCTGCAAATGTTACCCAACAAGCCGTCTATTCAGAATCACAGTCAATGCAAATATTTCAACAATTGCATTTTTGTTGGAAGGGAAACAGAGGAGAATGCTTTGCTTCTCGGGCAGTGCATGAAAAGGGAGGATCCGTTTCTAAGTGAATCAGAACTAAATTACTAGAACACAGCTGGGATTGAACGTTCTTGCCAGGGAAACTAATATTCCACGTTTTGTTTGTTTGTGACCACAGCCAGAGGCATTTCTTCTCAAAGAAAAGTGCCACGATCATAAAAAATATCTATTTCTGTACAAGAAAATAAAGAATTAAAAAAGCATAAACTCAAAGTAATTACCTAAAGACTTTACCAATCTTATGTAATAAATTAGTGGAAAATAAAAGCAGAGTAAGAAGAGCAACAGCGCTTTCTGTTTCTGTCAGCGAGGTGCAGATTAGAGGTGACCTGTGCTGCAGCCTTCAGTGTAATTTGCCAGAATTGGTCTGTCGAGTCTGGAGTTCGAAGCTGGCGTGGGCGGTGGTGAAATTTGACATTATCAGGACACCTCAGCACCTCAGAGGCCCGTCACACTTGGAAGTACAAAAAGTACAGAACACTTGAATAAATGAGCTTCATCGTTTTCTTTTTCCTCTAAATTAAACGATCCCACTACTGATAATGACCAGATCTCAAGCTGCCTGCGTCCTCCATAGAACCAGGTTGACCCATCATCAAGATTTACAGGGAGGTAGTAGAACGAACAGTGGTCTACAACCTGTGGCCACATGTGGCTCTTTGATACTTCTGCTGTGTCTCTTTCAGGCTTTCACCAAAACTCAAATAAAACTGAATTTTATTTAAATTATTGCCAACTATAAAAATGACTAGTTTTAGAAGATGTCCTGTCATTTTCAAACATGTACAGAGTAGTAAAAATACAAGATGTAAAACATCATGCTAGTAGTTTGTTAGCCACTTTAAGTCAACTTCCAGTCTCTCAGCGTGATCTTTCTCTCAAAACCACCAGAAGGTTTTTATAATATTTTTAAGACAAGTTGCTGAGAAGGAGTAACTTTGATAACACTAAGAATAAAGCACAAAAAACAAAGTCAAAGTATTTATTTTTCTTTAAAAATGTACCTGGAAATACAACAAAGTGGCCTAATTTTACCTTCAACTTTATGCTTTAAGGATACACAATTCTTCAGCAATTAAGAACTCACATCGGCCTGCAAGGTTCAGTGTTTTAATTTTATGAAATTGTTAAAAAAATATATATATATACTGCATGTTCCTTCTTTACATGAATCTAGTCTTTTATTTTGTATTAAAATGTAAATAAATTTTAATAATAGACTTTTTTTGTTTTATAATATCACCCTCACTGGCCAGAAGAGCCATCTCCAACAAACTTGTGGCCCATGAGCCAGCATTTGACAGTTGGAGCAGGTTTTACGACTCCAGACATCGTAAATAGTAAGCCAAGTGGCAAAAATGGCTCTTTTTACCGCAAAGGTTGCAGATCCCTGGTCTAGAATGAAGCAGAGTCTGTTAAGTGTCCTACAATAACCCCACCGCACTCATATCTGAAGATTTTGGACTTGGATAAAGATATTTTTGTGAATTTTCTGCATGTTCCTGAGAGGTTTTTGAAGTGATGAGCCACTCTGTTTTGCATGAAGAGGCTGCACCCATCAGGAATTATGGTGCTTTCCGTTTGACTTTCAGCCAGAAGCTAGAGCTCTGCTCCAACACAGATGTCCCGCTTAACTTAACTGTGTCAGTTCCAACTTGAAAAATCTGTAGGATTTGCTAATTGTGCTTCAAACCCAGGTAAAACAAGCTGACTGGCAACTTGCTTATGACTCGAGTTATTTCCCTGCATACACTGTGCAACATGTTGATTCAAATTCAATAAGATGTAAACAAACATGTTAGAAATAAGTTTATGTTTAGAGCCATCGCTAGTTTTTTTACACAAGGCAGCCAAACTGGATTTTGTGAATTCCAACTTCCAAGTACAAATGATGCACTTTTCATATTTTAAAACTCATAGGACTACGGCTTATTTTGCATAAATAAACACTGATATATTTATTTTCATTCCTAATACGCTAAAAAGCCCTATTAATCACAGGCTGCTCACAAACAATTAGTGTAGATGCTAACTTAACATGGAAAAAGCTATAGAAAAGCTAACACATTCAGCTTTGTGTTTATCACAGGAAATGTATACACAAATCAACTGTTTCAAAGTTGTTACCAAAGACTGTCTTGTTGTGTTAACTTCAGCTAATATTTGCTGACATATATTATTCAGGGTTCAGCATTGAAAAAGCAAAACAGCTGTGAAAACAGCTTTACTGCATCACAGAAGCTACGGTAATGCTACAAGGACAAACGGCACCAGATCAGCTTTACTCACTCCTAAAGTGGCAGAACAGGAAAACTAAGTCCGTTCATTTCATGAAAGTTCATGCTCAATAATCCAGGTTAAAAATCCAACAAAGTTCAGTCAGGTCACCTGGACGGTTTTGTTTTTTTGTTGAGACGTTTCTTCCTTCATCCAAAGCACTTCATCAAGCCGAGGAGCCACAGCAAACTCAGTCCCACAAGCAGCACACTCGCATAATGGACCATGTACCTGGATGATTGAACATGAACTTTGATATCTTGAACCACTTTGGCTGTGGCTGCCTAACTGGGAGGAGTCAACGGGGTACAGGGCAGCCCCCAAAAACCATCTTATCACCAGCAAACTGGTTGGTCCACTTAAAGAGTTTACTGCTTGGTGGGGAAACAGTTTACTTGGGACTCCTCAGACTGATGAAGCCCTCTGGATAACACAAAAAAAAACTGTCCAGATGACCTGACTGACCAGTATTATTATTATTATTATTAAACTTAACTGTTTTTTTTGTTACTTTTCCTTTTAAATACCATTTTATTTTCACTTGTTAAAAAAATTCTCAATATGTACGCAACCTTTGATTGTCTATTATTGTCTTTGTTGTCCACTGTTGTCATCGCTCTTTGTTAAAATCAGGTCTCTCTTCTAAATGAGTCACTGAGGCTCAGTGAGATCAACCTGTATAAATAAAGGTTGAATGAATGAATGAATGGATGAGTTATTGGGTCAGAATAACAGGTTTATAATATTAGATAAGATAAATGGTAAATGGACTGCACTTATATAGCACCTTTCTATCTTATGAAAATACTTAAAGCTCTTTACACTACAATATGTGTCCTCATTTACGCATTCATACAGCACTCTACTAGATCTATACAGAGAATAATCAGTGTTTTATCACATTCAAACACCAAAGGGACACATATCAGAGGCTATGAGGGGTTCAGTGTCTTGCCCAGGGACACTTCAGCATGTGACTGCTGGTGGAATCGAGCCCTCAACTCTTGCATTGGAGGACGACTGCTCTAACCACTCATCTACAGCTGCCACAGATAAGATAAAACCTTGGCTACAACAATTGTGGCAGAAATTCTCCTTTGACACGCTCAGCATTCATCATACATACAAGAACCAACAATAGAACATAATAAAAACCACATTATCACCATTAACACCATTAAGATGTGTCTACTTAGCTTTGTTTAAGAACATTATTGCAGATGGTACAAATTATTTTTTATAAATACTCTTCCTGGACAGCGGGACTCTGTAATGTCTGTTCAACTTTGGGATATTTTATATTTTATAAACTTCAGGATCTAAAATTTACTTATGAGACATGATGGTGTAATGAAACAATTGTCCATCTATGGTTCCATGAAAAGGATCAACGCAAAGCATTTAACAGGTTTAGAGTAGTGTTCAAAACTACCCTGAAAACACCACTTACTGTAAATGGGAAAAGACATAAAGTGCTAACCAATGAAATGGAGGGACAGTTCTGATTTATATGAAGAACATTTTTTTTTAACTGTATCTGGGAACGACTGTTTTCTGTGCTGAAGAAAGCGGTTTGGACAAGAGGAAGCGACACACCAGATTACTTCCAGGTCTTTCCAACAATGCAGCAGTCTGGCTTCAGCGTGTTAGCAGCTCCGCTGGACGGCCTCACCCTGTTCTTCATTCATTTCAGTCACCTTCCAGTCCCTCCTCCTCCCTTTTCATCTGTCCATCTTTCTGTAGTGCTGCAGCCTCTGAGGTCTCTCACACAGAGTCATCAATCACCCGGACATCTTTACTGGTATGTGTGTGTGTGTGTGTGTGAGACATCAAGACTGAAAGTGAGAGTGGGTAAGAAGTGCAGAAAGAGAGTGCTCATTTGCACAGAGGCTCAGTCTTCTAATTCTAATGCCCATTTATACATCACTTCTTACTCGTTTTACTCAGTTTATCAATCAACAACAAATACATTTATAAAAAAATAATAATAAGAAGAAAATATCTTCCTCTGACTTTTTACAATACAACCTCAAATAATCCCTCTATTTGTATGAAATGCATGATCCTGGCAGCAATCTCATCAAAGCGTTAAAAAAAAAAAAAACACCTTGAAAGCGTATTTTAACATGGATTTTGCCAACTCAATCCAAACACAAAGGTCACATACATGAATCTTAATTTTTAAGAGGCATTAGAAGTCAGATGATCGATAAAACTTCCTGCTCGCGTGGCCCCAGCTCGCTGGAAGAGAAACATTTGCCACAAGAGGCCGACACAATAAAAGTAGGAATCCATATCTGTTACGGCCGAGC
This sequence comes from Simpsonichthys santanae, assembly GCA_031762415.1. Taxonomy (NCBI): domain Eukaryota; kingdom Metazoa; phylum Chordata; class Actinopteri; order Cyprinodontiformes; family Rivulidae; genus Simpsonichthys; species Simpsonichthys santanae. Next base: position 20,397,702 of record JARVLU010000489.1, read on the forward strand.
TCCGTCTCCCCAAAGGGATGGCTCCGCTCTGAGCACAATCACACCCGGCAAACTCTGCCCGACGTCAGCAACACACAGAGATCGCTGTCCGAGCATGGAGCCCGGAGGTGGGGGAAGGGCCCTCAGTAAGTAGGGGTATTGAACGCAGCACAGCAGAGATAAAACAAGTGAGTTGCAATACTGCCAAAATGATTTGTGACAGAATAATCACCAGCAAACTCCAGCTGCTTTAAAAGCTGAGTAAAATACAACAAATATACTTTTTAAAAGTAAATATGCAACAAAATATAAAGGAAAAAATGGATCTGAACAGTTAGTTTGATCCTATTAGAAATACACTTTCTTGTCTTTTTGCTGACAGACAGAATATGACTATAGAAGTGCCTTGTCTGCATGGAGGCTGAGTCAGTAAAAGGTCAGCTTATTTACCCCTCTGTAAAAGACCATTCTTTGGGTGAACTGTAGGCTAAACAAAGCGTCCATTATTGCACAAATGTGGAAATAGCATTGACCTTCTCTGGCATGCAGACAGAGGAGAAGATGCGGCAAAAAAGCAAGGAGGCACACTTCCCAAATATTGAACTGACAGGACGAATTGTGCATGTTTGTTTATTAGAATTGAAAGTTGGGGCTAAAAGTCTGCAAATGCGTCCATTTAACAACCATACATGTCAATTTAAAAAAATTGGTTCTGATAGTGGAAAATGAAGAGAAGTTAAGGTTATAGTTGTGTCAATTCAAACCAAGCTTTTAATTTTTACATAATGTTAAAAGATTTGCATGTGACTAATTAGCATATCAATACATATACAGCTATGGTTAATAGAAAGTGCACATGCTTTCAGTTTTAAAGGTTTCACCCATTGGAAAGTACATGAAGCCATATGGTGTCCAACAGCACCTAAAATAAGAAAGGTAACACCTCAATTGAACAACACATGGCACTACCGGTACACCATGTGAAAGTTTTTTTTTTTTTTTCCAAAAAACAAGTCAAAATGTGCTACATTAAAATAATAAAAACTATAAAATCCTCATACAGTAAACAGCTTGGCTGAAGAAAGGAGTACTGTAAGTGGTGCAATGATGGCAAACAATTTACCTCCATTCTCTGTTGTACAATTTTGTCAAACTACAGTAGTTTTTGGCCCTACGTGACTAACTTTACATTTTTACAATAAAAGCAACTACAACTTCGATACAAAACAAATAACAAAACAAAACAAAACAAAAAACACAATGTGTATGCTTTATTATTGCTGCTTGACAAGATTAGTAGTCATTTAAAAATGAAAACTTTAAACTGAATCATGTTCGTTCAATGGAAAAATCAATGCACACATTCATGTTTTCAGTATTTGCCTTGTTTCATAATGTAGCTTGATTTTATTTCGTTAAATAACATTACTTTTGTTTACCTTTTATTTCATATGCATTTTATGCCTGTTTATTGTTGTCTGTACTTTATCTGTGGTTTATCTAGAAAAGGTCTCTATTGAAAATGAGTCCTCGTGACTCGTGACAATGAGACTAACCTGTATAAATAAAGGTTGAATGTAGGGATGTGCGATATTATCGGCATGGTATCGTATCGGCCAATGTTAGCGTTAAAGTTAAATATCGGACATCAGCCATTCCATCAAAATAACTCACTGATACAAAAGATGCTGTTTCTGTATGACAGCCCAGTGACAAGGATGCCTGCAGCGCCAGCACAACGTGATGACGTCGCATACGCCTACCTGATCTGATCACGGTGGAGAGGAAAAAGTCAAAATGTTGCCGTGTGGAAGGTTTAATTTTTTGTTGAGGATGACGGATTCCAAAGATTTTTGGACTACGTTGAGCCTCGCTACATTGTCCCCTGATTGAGATATTTTTCCAACATAGCCATGGCCGAGTCATAAGCCGTCATTTCCGACGTCATTGAGAAGCTAATAGCCGATAGCACTTAGGTGAGTTTTACCACAGACATTTGGATGTCATGTTAGTCTCATTAGCATGATTAGTCTTATGGCACAATGGATAGACAAAAACTTTGAACTTAAAAAGGCTGTTCTTCATGCACAGGAGTGCAGAGGATCCCACACTGTAGCTAGGAACCTGGAACAAGCCTCCACAAGTGAGACAGCATCACTGGTGGCTAATGCTAATAAATAACATTTAACACTTTTCATTTAATGTAAGTTAAAGTGCTATGCATATGGCTGTTACTGAATATAAGTCACCAGCTCTTACACCTGTTCAATTTTTTGAAGCAAATAAGCCTAAATAAGAGGGCTATGGTCTGACAACGGAAAGTATATTAAAAATATTGGTATCAGGTAAATAAGTTTTAACAAGTCGGCATATCAGATATTGGCCAAAAATCCAATATCGTGCATCCCTAGTTGAATGAATGTAATAATAATACACTACACATAGAGATAATTGTACTTTATGCTATTTTGCTATTCTGCATATATACAAAATACAAATTACTGTTATTATTAAGTTAAAATGTCTTACTCTAGATTTTTTTCACCTCATTTGCTATACAGTATTTACTTTTATTTTTGTTTTGTTCATTTTTTTCTTCTCTGTGTAATCTTATCTTATGCCACCTTACTTTATCCCCAGTAATAATCATAAATATATTTGCTGTTTTCAGACCAGTCATGCCTCTGATAGGACTCTTAGATTTGTACTCAGGTTCACAGTACTTTTCTTTTAAGATAAACTGAAAAATGCTTGGACTGGTGTTAAAAAGCTAACGTTGAGCCTGGACTCTGAAAAAGAGACAGTAGATCAGTTTGGGAGATTGAATAATTAAAAAAGGTCATGCTACCTGCCTGCTGCATGTCGCTTAACTTATGCAGACACACACACACACACACACACACACAAACATGAGAGAGGCGCAGCGCTCACTGGGGCAGCGACTGAGAAGAGATATCATTTAGAAAGAGTAATCCTCTTCCCCTCAAACACAGTGTAGTTTGTGAACTAATTGGGTGAATCTATAATTAATTTAGTGACATTAAGCCTTGGGGTCTGCTCCGGCAAGACTAGACTTTCTATGGATGTGAAGAATGGCGGTGAGGCCTCGAGCTTATAGCTGAGAGGGAGCCTCGCGTTCTGATGCTTGCTGACTTCTTTTACATCTGACAGCGACAGATTTCCACACCCGTCTGTTATTTCCCCCGAATACTGAGGGGAATCTTTTATGAAGGGTTTTCTCAATGAAACATCAGAGTGGTGGATAAATCCAGAGAATCCATACTCAATCCCCAACATAACAGGCTGTACTTATCACCTGGATGTGAAGGAAATACATCAATGAGAAGCATTAAGAGAAAGCTTCCAAGCATCAATCAGATTTTTACGGCAAATCGTGCAGTTTTTGCAACATTAGATCCTGAATACTCCACCGTGTTCTTGATAATTGTCAACTTTTTACATTTCAGAAATAAAACCTTTTATTATTTCATCTTTCGTTTAAAACTGTTGCACCGTGAATATTTCCTTTTATGCAAAAGCCTGCCGAGGATTGGCTCTCACATGTGCTCCGAGAACATTTCCCTCCACATTCATTTCAATATTTGTTTAGTAATTATGATGAAAAATCTTCAACAGCTGCTGTGGTTCCTTTAACACAACATCTCAATATGACTCGCAGTGTAAATCTTTAAAGATTAAAGTGATTTAGGATTAGACGAGGGGGTGAAAACAGTTTTTGCATGGATGTTCTTTAATTTTTTTTACGCTGCGACAAATCCTTCGACAGTACAAAACATCTGTTTACAAACAGTCGAGCCAGGAGAGGCAAAACACAAACTACATGAAATCGTGGGAATTTTTTTCATCCATCTTTACAAAATAAATAAATGACAAGTTGTTTCAGGCAAATAATGTCTTATTCTTCAGAAGCAGCATGTCTGTAGCTCCAAAACAACACAAAAACGTCAATTATAGTAGCTGCTTGTCATTACTTTGGTCACGTTGCCAAAAAGTGACTCCACAAACACACCACAACACTGGAGCCTGAATATCCTTTACTTTCTTTTCCAGAAGATGCTACAACCTTCAGGTTTTAATATGATGGTTACCTGTGAATTCTGTCAAGATTCTTGCCAGACGCTGAATGACATAATGCACATCAGCTAATACAACATAAACGTTTAGCTTAATATTTGTAAAATGGACCAAGTTAAAGCCATTTTCATCTCGATAAGCTGTGGTGGACATCTTGATTTGGACTGACCCCGAAACTAATCCGTTGCAAATGGACATCCAATGATTATGGTACTTAAAATTTTAATTACACACATACAATTTCTTGTGAGATATTTTGCTAACAGAAAACGTGGTTACATTAATCGATGCTACAGATCTCATGCAACGAGAAGGACTGGTGAAGAACTTTAACCTTCAAAAACATCTCATTATAGCTCAATATATGTAAAACTGACTGATTTATAGCTAATTTGGTGTTTTCTATAGTCAACTAGCAGTGGCAGCCATGCTGAATTTGGTAGACTTCAAAAGTTATTTTGTTGTCGATGAACTGCACATCTAATAATTACCTTATGTCCAGACGGACAGACAAACTTATAGATTTTTCTTGGGGGATGCCGCAGTGAGTAGTAATAATATTAATAATAATAACAATAATAAAACAACAACAACAACACCAATAATAACAATAATAACTGTAATTGTAATTGGAGCTTTAGGAACAATGAAGACAGGATTTCAAGAGCAACTACACAAACTCCCATGTAGAGTCCATGCCAAAGAAATACAAAAGACTGTGCTGTTAGGGATTGCTTACATACTAGTCATATACCCTGATGCATGCTCAATAATCCAGGTAGAAAAATCTAAAAAAAGCTAAGTCTGGTCCTCTGGACATTCAA
>JARVLU010000489.1:20421239-20432733 GCA_031762415.1 Simpsonichthys santanae
AGAGTCTGCAGGTGCATTTCAAGCTTTACTAACAGAAGTTTAAACAGCTTCAACAGCAACTGACCAAACGCACCACACCCAGACAACGCTGCTGTCGCGCTGCGTTACCTTAGCTAGCCACGCGGCTCGGTTCCACTCCCCGTAGGTCTGCAGGTAGCGGCAGGCGTCTGCTGCCTTGTCAATCAAACACAGCAGCTGAACTCCCTCTGAAACGTAGCAGCAGCAGAGTTAACGCCGTCCACACGGAACGTCCCACGACGAGCGCTCGTTCATTCATCGACCAGACGTGTTTTTAAATGTAACCAGTAAAAACAGCATCTTCATTTGAAAACTGAACAGATTCACTGCATTTGTAACTTATTTACAAATTGTTTCCATGTGGACACACTTTAAAATCTTTTCATTCTTCTCTGGAACCAACTTCAGCAAACTGGCTTTTTCTGTCGACTTTTAAAGATTTTAGCTACTGTTTAGCTCATTCTAGCTTTTTGATACAGTTTTGCTAACTTAGTTTTTATTCACAGTTTTAGTACATTTAACTTTAAGCTGTAGTTTTGCAATATGCAACTTTTAGCTACCGTTTTAGTTTTATCCTTTAGCTCCAGTTTTATTACATTTAGCTTTTAGCAACCATTTTGCTATATTTGGCATTTAGCTACAGTTTTGCTACACATACATTTTAGCTATTTGTTTTTAACTACACTCATCTTTCACCTACTGATTTGAAACATTTAGCTTTTAAATACGGTTTGGCTACAATTAACGTTAACAATTTTTCTATATTTAGCTTTAACAGCAGTTTTTCCAATTTTATCTTTTAGCTCCCCTTTTGCTACATGTAGCTTTTAGTAGACAGTTACCCTACATATCTGTTTTAGCTTCTTTATTTTTTTACAACATTTTGCTTTTAGATGTAATTTTACTTCAATGAACTTTAAAAACAAATTTGATACACTGAGCTTTAATCTGCAGTTACGTTAATTTTAGCTTTTAGCTACTGTTTTGCTACTTTTAGGTATTTAGATACTGTTTTGTTTCTCTTATCTTTTATATTTGGTTTTGTTAATTTTAGCTTTTAGTAACAGTGTCTCTACATTTAACCTTTAGCTACAGTGTTTCTAATATTAGATTTTAGCCATGATTTTGCTACATTTTTCTTTTAAGTAAGTTTTGCAGATTGTTTCCTTTAGCTACAGTTTTGCTACATTTAGCATTTAGCAACAATTTAGCTTATTTCAGCTTAGTACTATACTGTTTTGCTGTTTGACCTTCAGTTCTGCATGTTTTAGCTTTAACTCTTCGGCTGATTTCATCAAAGATCTTCAGCGCCCTCGCTGTATGTGTTCTCTTTAGCTAGACGTGTTTAACGGCTGCAGACAGAGTAAATGACTGTAACTGCTGCTGATGATGATGATGATCACAGACTGATGAAGCGTTGGGTGAAACTACCTGCCAGCTTTCCGTTAGCGATCATGTTGGTGGCCACGAGCTTGATGGTGGACTGCGAGGGACCCGAGGAGGTGATGGTGGTCACCAGGCAGGCTTTCAGCGAGTCGCAGTAGTAGCTGGGGTTGTCTGCGCTCGTCTCCAGCAGTAATTGCACCGCTCTGTCAGTCTGAGAGCCACAACAAGGCGAAGAGAAGATCAAAACGAGGCATTTCGACCTCTGGCAGGAAACCACCGCAGAGAGCACGATGGAGATCATGTTCATTATGGAGCTGCTCATCTGCTGGAGATGACTCAGTCTCACGCCGGGGCCAGCCGACTGGCCTCGGCGTGTTGGATGACTGCACCCCGGCTCGCCGCCTGCTGATTGCAGCCTGTGATTAGACGCAGGGCGGAGACACCGAGGAGACGCCTGTCCCTGCAGGCGGAGACACCGAGGACGACGGTGTCCTCACATCTCAAACTGGGAGTAGAACAGGCGGCGTTCAGGATTGTTAGGAAGAGGATGATCTGTGTGTAGAGTGTGTGAGGGGTACATCCATCCTTCCATCCAACCATCCATCTGTGTAGAGTGAAGCTTTGTCCATGTGTGAGGGGTAAATCCATCCATCCAACAATCCATCCATCCATCCATCCAACCATCCATCTGTGTAGAGTGAAGCCTCATCCATGTGTGAGGGGTAAATCCATCCATCCATCCATCCAACAATCCATCCATCCAACCATCCATCCATCCATCCAATCATCCATCCATCCAACAATCCAACCATCCATCCATCCATCCAATCATCCATCCGTCCAACCATCCATCCATCCATCCAATCATCCATCCATCCAACAATCCATAAATCTATCTGTGTAGTCTGAAGCCTTTTCCATGTGTGAGGGGTACATCCATCCATCCATCCATCCATCCAACAATCCATCCATCCATCTGTGTAGTCTGAAGCCTTGTCCATGTGTGAGGGGTACATCCATCCATCCATCCATCCGTCCGTCCATCCAACAATCCAACCATCCATCTGTGTAGAGTGAAGCCTCGTTCATGTGTGAGGGGTAAATCCATCCATCCAACAATCCATCCATCCATCCATCCATCTATCCAATCATCCAACCAGCCATCCATCCATCTATCTGTCAACCAACCACCCATCCCTCCAACAATCCATCCAGCCATCTATCCAATCATCCATCCATCCATCTGTGTAGAATGAATCCTCGTTCATATGTCGGGTAAATCCATCCATCCATCCATCCATCTATCCAATCATCCAACCATCCTCCATCCATTCATCCATCTATCTGTCAACCAACCATCCATCCATCCAATATCCATCCATCCATCCATCCATCCAACCATCCATTCATCCTTTCATCCATTGATCCAACCATCCATCCATTCATCTGTGTAGAGTGAAGCCTCGTCCATGTGTGAGGGGTAAATCTATCCATCCATCCATCCATCCATTATGCAGTACCTACCTGACCCAGTAGGAGGAGCTGGTCAGCACACTTCTTGGTGTGTTCATAACTGGAGCGCTTCACCTCCTGCAGATGGACCCGATCCAACTGGAACTTCTGTGGAGCGAGACAGGTGGAGCAGAATTAGGAGCACTTTTGTCTTTACAAAAACACCTCCTGAGAGCGGCGGTCAGATCTTGAATGCGTGGGAGAGACAAACAGAACCACGTCGCACCGCAGGCTCTAAACGTCGTGCAAAAAGAGACAATTAAAAAGTACGGCGTGCAGAGATGGAAAGCGTAATTATAGAGGCTTAAAAATTCAGGAGGCTCTCTGGTGCTGATGCCTCCTCGTTTCATTACTGGTGGCTGATTTCTCATTATTTCATTACACGCTGCCTGTTGAGAGGCTGTTCTTTTCTCTTCAGTCAGTAAATGACAGTCATTAAGCATAAAACAGCAACAAAAGCTAGAACAACTAGAGTTTTATAAAAGCTATTCATATTGTCTTTCTGCTCCTGGTTAAGATGCATTTCTCTGTGTAACGGAGTTAAAAATGTACAGTAGTCCCTCGATACTTTGCAGTTCGTTTTCGCAGACTATCACTGTTTTTCAAATAAGAGCGGACACGAACCACAAATGGCTGATTGATGGATGAGCCGCACGACCAATATGGACTTTTTATTTAAAATAAATTATTTTAAATTATTTAGCACCTCCTGCACCTTTGTGCAGCCCACACAGCAGGATAAGCTTCCTGTTGCAGCTGATCAGCTGTTCTCTGTGCAGAGCGGAGAAGTGGGCGTGGCCAAGAGCGCTTGCAGGTGTCAAGGAGCAGAGGAGGCAGGGAGCTAAAATCATGACATTCTGTGTCTTTTAGAACATTTAGAAACATTGTTTGGAATATTGCAAGAGTGGGGGAAGGATTTAAAATGTCTTTATATTTGTATATATACAGTTTTTATATAAATATTAAAATAAACTGCTACTTGCACTACTATTCCTACTTCACATTTTTTTCACTTAGCCCAGGTATTCAGGGTACAGACTCCCCATGATAAACAAGGCTCTACTTTCCTACAAAGTTTTTGTTTATTTTAACGTGTTAATAAAATGTTTGTGAATTTTATGTTATTGTCTTTTATTTTGAAATGTGTCAAAGGCAGAAAAGACGTAATTCATTTCGTTCTGGCAGCTTCCTCTCACTCACTTTGCCACCGTGCAATGCGAGGGTTAAATAGTGTGGGGATGATGTTAGTGTTTTTTTTTTTTTTTTGGCTTAAAAAATGTAGGTATATAGGTCATAAATATTTTATGTTGGTTGATATCAATTTTATAATGATACTGTGACTTTTATTTTTCATTCTGACCACAAAACTGAAGTTTTTATGAATGTTTTATTGTAAGACAGTTTGGCGAGATTCAGTTTAGTGCGCCCTCTTGTGGTTGCTGACTGAAATGGCTCTGCAGATGTTTTGCCACCATTTCACAGTATAACATTAATTTTTGCATGTGTAGGAGCCAAAAGTGCAGGACACAAAAGTGCAGGACACAAAGGTGCAGGTCACAAAGGTGCAGGTCACAAAGGTGCAGGTGTCTGGTTCATTGTCCTCTGCAGGAGACAAAAGAAACGGTGAAGAAACAGCATTTGGATGCTCAGTCCTTTGAAGAAAATGAGCATCGTTACATCTGCGAGTTAAATCAGTGGGTGAGCGGAGAAGCCAGTTGAGTTTAGTAACTTGTAAGATTTCTGTTAGCTGTCGGAGTCGTGGACGTAAGTTATTCCAGTCGGACTTGTGCAGCTGAAGCCGTTTGATGAGCCAAACGTCGCTGCAGAAGGTCTGGCCAACTCTTCAGAAGCTGCAGCTCTGATCACTGCATGGCCCCTCATTAACAAGCAGCAGAAATGTCATAAAAATAAGAGCATATTCTGTTTAAAAAGAGGATAATTCACTAAAAAGTTACACAGACATTTGTGACTTTTTAATTAGACTTCTAGCTGAAAGGAGCAAGTTGGTTTTCTCTCTGCTGCCTCGACAAAAAGTCTAATATCTTTCTGAGTGACTCATTTGTGCTTCTTGTCCTGTGTGAAGAAGAAAAGCTACATGTGCACAACAGGCAAACTCCTTATTATCTCCCACACGTTGTTCAAACTTTCGGCTCGATTGTGCGGCGTCACATTTTACCCACCAGACGATGAAAGCAGCGGCCTTCAGCCTCAGCCGACATGTTTTCAACTATTTTCCACAAACTTTAAAGAGCGAGTTGCTACAATGACCAGAGATGAAGGAAGAGTCGGGGTATTGTTTGAAACAGCCTCGGATGCCGGCTCACTTGCGTCGTCGGCAAGATTCATCGATCTCAGACACCGCAGCACAAACGAGAGGTTTGTCTTTTAAAACGAGCGCCTTACTGAAGGCTACAACGCCTCGGGGGAAACGTTGGGAGAACTGAATGTTAGGAGCTGAGAGAGAAGAGAATATGGTCTCAAATTGATCCAACACAGTGAAGTTGGGTCCTCTGGACAGATTCAATAAATAACTGTTGAAACATTTAGTCTTTTATCCAAAAGACCTTGTTTGTCTGAGGAGCTGCAGTAAACTCTCAGCTCCCCTGTGTAAGTCACAGGGAGTGGAGAACGGGGAGTGGGTGAAGTACCCCCCCTCCACCGTAGACCAACGAAACAAAGTTTTATTGGTCCACTGTGACCTGTTTGGTAATGTCATTGGTCAGATTCTTTTTTACCTTTATTTATACAGGTAGTCTCATTGAACACGAGGACCCACCCTCCAAGAAAGACGTGTACTGGGCAGCTACGTTAGCACCCGCGTGTGACGAGGCTAAATGTTTTGGAAGCATGAAGCTCGTTAGCCTATCAATAATTGAAATTTTTGTTTGAATTATTACCTTTGTTGTAATATATGTGATTGACTTTTTGTTTGAACTGATATTTGAATTGATCCGTTAAAAAGGGAGCAGATTTGATAAGAAATTTTTCTTCTTCTGCTTCCTTTCATTTTATGTTTGTTTTTAAGTTACCTAAATTGTATTTGTTTGTTTTTTTATGGAAATGAAATGAATAAATAAATAAATAAATAAATAAATAAAATAAAATATTTTGTCTAATATGTATCGTTAGTGTTAGAATGAACAGGAGCAGAATTGAAAACGAAGTAAGGTTTTTACAGAAACATGTTGCACAACTACAGTTTATCTGGGAAACTATTTTTCCTCCTAAATAACAAGCGGAGGTTAAACACAGAAACCCTGGCATAGATCAGATTCTATTTCTACTAAACGTTCAAGTTCTACATCATTTTAATGACCTCTGGCACAAGAAAAGTTAGTGTTAGGAGCGTGCATGATTTCGGGAGTCATTTTCCTTTACCAAATGTGAGGGAACAAGACGAGGGGAAGCATAAGGAGCTAATCAACGTGTACTCTTCAGTGGCAATTTATGAACTGTCGGCTGTTAGTTCAGTATGCACAAAGGGCACGTAGCATCCATAAGTCAACACGCTGCTACAGCCGGAGTGGATCCAGACTCCTCAGCCATGAAAGGGGAACGCTATCCTCCACACAAAATATCTTATGAACCACTAGGCAAATTTAATTGAACCATTCAGGAAATAATCACCAGGTGTACATTTACATTGATTAAATTGTGGATCAAACCTAATTCAAGATGGCTACCACAGCTAACCAACCAACCCAAAAACAACAACAATTCAGTAATTTTTCACAGATATTGTGCTAACATTTGGTGCAGTTGTAGCTCAGTATTCACAACAAATTGTGAGAATGGCATCTCATTATTTATTTATTTACTTATTTGTTCATTTAAAAAAAAGAAACAAAAATTCATCAAAAAGAAAAAACATTGAATGAAAAGGGTGCAGAAACAATAAGAAAATTCTTATATCTGCCCTTTATTAAAAAAATAAATAAATAACTACAAACAACAACAACTCGTGCTTGAACAATCCCCAAAACAAAAAACATCAGGCATTCTTCACATCATACTTTTGTAACAATTTTAATTTAATCACCTTTTTAAACATAAATTGTTTTAGACAGTTTTATGGTGATACTGAGGCTATTCCACAATCCTATTCCCTGAATTACAACGCAGCTCCTTCACACTAGTTCTAAATTGAGGTTTTACAAACATTCCCATTCCCTTAAGTTTATAATGACTCTTTTTAACAAATTTTAATTGAACATTTGGGGGTAATATTTTTTACAAGCTTTCTACATGACTTGTAAAATGCTATATTCCACCAAATCATAAAATTTTAATAATTTCAACTGATGAAATAATATAATATATTTGTTGGGTGACCATAGCACTTCCTACTAATAATTCTTATAGCTCTTTTTTTGTAAAATGTAAATAGTATTTGTAATTGTTTTGCATGCGTTTCCCCAAACTTCAATACAGTAGATTAAATATAGAACAATTACATTATACAATACAATATATACAAAGCTTTGTCGTTCAAAAACTCTTACTTTATACAGTGATGCAATTGATTTTGATATTTTCATTCTTAAGTAATTTACTGTACATTAGATTTCCATGTCAGCTTCTCATCAATAACGACACCCAAAACTTTTATTTCATTAACTCTATGAATTTCAATACTATCAATTTTAAATGGGATTTCAATAATTTTCTTTCCATAAATATCATGTAGTTTGTTTTTTCCAAATTTAATAACTTATTAAGTTGGAACCAAGATTGTATTTTTTACAAAATTCTGCCTGTATCATCTCTAACATTGTTCAATACCTTCACCTGAACAAAAAAAAAGTGGTATCATCTGCAAATAAAACACACTGCAAAAGCCCCGACACATCAACCAGATCATTCACATACAAAATAAACAACTTTGGTCCCAACACAGCACATTGAGGAACTCCACATCTGTTAACACAAAATTCTGATCTTACATTGTTTACCTGTACAAATTATTTTCTATTATTCAAATAACTGTATACCCCCAGTAGTGGCATAATAATCCATGAGCTCACGCATAATGTTATTTTCAAGGTTTGTCATTTCTGGACATAAAATGATCTTAGTTTAAAACATTAAAAGATAAGTGATATGCATTCCTTCAAGGAATGCCAAGACTTTCTTTGTAGAAAGTTTTACTGCCATCTTCCAGTTCACTTTGTCGTCCAGAAGGCCTAACTGGTTTGGAATTGTTGTTTTTCTTCCCCCTGCCTCTCACACTTTTCCTCCTCGCTGCCTTGCATCAGGCACAAGATCTGAGGCTTTAATATGGCTGCCAGAGAGGCAACAGCCATTTAATAACAATGCAATAGTTCCTCACAGCAGTGGTCCAGTGTCGCTCATACACCCCGCTGTGTGCAGATGGTACATTGTCTGTGATTTACGAAAACACTTTCCTTCCTGAGATGTTTTCCCTGTCCCTACAAAACACACACACACACACACACAGAGAGAGAGACTGCCCTTTTTGTCAGCAATATTTAACTCTCATTTTGAGAGAAAAAAAAAACGCAATTGCTCCGCAGCCCATTTAGCCATATTTCGTAACAGGTCAGCTGACATGGCCACCCCCAGAGGTGATCGTGAATGTGTGTAAGTTTGTGTGTGCGGTTTGCAGTAAGCTTCTCGCATGTGCCTCTCAGCCTCCCGCAGTGGGGGACATCTGGAGGAGGCGTTACCATGTACACAGAGAAAAGAAGAGTTCAGGCCAGAAATGTAATCCTCCAAGGACAAAACTGGTTTTCATTAACATACAGAATGGGAAATAATGGTCGTATTCATATCAACACGGCTAATGTTGCCGTAAGATAGACACCTTGCCAAACCAGTCTAAACCTCATTCTCATCATCAGTGGTCCCTTCCCCCTTCTCTCTCCAGTGCTGAGTGCAATTAGGGCACGTTTTGATGAAAATGACCCGTAATTCAGTGCAAGCGGGAAAAAAAAAGGTTAAGCACAACTATTTCACAATGTTCATTATGAGCCAGCAGGGAGGAACTTCCTCTTAATAGAGTGTCTGCCATAAGCATACCTCTTCATCAGCCAGCCTGCCATTTGATCTCACCTCTGGGTGTTTGCCGTTTGGGCAATTTCATTCATTTCTGCTATGTTTCCCTGTCTGTTTACTCAGTAATGGTCTCTGCCCAGAGAGCTGTTAAGGGGAACAAAGTGACAGCACTCGAAACTCTGCCGCGGCGGTGATTAACGAGTGAATTAGAAAACAACTCCGGGTCACCTTCTTTAACATAGTGATGGATGATCTAATGAAAGACTGTGACGGCTTTTTTGTTACAGGGGAGCAAAACCTGGATCGCAGGTGGAGCAAAGCTACAGTATGATGCATCCCAGGGTGCATCAACTTCTCTATGAATCTGCAATCAACACACACACACACACACACACACAACACTGGGCTGATTAGTGGTTCCAATGATAGGCGTCCCACTGATGAGGGAGCATAAGACTATGTCCTCCGCTGTCTGTCAAGTCCAAGTTAGTGTTGGCCTAATTCCGCTGTGTGCATGCCATCTCCTGTCACAGACTACAAAACTGGGAACGAGGACTGCCATATGTCTCACCTCTACGGGGTGCACAGAGGGACATTTTGCATGGTTCTGACATGCCTGACTTCCCCTAATGCTGCACAAGTGTTCAGACACATCATACTGTATAAGCAACAACACCATCATTGCAGTGAAGAAGGATTGGAAAAGGCTACCTGGGGGGGGGGGGGGGCGGGGGGATTGGACAAAAAGTACAAGAAAGCAAGAAGGATAAAGTGTTGAAGAGCAGCCTTGTTGTTTCTTTTTTTTTCCTGACTAACTCCACTTTCAGGCAGACAACAGCACGACGGGGCTGCGTTGGTGTTGCTATAGGGTATATATAGAGGAAAGAACATGTTTAAGGAAGTCCAGCTTGAAGGCGATTCAAATGCCAAGACTCCACACGGGGTGTTTTCATGCTGCTGAAAGAGGACTGGAGCAATCTGGAAATATTTCACAGCTGCAGTGAATTTATCTTGCATCTAAAAGTCAAGGCTAAAAAAAAAACTTAAAAATAAATAAAAAAGCTTAAGTCAATCTTGCATAATAAATAAGCCATTAAGTACGCTTGTGTCAGTTACAATTGTTATCATATTGCATTTCCATTAGTGGACATACAATCACTGCCTTAACATACCAAAACATGAGCAGTTACATGTGTGTCAGACTTGAACCACTTTCATAAACTCTTTGTCTGACTGTGGCTAAAGTGGTAGGGTAAACAAATATATTTTTTTTAAAACTACAAAACGGTTTATGAAAGGAAATGTAACCCTGAGTTCAGTTTAAACATAATTGCAACTTCATACAGAGGGCAACAAGTTGACCCGAGTCAAACAGAAGTTGTTTTGTGGTAAAGGAATTAAAGAATTCAATAAATGTCCTTCCAGAGTTAAAATGTACAAAAACAGGCGCTGAAAAGCAGAGGTGGAAAGAGTACTGAAAATTTGTACTCAAGTACAAGTACTTTTACACGACTTAAATTGTACTCAAAGCATATTTCTCAGATGCTCAGAAGCTCCGTCTTGTTTTAGTACTAAACAAACCAATGGCAGTGACAATATCTAAGATCTTTGCATACTTAGCCAAACTAATAACTCACACATACAATAAAAAAGCAATAACATACAGGTAGTTGTAAAACCTCATATACGACAATATGTTTTTTGAGATTAGATGCTGAAGTCTTATAAGCTATCACCGTAGAAATCAAACAAAGTTTGCATCTGGACACTGTCTCCTTTTCACCCTCTGTACATGAAAAAGTCCTCCAGGTACGGCCACGAGCATTCGTCCTCAGCCTTTACCTCGTCATTTTCTCTGTTGACAGTGCTGTCCTCATCTCCATTTTGGCCTTTAAATCTTCAGTCCATAAACGACTCTCTACTCTACGGAGTTGTCCTTTGCTAACATCATAGGTAATTGGCACGTTCGCAATCTGAGAGCCTTATTGGCTATAGAAGAACGGTTCGGATATTAATTCAAAATGTGGCCGTACTCAGTAGCAACTTCTGATTTTAAAAGTAATGCAGTAGATTACATGGTCTAAATTGTACTTAAGTACGAGTAAAATTACACACTTGAAAGAAATATTCATAAAAGTACAACAAGTACCCAAAAAAAATCTGCTTAATTACAGAAATATATTTGTAGTTTATTACTTCCACCCATGCTGAAGTCAGCTGGTGCTTTGTAAAATAAAAAAAAGGTTTAAAAAAAATGAATAAAAAAATAAATAAAAGATTGAAATTGAACTATGGCACTTTTAAAGAAAAACATTCTGCTTCCAAGACCTGAATGTCTTTTTTTTATTATCATGTACAGGTAGTCCCCGAGATACGGACGGGTTCCGGACCTAAGGACCGTTCGTTCGTAGGTCGATTCTGCCGTAGGTCGGAGCCGAACGCACATGCCGCCGTATGTCCGAATGTACGGCCGCAAATCGAAACCAAAACTAAACGGCGATCGGTAACGTCTTTTTAAACACGTTTTTTTCAATGTAAAACAACTTCGAACGGCCATATTAAT
>JARVLU010000489.1:20446183-20456392 GCA_031762415.1 Simpsonichthys santanae
GATACACCTTTACTATAATGTCAAGCAAACAAATAATTGTCTTTAGGTGGTTAGTTTGTTAAATTTCAAAGAAACACACAGCGAGTCCTCCCTCTGCGCGCTCCCGCAGCCGCAAATCTATTTTTGAAATGCAGCTGATTTGACCGTCCAAGTGCATTTATTAAGGGAAAGTTAAACTGAGACACACCTTTACTATCATTTTTAGCAAACAAACAATTGTTATTAAGTGTTAATCTTGTTAAATTCTTGTTAAAGTCCGCCCATGCACGCTCTCGTGGCCGCCGTTTGGCAGCCAGTTGATTTTTTGGCACAACACTGGCCCACGTTTCCAGGTGGTCAGCGGTGATGCATAACAAACGTGACAAAGTATTTATGTTTTGTTTTTTTCACTTTATTAGACATATTTTGGATGGATGCAACTTATACGATGGTGTGACGTGCACGGTGGAATGAACGGTACATTTATTGTGAACGTTACGTGTTTGCTTCCTTGGCTGGAAACTAAATCAAGGATTTCACTGAGCTGTGTCCATTCGCCACTAGCTCACAAAACTGAGAAAATACAAAAATATTCACACTGAATTGCTATTTATAACTCATTTGTGTACCTGCATAAATGGCAACTTTTGCGCAACCATCTTCCGAAAGACGTGCACTTTTTTTTTTTTTTTTTTGTTCGCAATTTGGGCCTTGTCTACACAAAAAATTAAAATTTTCTAAAATTATATTTTAATGTAAATTACCTTTGTGAACACAGCTCAATTTCTAGGAAGTGTCTTCATCCACACGGAAACACTGAAAATGACCCAAAACGCTGTAGTAACTAGGCCAGGCCTGTGTGTGGCGCTGCAACAAAAAATAAACAAAAACAGGAAACAAGGCGTGAAACGTGCACATAAAGCTTGCACTCTGGGTGCAACATGGAAACAAAACAAAAAAAATAAAATGCCTACAGATAGTAGGTTTGATTATAGGTGGGGCTATAATGTAGTTTTCAAAAAGTTGTTTTGGCTATCTACACAAAAATGCAAGAGCCTAAATAAAACAAATATACATGTTCCCTTTACTCGATGTGTCCAAATTAAGTTGATTGTAATTTTTTTCTCTTTTCTGTCTCCAGTAAGTCACAATTTGGTTTCAGGTCACAAAACCATCCCCAAGTGATCTTACATTTATCACACTTTGACTTAAAACTAAAATAATCAAGGTTTGACTATACAGTACAGTACTAAGAGTAAATCTTTCCACATAAATTAAAAAGAAACGTGTAAAACTTTTGGCATGAGAGCAAAACCCCATGCAACAGAATTTAAAAGCCCTTGAGAATGTTGAGAATAATTTTGGAAGATCTCTTGGAAACGCTGTTCACAATGTTTCACTGACAGTTACAGCCAATGTTTAATACCCTAGTTCCTATTTGCAAACCAAACAATTTTTAATCAGATTGGTAAAACAACTCAAAACTCAAATCTGAGTATAGTGTGTCAATTAATGCATTGAAAATTAAACACACTGTACTTAACCTTTAAGAAACTCAAAAAAGACTTGTCCTCCAGCCAGTTCTCGGTGCTATCAGCATCCCACTTCATCAAGGCTTTCTTCATACCCAGCATTCATACCTGCACATTAAGGAGCGATAATATAATCACTGGGATACGATCAAAAGCAACCAGGATTAGGCAAATGCAGCGACTTATCTCAGATAAGTGCTTTGTTTTGTATCTAGATTTGCCTGTTGCAGTTTGTGCCAGAGGAGTTCAAATGTACTGTTTTTCAAACAGATTCGATCTTCTGAGTTCTGCTATTGTCAGATGGATGGTTTTGTTATATCTCAGATTTCCTGACTGCATTTGAACATTTCTTAGACTACGTCTTCCTAAAGAAAAATAAATCCCACAAAATCAGAGAAAAGGAGAAGCATATGTTTCAGTGCTGATGCCTTTATATTCACAATGACCCACGAGGCCTCAGTTTTAACACTGAAATCCTTTTTTTGGGAAATTCATTAGTTGACATTATTTTCAAATAAACAGTAAGCACAAGTTTTAGATGGCATAAATTCAGCGGGCAAAACACTTTGGACCTAACTGTCCTAGAGGACATTGTTCATAATTGACAGTTTTGGTGTGTTTTGGTAAACTGCTGTTTTTCAGTTTTGTTTATTGGAGTCTTGGGCAGCACGGTGGTTCAGTGGTTAGAACTGTCATCTCTCAGTGAGAAGGTTGCAGGATCATCTGTCTGGGGAGTACCCTGCCTCTTGCGCAGTGACTGCTAGTGCAAACTACCGTATTTTCTGCTGTACACATCGCACCGCCCTATAAGTCGCATCAGTCCAAATATGTCTAATATTATTATAGTAAAGTTGTGTCTCAGTCTAAATTTTGCTTAATAAATGCACTTTGACAGTCAAATCAGCTGCATTTTCAAAATCCGATACGCGGAAACATGAACGTGCAAAGGGCGACTTGCTGTCCATTTCTTCAAAATTTAACAAGATAACCACTTAAACACAATTATTTGTGTTAGCTCGACTATGGCAAAGATGTGTCTCAGTTGAACTTTTACTTAATAAATGCACTTTGATGATCATATCAGCTGCATTTCCCCGTGGCAGCGCAACAAAATGGAAGCTGATTCGGTTGCTCAAGGCAGACAACGTTGACAGGCTGTGTGGCAAGCCGACTGTGTCATTAATAGCCACTTTTACCTATTACATGAGAAAACAGCTTTCCTACTCTTCTGCCATCTAGTGGCTGAAAATGGTAGTGTTATTTATTTATTTTTTTCATTCAGAATGAATGAAAATGGCGATATCTCAGCCAAAAATTGGTTTATAAATATGGGGAAAAAAATACATAAATATGTAAATCATGAAAAAAAAAAAAGTGCTTATAAGGCAAAAATTACAGTACCTGAGACGCAGAAAGAAGAAGCAGGTAAATGATGGATGTTTTCAGCGATCCTGCCCATTTAGTTATTCTATATTCCTGTTACCTGTTCTTCCTGGCAGTTTTGTTTCTGTTTTTCTGCTCAAGGTTTCCCTCAGTTAGCCTGTCTTGTCTGTTGCACATCTGCGGTTTATCCGTAATCATCCCAGCTGCACTCACAAATCAAACCAGTACGATCCTCATACATAACACTCCTAGTAAGTCCTGGGATTTTTGCCACCAACGTAATGCCCCTGGACTGGTTAGTATCTTATAGTTGGTAATGTGTCTGTTAACTCCTGTTTTCTCACCTGCAACCCTGGGTTTTTGTTTACACTTAAAAAAAAGCTTTTTTTTTTTTTTGGTCACCTGCCTGCTGCTTTCATCCTTGGATCCACAACTACAAACTACAATCATCACAATAATGCATAGATATACACCAAAAAAAAAAATCAAAAAAATATCCCCTCCCTATAAAAAAATATTGATTTTTGCAGTTTTTGTTTTTAGATGCAACTTGCACAACTTGTAAGACAAATATAATCGTTGCCACATTTACTAGAAATCAATGACTGTCAGCATCCAGATCCACTATGATTGGGAAATGGTGCCTCAGTGTAAAAAAAAAAAATCTAATTAAGAGGTTATTAATGTACAAGAGCCCTCTCAGATGGATTCTTTCTCCCTTTTACATCACAACTTTTGTTGCATTCCTAATTATCTATTCAGAAGTTGCTCCATTTGCTGAAGTGCCTTTGTGTGATAGAGCGGCTGCGGGGGGATGTCTGTGTATGTAATGTTTTTGCATTTGTATTCTTGTATCCGTCTCCCTTTTTGTCAGAACAGTTTCATTTCCATGTCAGTGATTTATGTAAGGAGATAAGAGAGAGAGCCTGTTAATGGGATATTTCTCCCGCTTTCCTCATGAAATGCATCATGTCAAAAATAAAGATTAAAAACAAGCCAAAAATGAAACATATTATGTTTGTTGTTTTTTTTGTCAGTAATCAGGAAAAAAAACCTGATTTTCCATGATTCATGAAACAAATTGCACAATAAAACATCCTGGGTTTTGTGTTTCTCTTCATTTTAAATAAGAGCTGTTTTTAAAATACATGCCATTTGTGTGTTTACCTTCAGATTTGAAATTAATCCAACTTCATTGTTTGTCTTATAAGATAATCACACACAAAATGCGATGATATAATACAAAACGTATATGATCTGAAACAATACATTTAAAACAGACATTTTTAAAAACAGTATTGATTGAAAGGAAGAACAAATGAATTGTAA
This sequence comes from Simpsonichthys santanae, assembly GCA_031762415.1. Lineage (NCBI taxonomy): Eukaryota > Metazoa > Chordata > Actinopteri > Cyprinodontiformes > Rivulidae > Simpsonichthys > Simpsonichthys santanae. The sequence goes on from JARVLU010000489.1 coordinate 20,450,407, forward strand.
ACCTAATCTGTTTTCTGCTAGAGGGCATGAACTCAAATGAAAACTGGGTGATGGGTTCAACATGGTTTTATCTGAACACAAACTGCTCCTGAATTTTGTCAAATGAAGTTTTCAGACTGCAAAAGATTCAGCAGCTTGATTTTCACCTGTGGAGAATCATTGTTGTACGATGCAGACATCCTGTACCCGACAATGCTTTTCAGTACAGCTTGATGAAATAGAAATGTTTTCCAGTGGCACCAAACCCCCTGTGTGCTTAAGAAACACAGACTTGTTCCCATGGATGCTGTAAGACCTCAAAGAAATGTGAGAGGAGGTTGGATTATGAGTGAACATCCAAGGCTTTTGTTATTTTGAATAATTTATAAGCAGTTTATGCAAAGCTTGACACTGTCCTGTTAAGGAGGAGGCTGCTAGTACAATTGGCGTGTAGGGAATGTGATTGTGCCACATAACTGTTTAGATAGGTGGAGTTTCTCAGAGGAACATCCATGTGAATTAACAGGTTGGGCAAAGTGAGGTGTGACCAGATGAGCGTTGTTACTCGGTTATCAGTCAGTGGATGGTCACAATGTTGACACATTGGTATGTGCACTTTTTGCAATCAACTTAATGAGATCAAAGCTTTGAATGGTTTTTATAATGTTATTGATTGGTTGGCTGTCCATTTCAATCCAAATGGCTGACTGGTTTGCTGACTGTCTAGTTGGCTAGCTGGCTGGTAGGTTGGTTGACTAGTTGGATGGCTGGCTGTCTGGTTGATTGATTGTTTGGTTTGGTTGGTAGGTTGGTTGTCTACTTGGCTGGCTGGCTGGCTGGCTCGCTGGCTCGCTGGGTGGTTGGGTGGTTGGGTGGTTGGTTGCTTGCTTACTTGGTTGGTTGGTTGGTTTTGTTTGGAAAGTTGGTAGGTTGGTTGACTGTCTATTTCAATTAAATGGCTGGCTGGTTATCTTGTTGGCTGGCTGACTGGTTGATTGATTGTTTGGTTTGGTTGGTTGGTTGTCCAGTTGACTGAGTGGCTTGCAGGCTGGTTGTTTGATTGGTAGGTTGACTGTCTATTTCAACCCAAATGACTGGTTGGTAATCTAATTTGCTGGCTGGGTGGTGTTTTGTTGGTTGTTTGGTTTAGTTAGTATGTTGGTTTACTAGTTGGTTGCTTGGTTGGTTGGCTGGATGTCCATTTTAACCCAAATGGCTGGTTGGTTGGTTGGTTAGTTTTAACTCAGATAATCTCAAATTCATTCAGCCAAAGTGGCGGTGCTATTTTATTTATTTATTTATTTATTTATTTATTTATTTATTTTAGTCAAATATCTCCAACATGCTGTTGTATTAGTCATCCTGTAAAAAATAACGTTGGTCCTACTACTGCAAAAATGCAAAGGCAGTGATTTTGATTAAGGTGTGTCTCCAGTTTTGAGTAAATTTACAATATCCCAGTAAAGCAACATCACACCTTCACACATCCTCCTCCTCCTCCTCCTGCATAATTCATGGTGGGAACAACACATGCAAACACCCCCGTTCCCCTTTCTTCCATTTCTCTGGAAATTACTGGAAACAAGTGCTGTATTTCAAATTTGCATTCGTCAAACCAAAAAAAAAAAAAAAAAAAATGCACTGGTTTAATTATTTTCATTTGTTTTTCTTTCATGATTATTTTAATTGTGAGCGGTCTTATGTGTCTACTTTGAAAATTTCACAGAGAGCTTCTTACACGTGGTGTTAAAATGACTTGTTTGCAGCAATCCAAGCAACATCAACAAAATGCTAAAAATGCATGAAGTGTTTCTAAGTTAGGTACAAGTGAAGACATTTACTTCATGAAAATTGTTTTTACTATAATAACAATGCTCTGAAAGAAAAATGTCAATGTAAAGAAACTAATAGAGCTAACTATGAATCTGCCATCTTTGAACAAAGATGTTCTTGGGATTCATCGATGCAGTCAGACTCGGGTCATCCTCTAACCTCAGTCCCCATGGGTACCGTGGTTCTGGTCCAGAGCGGAAGGGAGCGATGTCGTGCCGAGGCTCAAAGTCTGGTCTGGAAGTAATGGGCAGAGGGAACAGCCGAGTCTGTGGTGTGGCATAAAACGAATTAGAGGCGTCTTTCTGCTCCCCTGCTTCACAGTGAGTGTGCAGGCCCAGAAAACAGAGAGACGGAGAACCACAAACAGACGAAATGTAGATCGGCCCAAGACAGGAAAAATAAAGCTGCCTGGCAGAGTTGCTATCATGTCACTTATGATGATTTGGCTAACTTGTGACGGGGTCATTCTCATTTGGCAGCGTTAAAGTCTGCTCAGACGGTGGAGGGACGTACGACAGCGAGGATGGAACATTTACTTTTATTTCTTCGCTCTCGCTCGTCTCATTTAAACCATCAAAATATGGAGTTGGTTTTAAGCATTAGGGTCCTATATTCAAACAAAACACCACGTCTGTGTATTAATCTACGAATGTCTTAGATTAAGACGAGTTTTGATTCAGAATTAGTTTGTGAGTCATGTTGGGGATGTTGGAACAGGTCAGCTTGTTTTCTTACACCACTCTCAGATAGTTGACTTGGGCAACTCTAAGTCGCCATAGCAACAACGAGGCTTTTCATCACTTTTTTATGCCCCGTGGGGGAAACAATACAGCTTGTTTCCTCTGCTATTCACAGCCTGTTTAGGTTGTAGTTATTTGTATTTATTTATTTATTTATTGCAGGAATTCTTCTGCTCCGTCATGTTGTCATATCTGTCTAAAGGTTTTGTCTTCAGCTTTAACTTAACCGCAGTAATTGTCTGATCAAAGATCACTCAGAGCTCCCAGGACCAGAATAAATCAGAGTCCTGGGTGTCATGTTGTATTATACAGACAGGAGTCTGTCTTTGCATCAGTTTCCATCCTGCACGTCACATTTGACATCTGCATTTAAAACATTTGTTTAGATCACCTGAGCCTCTCTATTAGAATTTCATGGATGGATTTACATAAAACATGTAGAAATAAATCACTAAGTTTACCACTAGAAAAGACGAACTTCTGGAATCCACCCAATTTAGAAAAGTAACCCCATTTTGACCTTTGGGAGCACATATAGATGTAATGCAGGCAGCTTTACAGATATTGAGCTAAATTTATTGTGGTAGCAGAGTCACATGACGTCATTTATAACTCTGTCCATTTACAGCGTAAGATCATTTTAATTTCCCAGTAAGTCTCTAGCGTGAAAGCTTTTTTTTCTACGCCATCTCAGTCACCTCTTCCAGTTGCATGTGCACGTGTTCGCACGAGTATGTAAGATGACACGTTGAACCTTAAGAGCATCCTAAAGAGGAAGCGCTCACCAACGAGGCAGATCAGAACAAGAAAAGTTTCATCTTTCCTCTGCCTGCAGCGTATCCTCTTTCAGATAAAAAAAAATAATAATAAATATTGAATCTTCCGGTAGATTCAGTTTAAGTCAGCAAAACTACAGAGAACCGGTGAATCAGCGGAGACTTTTTTAATCAGAACCAATCCTGAATATTTCTGGATGAGATATGACTAACCAAGAGAAGGTGGGAAAATGGGTGCATAATTAGGTCAGAGCATTAAGAAACTGTAGAGTTGCATTTCGATTCATCTCGCCTTGCCCCGATTGGACGTGTCACCTGCATGCAAATGATTCTCTTTCTTGTTTGCCCAAAAGGAGGGAAGAGGAGTGGGGGGTACTAGAATTCACTGACGCCATTGTCTGTTTAAAGGTAGAATCAATCTGGTGAGTGGGTGGGGAAGGACTGTGAGAGGGCCTGTGGAGATTAAACAGAAGCTTTGTCAGGAACAAAATAAATCTATTCATCTAATTAGAGGCTGCAGCATATTCCAAAAACACACACAAGTTTGGATGAAAGCTCCACGATTAATTTACCCTCCGCTTCGATCTGAGGATCCTAATGGAGTGGACAATATCAGAGGTCACGTCAAAGTCTGCAGGACAGATGCGTGAGAGCGACTGTGTGGCACAAAAACATTACCAGAAGCTCAATGTTGTTAAAAAAAAAAAGCATTTTCTATAAAAAATGCAGTGTGATTGCTGAGCGACTTGAAACTGGATTGTTATAGTTTAAAGAAGCAGAACACTAGCTGAAAGCTAAGATAAGCAGATCATTAGCTAAAAGGTAAAAAGAAAATGCAACTTTCTGGTCTCCAGCCGGCTGCCCTGCCTCTGACCCATCTTGGCCTCCATTTAAAATTCTATCAATATCTATAAACTAAAATTTTATAAGAAAAAAAAAATTAGAGCAAATATGCAGGACTTTTCTGAAATTTGTTGAAAAAGCTAAAAATGACTTGTTTAAATGAATCAAAACGTTTGCTGAAAGTTGAAAGAAGCAGAAAACTAGCTAAAAGTAGCAAAATGCCAGCTAAAAGTAGAAAACACTAGCTAAAAGCTAAACTTAACAAAAGCCTAGTTCAAAGATAAAAGTAGCAATGATATTGAAAAGTTGCACAATTCTAGCTAAATAGAGCAGTTAGCTAAAAGTCAAATGATTAGCTAAAAGCTACTTAAAAGTAGCAAAAGCTTAGCTGAAAACCAGGGAAGAAAGATAACAAATTACAGGTATTTGCATTATGTATTTAAGTATGAATTTTGTGTACTTTTTTAAAAATTATTCCAATATATACTTTTACTTTCACTTATGTTTTATTTGTGGTATTTATAGTTACATTTGAAATTCCATTTGTTACCGAATGTGAACGCAAATATGTGAAATTAAATCAAGAGGGGAAAAGAACACCAACAGCCATCAGAATCACGCAAAATATGTCTGCTCATCTGTTTACTGATGATTCGAGTCAAACTGAAGATAATGAAATAAACCCCCGGACATGTTTAAGAGCCACTCTACTGTTAGCTGCAGCTTTCATGTTGGCGTGCTGGCGTGGCGTGATCTTAACAGAACGCATAAAAATACTCAAGTCTGAAAACATGTCAGAGAATTAGTAAGTGTGTCTGATCTAATTTAAACAGATTTAAAAAATACTGTAACAATAATGAAAATAAGGGAAAACATGTCCTGTTTTTATTAACTGTAATTATAGCCTGTTTACCTCAGCAAACCTGATATATTCACACATCAGCTGATGGTGTTTAGGTTATGTTGGGAAACTTTTCCAGTAAAATAACTTGCCAAAGTAATTCGAGGAATATTTTTATTAACAGTCCAATGGATGCGGGAGTCCTAGGTTTTCTTGCTATAATCACTTTCCTCACAGCCTGCAAAGCATTTGGTATGATCCACTCTTCCACACCTGCACCTGATCCGTCTAATGAACTCCTGCTGTACTTAAGGACTTGGCAGTCGTTCATCCGATGCTGGAACGTTAAATTACCTGATAGTTATTAATCGACAGCTGGTAAACTTAACGTGAGAAAGACTAACGTTGTACTTTTTGCTCCTTGTGTTTTCAAGCCTCGCTCCTCCGAATTCATCCAAGTCGATTCCTGTGACCACACCAGTTGCATCGCCGCCCCTGCAAACCAGTCGTCAGCCTGGATTAGCTCCATAACTCCATCGCTCTGTCACTGTCTCCAACGATACTCATCTTTTGGATCGAACAAGCCGCTTTGCCTCGGAACCACTGGATCTCCCCTTTCCCCACCTGAAAACAAACAAATCACAATGAGATCATCTAAGACAAAGAAATATAACAAATCATTGGTCTTCAAACGCTGCTAGTATTCAACTTGACCTTATTTCCCTTTCAGCAAAATTTCCCATCCTCACTAAATAAAGACTCTTGCCTTTTCTACATTCTGAGTCTGCTGTCTCTGTGTCTTTAAAACCATTCATCATGTTAATGGAATCTGCAGCTTTATAATGTTAGTGATGGTCCAGTTGTTCTGAAGGGGCTGAATGATCAGATTAAGTTATGGTTCTGATGGTGATGTTTTCTAAAATGCATCCATTTTGGTTTTACTGTAACTTAACTGCAGCTTCTTAGGACATAAA
>JARVLU010000489.1:20468912-20487566 GCA_031762415.1 Simpsonichthys santanae
CGCTTAAATACCCCACCCACCCCCCAAAAAAAAAAAAAAAACTTTATTTTTCAGGGGTGCTGTATTAAAATTTGGGGGTGCTTGAGCCCAAAAAGAGGCTGAAATCATCACTGGCCGAACTGTCACTTTTCAGAACAAAAATATTATTTTCTTTCATTGTAGTAAAATTCAAATTTAATGCATATTTTCAAGTTATACAGATTCAACAAAAATAAATGAGTGGAAAAAAAATGTATTTTTCAACTTACAACTGAAAACTCCTCCTGCCCTTAGGTCAAAATGACCCAAAAGGCCTCGCACCTTAGACCTCACGGATCATTTTGACCCGAGGGCAGCAGGAAAGTAAATTATTGCAGTTTAAAGTTAAAAATGTCCAGAGTGTCCAGGTGTATCTCGCCTCTCGCACAATGACTGCTGGACAAGTGCACCAGCAACTCCCGCGAAGAAGAAGCGGGTAAAGATGGATTAATATTTGTATCACAATTATTTTATTATAGGAGTTGTGGTGGTTTGGTGGTCATCATCAACCTCATAATCCTGAGGCTGCAGGTTCGAGCCCAGGTTGTGTCAGGAAGTGCAGTTTCTGCATCTTTTGTGCAAAGTTTGCTCGCTGAGACAACTTACAGAAGGGAGCAACAGAAAGAAAACCATAAACAGACTGTTGGGAATTAGAAATTAAATTTGTTGGTGTATTGAGGCGTCTACGTTGTATTTATTTGTAGTTTGGCAGTATTAGTCCTCCACACTTTTGTGTTAATTATACACTGAGATGAAAGCCCAGAACATCAAAAGTCAAACCGAGCTAACTGCGCGAGAAAACCCCAACTCCTAATCTGTAAAATTGGATGACTTTAAGTTGCCTAACCAAATGGGATTAAATTGTATTGGCTGTAGTTTACAGAAGAAGGGGGCTACATGTGAAAGAAATGGATATGGATGTTACAGAATTGAAGAAGCTCATTTATATTTCACCCAGAAAACACCGTGGAGAGCATCCAGTAGGACTCGATGGGCTCAGGGAGGCTGAAGTGCCAGCTCGAGAGACGAGGGCTGTGTGGGAGGGCTCTCAGAAAGAGAAGCTTTGTCTCAAGTTCTCCACCCAGCCGTCAACCTACACCACCTATACCACCATAATAAAGCTCCCTTGCACTTCAGAGAACTGTAATTTTATGTTGCTAACAATAAGACAATGCCAAACTTCAGCACCTTAGGAGCTCATAGAGAGAACTGGTAGCATGGCACAATAAAAGTTCTGGTTCCATCTGAGAGATAATGCTCAAACAGAACTACGTTTTACACTCAGGTTATGTTGCTCGATCATGAACACGTTTCTGTAACGTTTTTTTAAAAATAGCTTTAACAAAGAACCTGACTGTTATTGTCAAAGTTAACTAAAGCAGAAGTTCAGATTTGGTTGAAGTGAGGTTCTGTGGAGAAGTTGTTAACAGCTAATATCTTACCTACTGAAGATAGCTTTTTGAACGCCCTCAATCTGGAGAAATTGATGAACTCCTGCTGCCCTTGGGTCAAAATAACCCTTAAAATGTTGCCCCGTGGTTGAGTTTAATAAGGCAGCTGGAGGGTTCATTCAGTTAAAGCTAATGGCTTGTCTGAACAGAACCACGACCAAATTACAGCCATCTTTAAACAACGCCAACCTCAAAATTTATTTGTGAAAGCAATTTAGCTGCTGTCACTTTTACAATAATGGTCAAATTTTTTTGATTTTGAGGTTATTTGCATGTGCAAATAGCAGCTGCAGCCCTTGCAGTACAGCCTGAAGCACTTCTAGCAGGAAAATGATCAGAACTGACTGAAGTGTAAAGGAATAAAGCAGTGTTTGCATGAACTGCTGTGAAACCTTTGAATCTGTTTTTTTTTTTTAACAGAAGTAATCCACTTTAGTCTTGGTCCAGCTCTAATTAGCCATTAGCACGTCTATCTGCAGAATTGATCTTAACTGAAATTGTTCAAATACAAAAGGTACAATATCAGTTGTGCACAACTGCTCTACAGAACGTCAGAATTCAGAATAGCTGAACTATCACAACACATAGTTGACAAGTTTCTTCAGATAAGCAGCAAAAATGTTAAATTTGTTTAGAAAAGAAGTCCAGTTGTCTTAAAAAAAACCTTTAAGGTCATAATCTGAGTAAATCGAGCACAAAATGTCAATTAATAAAGACCATTTCTTTGTTGCATTAAATAATAAACTATATTTGTGGGATTTTGGCTGATATGTTCTGTAAGAATTTATCTTAGTCTGATAATAAATGTGTCATATTACCAGACTGAATAATAGACCAGATTTAAGTGTTCACCTCACAACAAAGCTAACATAATGAGTAAATAAACCCATGATTAATATTTAAAGTGATTTTATAGAGAGATTCCAGTGCTTGCATCACCTTTCTAGTTTTCTCCTCTGCTGTGGCTCATTTCTCTTATAATAATACTAATAATAACAACAACAATAATAATAATGTACTATGTGTTGTCATCATTGTATATTCCCATACAATGAACCACCTTGCTGTATTGAAGGACCAAGGCTGCCGGAAGACAAAGCCACAACGTTGTCCAACCCTGGTCATGAAGGAACACTATCCTGCATGTTTTGTTTCCTGCTCCAACACACCTGATTCAGTGATTTAATTACTTCAAGTTTAGCAGAAACCTGTCAATCACCCATCTATTTAAATCAGGTGTGTCAAAGCAGGGAAGCAACAGGATAGTGTTCATCCAGGACCAGGGTGTCCAGGGAATTGAAGTAAAGGTTTATGGATGTTTGCCATTATCTAATGTTAAATTAATGTGTGTGAGTTAGAGTTGTTTTTCCTCTCAGAGAGGAGCCTGCAGGCGCACCTGATGAACTCCAAGGATGGCTCCAAGTCTGTAAATTGTGAAGATGAGGTCGTTTTAACCTGCCTCTGTCTGATAATGATTTTAAAAACACTTCCTGGTAGAGTTGCATTCGGGCCCCCCCAAAAAATCCAAACTGACCCAGTCCCAGCCCATAGCCATCATTTCCGAACCCAACCTGACCCGATGAATTAACAGTAATTACAGGTCCGACCCTAACCCTAACCCTAACCTTCACCCGAAAACCAATCCTCTTCATTCAGACGTACAATTGGAAAGATCCCTCACTTAGCTCTTCATCCTGGTCTGACCTGCCGTGCTCATACACCAACCTGTAACATGATGTGTGGTGGTAAAGAACCAAAGATAGCGGACTGATGACAAGGACTCAAATGTAGAAAAGGTAAGTGTTTTTTATTTACAAGTGAAGAAAGGAATTGTTGCTGAAAGGGAAACAAGGTAGAGGTGAGTATCAGTGGGATTGAGGATCAATTACTTGTATTCTTAGTTGTAGCAGTCTTGCGGTGAGAGGGAAGATCTAGTGGCTCCAATGGTGGAGGCTTGTTTGATCCAAGAGGTAAGTAGCACTGGAGAGAGCGACAGTGATATAATGGTATTTGGTTTTCAGGAGCAGAGATGACTGGCGAGCTCACAGGAAGCGGAGAGTACTTGGAGGGACACGGAGGAGCAAGGCTTGAAAACACAAGGAGCAAATTCACATGGTTAATTTTCTCAGGGTGTCGAGTAATTTACCATAAGGTACTTTAACGTTCCAGCGTCGGATGAATCAATACTCAGTCCTTAAATACAGTGCAGGGTAGTTGACAGGATCAGGTGCAGGTGTGGAACGGTAGCTTGACTGAATCATTGTCGGTTGTGGGTAAAGTGATTATTACAGGCAAACTTGGGAATCCCACAACCTGTGAATCTCAACTTCCTGGAAGCTGGACTCTTACGCTCCTCTCCAAGCTGGAACACCTACAACCAGAGCAAGCCTCCTGTTTACCATCTTCATTCTGCTTCCACCGATCCTTACCCATTTAGTCTAAAGTCCAAACCTGTTGTAAGTAAACGTTGTTCCTCACCTTCAGTCTCTTGAGTCTTGATGTGTTTCAGGTAATCACACTCTGAGAAAACTAACAAGACAAATATGATTTTACAGTTATTACTTCGTCTTTTTAATCCAAAATGCATAAAAATGAGAAACCGAGGCACAAAAGCAAAAACTATGACATACTTATGTTCTAAATGTGAGGAAAAAAATAAATTAGGTTTTCATTTTAGAAGCTATAATTTAAGCATCATAATTTGTAACACTCCACACTTATTAGGTGGTGTCTCGGGCATCACGGGCTCAAGTAATTAACTTGAGCCACCCAAGGGTAAAGGTGTTCACGGTGCGTCTGAAGACTGAGCCAGTCGAACCGGGCCTAGTAATGAAATCGGATACAGTCCCTGTGGTGGGTCTCATGCTGCTCAGTCCGGTCAGGACTTCGGTGGAGAGCCTGGTTTCAGGATAAAAAATACTGCATTAAAAAAACAGTGGGACGTTTAATGATACTTTCAATACAGCTTCATAAAGTACAATTTTTTATTAAAAACATGTTTATTTAGACAAGTTTTGTTTTTTTTCCCCCTCCTTGTGTAATTTTAAAATTATTATTTTCACACAAAGAGCTCAGAGCATTAAATGTTTGCAAATGGACTTTCCTCTTGTGTCAAAAAGAACAAGCTTCTAAAAATGAGTTGCTCCTGACTTGATAATTAAAGACATAATGAGAGAGGAGAAAACAGAGCGCCGAAGAGTGGACACACAAAAAACCAAGTGTGTGTTATAGTGTGTGTCCCATATTTTTTTTGTCATCGCCTCAGGGTGTTGAGCGCATTCACCCATTCACCCCCAGCACTGCAACCTACTTACACCCGGTTTAGAAAACAAAAAAAGAGGCCCAAACTGTGTCCAGAGCTCAGCTCAGACGGGTCTGAAAACAGTTTGAATACTTTAAATGTGCTTACAGTGTTCTGATATCGGCTGTGAGTGCATGCATTTAATGCATTTCCTGTGAAAATGCAATGTGAACGCTGAAGAACTTGCTGAAAAACAGCTGAAATTAGCTAAAAAAAAGTGCTGAAATGTAGCTGTAATGAAAGAACAAGCCTAAGTTAGCAGAAGAAAGCAGAAATAACACTTGCTGAATTAGGTTTCAAAAATCAGAAAGGAGAACAAAAATTTGTCAAGTTAAAAAAGCTGAATTTAGCAACAACAACAAAAGAAAAAGCTGAAAAGGCAGAAAGAAGATTGGAAAATGTGGAATGAGCTGAAATGAGCTAAAAATGTGGAATTGGTTGAGAAAGTTAAATTTAGCAGCTAAATAGTAGCAAATAGCAGAAAAAAGATGAAAGGAGAATAACAAGCTGAAATTAGCAGAAAGAATTCACTGATAATTAGGTTGTAAGCAGCAGAAATTAATGAAAACTTGAATTCATCTGAAAACAGCTGAAATTAACTAAGAAAATGCTAAAAATGTGGCTGAAATTGTAGAAAAAGCTTAAATTAGCAGAAGAAAATAGAAAGAACACATTTGCTGAAAGAAGCATAAAAAGTGGAAATTACCAGAAAAATATTAAATTAGCAACAAGCAGCTGAAAAGTAGCCGAAAATACAAAAGAAGCTGAAACTAAAAGAAAGCATGTTTTTGCTCATTTAGGCTGAAAATAGTTCGAAATGAGTGCAAAAAAATGTGAAATTAGCTGAAAAACTTTAAATTAACATAAAAACAGCTATTTAGTAACTAAAATAGGAAAAGCTGAAACTTGCAGAAAGAAGTTTGAAGCACAAAATGTTGTAGTTAGCAGAAATAATCTGAAATGAGCACAAAACAGCTGAAATTAGCTAAAAGTAGCTGAAAAACCGTTTTAATTTGCACAAGGAAACAAACAAAATGTGAAAGGAGCAGTAAAAGGTTGTAAACAGATCTAAAGATTTGAAGGATGTAAATGAGCTCAGTTCATTTTCTATGAAAAAATAAATAAAAGCGGCAGAAAAAGCTAAATATTTCAAAAAGCTAAAGTTGCACCAATACCAAAAATCATTGCAAGATTGTCCTGAATGAGCTGAATGTTTTGATTTATGATTTGTTGAAAAATCTTGAAAACTGCGGGACGAGAATTATGCCGAAAAACTAAGTAAAATGGATCACATTAACGTGAATGCTTCATAAACATTCAAACAATGAAACACGATGAGGGACACAGATGAACAATTCATGAAGCGAGGCACAGCCGAAAGTCATTAAACGACCTTTTATTGACATTAAAATGAATTATTTGATGTTGTTTTGTGAATGTTTTACCAGCTCAGCTTGTGACATACAGTATAAATATATATATAATACAATTATTTAATTCATGATCATCTTTTCCTCCCGCTTTCTTGAAGATGAACCTCTTCCTGCATGTGCACTATAACTGAAACTGAACAAGGCGCAGCATTAGGATGCAAATTAAAGCGTTCAGCTCCTGAGAGGAGGCGGCAAACCAAAAGGCATTTAGCAGTTGAAGTTTTGCCCGACTGCCTTCATGAGGAGCTACTGTACGTTCGAGGACGGATGTCAACATTTTGATTAAACTTAGTTTTTAAATGAGGACGTTGCCAATAAATATTGACTCACTAATATGTGTCTTTGCTCCACGAGCTGCTAAATTTAATTCCCCTGCAGATATTGATTCCTCCCGCCGTAAAAGCTTTTCTGCTGTGTTTTGAACAAGACAGCATGTTTCCCGGCAGGATTTTAAAGTATTCAGGTCAGGCACACAGTTAAGATGTATTTTATTCCTCTATTGTAAACCAAAAAATAAAATCATGTCTGGACTCAAAGTGATTGGTAAAGTTCTTCAGAATGAAATTAAGCTTGACTAGTATTCATTTGTATTTCTAGCTTTGACAAAATACACAAGTTTTTATTTATTTAAAGTTCAGATAGTTAAATGCAATTGTAAAAATTGTAAAAACTATATTAAGATTTTAAGTCATCTGGACGGTTTCTTTTGTTGCTGAGACATTTCATCCTTCATCCGAAGGACTTCTTCAGTCTGAGGAGCCCACCAGACCAAACTGAATTCCACAAACAGTTCACTCTCAGAGAGGAATAAACCAGTTTGAGGGTGATAAGATGGCCTCTATGGCCCACCCTCTCCCCCGTCCGCTCCTACGAGGCAGCCAAGGCCAAAGCGATTCAAAACATCAAAGTTCATGATCAACAATCCAGGTAAAAAAATCCAACAATGTTCAGTCAGGTCATCTGGATGGTTTATTTTATGTTGTTGAGACGGTTCATCCTTCATCCAAAGGACTTCATCAATCTGAGGAGTCACAAACAAGGATAGGGTTAGGGTTATCACCAGCAAACTAGTTGGTCCACTATGGGAGTGGACTGAGTTTGTTGTGGCTCCTTGGACTGAAGAAGTCCTTTGGATGAATGACGAACCGTCTCAACAACAAAAAAAGAAACCGTCTAGATGAAGCAAGTAAACTTTGTTGGGTGTGACTTTTGTTTTATTTTAAACACATATGTTTGCATTTCTGAAATAACAGAGCTGCTGAAGTAAATCTGAAATACAGGAGTTAAAAAAAAAAAAAAATTTCAGCAGATAATTCTTGTTATGTTTAAAATTTAAATCTCTGACATGCACAAGAACAAGCATTCTTGGTAAACCAATTAAAATTATGCATGAGGCTGATTAGATTTTCAATGACAAACGTTGATGATAAACTTCAGAAGTGATGACCAATTGTTAATGATTCATGGAAATACCAGTTTATTATGTTGTTAAGGCAACATCACACAGAACATTTCCTGAGTACCGTGGATGGAGCTTTAATGTAGTATCTGTCGTCACTGCACAGAAAAAAACTTGCAGTTGCATTGAAAGACCATCATTGGACCCGCACCCCCCACACCCCCTCCCATCCATTCGTTCATCATCTTTACCCTCTTCTTCTTTCCAGGTTTCATGGAGCTGCTGCATGTCTCCAAGAAGTCACCGTGCAAGAGTCAGGGGGAAACACACCCTGGATTGGTCGCAGGTCCATCATAGGAAGCCATTAGACAAAACGGAAACAAATCAGGCCAATAAATCATCTGACCGATCAATCAGCTTAACTCTAATTGTGTAAAAACTCTGACTTTTCTTTTGTTTTCAAACCATTCCCATTCTGTCTTTGGGTACAGTGTATTATTATTATTATTATTATTATTACTTTAGCAGCTTTGCTTAGCATAGTTGTGCCAAAGTTGTCAGCAAACACAACAAACTCAAAAGAATAAGGGGGAAATAAACGAGACGAAAAACAAGGCTGTTTCTGTTTGGCTAACGAAGAACTGAAAACGAGGTTCACCCCTTTAGCGATGGGGCCTTTTTTTCATCTAAACGTGGGCAGACAGGAGTCATTCGCCAAGTCTGCAGGAAATGGAGTAACACAAAAACAGCAGTAGTGATCCAACAACACAACAGCTGAACAATATACTACCAGTTCAGACCAGAAGCAGAAGAAGAAATTAGGGCGCCAAGCATCACCTGTTTGTTAACCTGCACTCAAACAAATCAACCGAGAGAGAAATGATGGCTCAATTATAATTTCTTAACTAATGTAAATAATATAACAACAAGGTTTTTGTTTTTTTGTGTGTGCAAAACATTTTTTTGTAGTACCGTATTTTTCAGACTATAAGGCGCACCAGATTATATGCACATCATGCGAAACAAAACAGTCAGATAAGTCAAACTTTATTCAACTCATTCACAATAACAACATAAAATTGGTTCGAGGTCAGTAAGCACAACCAGAATTAAAACATAAGGCTCACTGTCGATGTTTGAGAAAATTAAAGGATTTTAAGTGCACCTTATAGTCCACAAAATACGGTAAATAAGAATATAAGTGGTGATCCCAAGAGAGGAAACAAAAACTTAATTTAGAACAAAGAGATAATTATATTCATGTTAATGGATGACAACCAGAGTTGCCAGATAAGAAATGACAAATTATCATACTGTCGCTTTAAATCATATCATAATTTGACCAAAAAAAACTATCAAAGGATCAAACATTTTTTTCAGTGCAGGGCTAAAACTATCATATTCGAGCTTTTTAAAACTATGTACCTGCACTCCTAAAACTGTAGTTCAGAAACAACAGTTATTGAAGATCTGGCAACGCTGAATGGTTCAGAGTAAATGTGCACCTGGTCAAGTATTTTTGGAAAAACTCAACGAGACAATGCTTTTTATCCAACTGTGATCACTTACAAAACACAAAAACAAATGTTCGCTCGAGCCATTTGAGTGAAATAAAACCATTTTCGCACGTTTTGTGTTTGAAAAACCAAATTTCCTGCTTGCAATTTAACATACCGTATTTTTCGGACTATAAGGTGCAATATCAATGAACGAGTCTGTTTTCATACATAAGGTGCACCTGATTATAAAGCTGACTGTCAATTTTGTAGAAAATTAAAGGATTTTGAGTGCACTTTATACACCGACAGATATGGTAGCTTAATAGTCAGTGATAATTTAGTCAAATAAGACCTTTTTGTGTTCCACAAACTATCAGTCTGCATGATTTCAAATCGCCTGAAGCGCTTTTCCAACAAAAGTCAAATCTGAACTTTTGAAAACCAACCTATACATTCTGCGAGAGCTGCTTTACCAGTCAAGACGAGCAATTAAAGGGTGCAGAGAGTTAACGAACACCCAGTGGAGCAAATCGATGAGCAGCATCCTGCTTGAACTAATCACAGAACGGAGGGCAAAGCCAGCCAGTTGACATGAAAAGTACAGGAAGCGTGACAAGCCTAATGGTTTGGAAAATGCAGCTGATAAATGAGGGGAAGAAGGGTTGAAAGTCTGTCTATACCCTCCTTCGTTTACAATGCTCCTGGACATGGTGATAAGTTGAATTTTGTACACGCTAGCAGGGCCTAACAACCTTAAGAAGGGTTTGATGGATGGAGGAGTGGGCTTTTATGTTATTTTTACCGAGATCCATTGCAAACCGATGAAACATGCACTTCTGCTTTCAAGGTAAAGCTCAACAGCAGCTGTTTCTGCAGATATTAAGCCAAACCGTCATTTAGACAAAAAGGCTCAATACCATTTTCTCCAAATGACTTCTGTGTAAATTACTGCTTAGAGCCTGTGAATCACTTTTTTCCCCTCCTCACTCCAGAGTGGCATCATCTATCATTTGTTTTTTTTTTTGTTTTTTTAGTGCGGGTGGGGGGGGGAACGAGCAAGCTAATGGAACCTTTTAGCGTTAAGGAACACGACCGCTGAAGATCTTTCCATTTGCATCAGGTCATTGTTTGATCCATAAAAGAAAAAGAGGATGGAGATTGCAGGCAAGGAAAGAATGAAAGAGAGAGAGAGAGAAAGAAGCTGTCGCTGTCTATTGAAGACACACGTCTTGGCAAAAGAGTAAACAATGCAGCTCTGCATTTAGCTTGGAGACTTCGTGGAGCCATTGCCATGGCAACCCCCATTTCCCAGTCATATCTTTAATGAAAAGGTAATGAGAGAAACATAACGGTCCCAACTTCATTACCGGAGTAAGATTCAGTAATAAAAACTAAATCAGAGCGTCTGTCATTTGGAGGAGCAGCAGAAGGGCAGCAGCTGCTGAAACGGCCTCTGGTCACCGAGGAGGAGGAAACGTTCAGCTTCTGATCGCGTGACAGGCGTCTCATTTCAGCGCCCCGTTTGTCTTTTCTCACGTAAAAGACATGTCAACGTGCTGATTCTGTAGCTGGACGCGTTGTCGCGTTACACTGATCCGGCTGTTTCTCAGCTTTGATTCCACCGTCCTCACTTCTCTTTGACTTCTTTGCCAACAAAATAAACAGCAATGCAAGTGAAGAAAAGTGGAGAGGAGAAAACATCAGAGGCAGATTGAAAAATGCTAGCTTTAACTAGATTCCCTGCGAAAATGCAATGTGAATGCTTACTGCAGAGGAACTTGCTGAAAAACAGCTGAAATTAGCTAAAGAAAACATGCTGAGGCGTAGCTGAAATGGAAGAACAAGAGTAAATCAGTAGGAGAAAGCAGAAAGAACACAAAAGTTGAAATGAGTGCCAAAAATGTGCAATTAGCTGAAAAAGCTAATATTAGCACAAAACAGCTAAATAAAAGCTGAAATAACTGAAAGTAGCAGAAATAAGCTGAAAGGGGCACAAATTGAAATTAGGCTGAAAGTAGCAGAAATTACCATGGAAAACTTGAATTTATCCGAAAACAGCTGAAATTAGCTAATGTGCTAAAAAGCTAACTGAAACTGTAGAACACGCTTAAATTAGCATAAGAAAGCAAAAAGAACATGTTTGCCCAGTTAGACTGAAAGCAGTGATGAGCAGAAAAAGTGGAAATTATATTTAAAAAAACAAGCTGAAATTAGCATGAAACTAGCTGAAAAGTAGCTAAAAAGGCAGAAAGATGATTACATTACCAGAAGGAAGTGGAAGTGGAGAGAGATTTTTTTTTTGTGTGTGTGCTGATTTTGGTTGAAAAAAGTTGAACTGAGTGCAGCAAAATTGGAATTAGCTGCAAAGGAAAAATAAAAAGCAGCAAAAAAAAAAAAAAAACACACATTCGTTCAACCTTTATACAGGTTAACCCCATTGAGCCTCGGGGACTCATTTACAAGAGAGACTTGATTTTAACAGAGGAAAAGTTATGAAGGAAAAAAAGAAGCTGTTTTTCACACAAATCGCAGATATTGAGTTATTAAGAAAAGGCATTCAAATCTGTTATCTATAAAAATGGACATTTGTGTAAATAATATCGTCCTTTATTAAAATTATTTCATTAAACCACAAACATCCAACATTCAGACCTATTTGTAATCATTCTAATAACTTATTAAGAAATAAGCTAACGTTTTATGATTTTTGAGTAGGATACATGGTTCAGGGTTTCATTTTAATCCAAGGCACTATGCATAAACAGTCTGGTCCATTTATTCTTCTAATCTGTAAAAAAAAAAAAAAATAGTAATAAATAAAATAAAAAAATGCTGTTTTTATATTCATACACAGCAACACTTAATGAGTTTTATTTATTATCTCAAGTTTAAGACACTTTTGCAGGGATAAATTTAATTTAATAAAACAACAGGTAGAAAAGGTTTATGAGTGAAAAGACTGCCAACTCCTGATCCAGAGAAATGCAGCCGGTTTTACATAAAACTGTCCTCACTTCTCATTTATTTTGGCATGATTTTGTATTTTGTCATGGGCCCTCGTGTGGACACAAATGAAGCTGTTTCCAGCAGCAATTAAAAAATAACCAAACGGAGGGAGCAGCAAACAGCAGAACACACAAAGACTAACATTTGGACCAAGAAATGAGCTAAACCAGTGAGTAAACGAGACGTGTCACAACAGGTGTGCTGATTACTAACTGAGGACTACGGAGGTCATTGATCAAATGCAGACTCTGGAGGCAGGTGGGTCAGCAAGAACAGAATTTAATTTAAAAAATAATAAAAAACGACAAGACAGCAAATATGAAAATAAAAGTCAGCCAGAGGAAACACATGGAGCCAAATTTATTACTAAAAAGAGGAGACCAGAGGTCGACAGGACTGACAGACTGTATGAACCAATGCTGGACAAGCAGAAGGCTTTTTTCACCAGTGATTGCTGAAATGACAAGCAGGTGAGCTGAATGAGGGGATGCACAGGTGAGGATGATTGAGAGGTGCAGTGACTGCTAACACGGGGGTGAACAGGTGCGCGTCAAAAGAAAGCACAAGGAAAATCATGACCGGACCAAGGAGAAAACAAACTAAACCTAAAGGACAAACACAAAATAAGATCACAAGACCATAACTCAACAGAAGAGCAAAACCATCAAAACCTAAAATAGAAGAAACACGACGACTGAAGCCGAGACACGTTGCTTCTTCAAAGAGTTCTTTCCAGAGAGAACAACAGGGAGGTCTTAACAACAAACTAATGCACAGAGAACATAAAACCACACAAATGAGAAACTCCTGATCCAGCGACGTCTGTAAAGAGACATCAAACTGTTTTCCACTTGAATGCAGTTTGTACCTCACACCACAGGATGAAACCTCCCACAAACAAAACAGGTGCGCATTTGATCCACCGCCCACAATTTACATCTCTTAAATATTAATATTAACCCGAAAAGTTAATAGATTTAAATAAATATACGTATATACCATTTGTGTATAAACTGAGATTAGACATTCACAACAGTTTACGTTAAACAGATTACATTTCCTGCGAAAATGCAGTGTGAATGCTTATCGCAGAAGAACTTGCTGAAAAACAGCTGAAGTGTTGCTGAAGTGGAAGAACAAGCCTAAATCAGCAGAAGAACACAGAAAGAACATGTTTGCTGAAATAGGTTTAAATGAGCAGAAATGAGCACAAAAATTTAGAGATTAGTTTAAAAAAAGGCTGAAATTAGCACAAAAAATGGCTGAAATGTAGCTGAAAATGCAAAAAGAAGCTTAAGCTTCAGGTCTCTCTTGTAAATGAGTCCTTGTGGTGCAATGGGACTAACCTGTTTAAATAAAGTTGAATGAAAACTACCAGAATGAAGCAGAAAGAGCTGTGATGAGCTAAAAAGTAGGGAATTGGATGAAAAGGCTAAAATTAGCATAACAGCTAAATAGTAGCTGAAATAACAGAAAAAGATGAAGCTAGCATAATTAAGCTGAGTACAACGAGCTGAAGTTATGAAAAAGAAGTTAATTAGGCTGAAAGAAATCATCACAAAAAATTGAATTTATCTGAAAACAGCCAAAATTAACTAGAAAATGCTACTAAGAAGTAGCTGAATAAATTAGCAGGACAGCAAAAAGAACATACTGTATTTGACAAATTAGGATGAAAGAAGCAGAAATTAGCACAAAAAAGTGAAAATTATCTGAGAAAAGTTGAAATTAAAAAAAAATCAGCTAAAAGTAGTAAAAAAGCAGCAAGAAGCTTAAATTACCAGAAGAAAGTGGACAGAGCACATTTTTACTGAATTAGGCAGAAAAAAAGTTGAAATTAGTACAAAAAATGTGAAGTTATCTGAAAAGGCTAAAATTAGCATTAAAAAGCTAAATAGTAGCTGGAATAGCAGAAAAAGCTGAAAATAGCATATTTAAGCTGAAATTATCAAAAATAATTTAATTAGGCTGAAAGTAGCAGAAATTACCACAAAAACTCGAATTTATCTGAAAACAGCTGAAGTTAGCTAGATAATGTAAAAAAAATATATACAGTATATATAGCTGAACAGGTACTTCAATTAGCAGAAGAAAGCAAAAAGAACATGTTTGACAAATTAGGAAAGAAGCAGTAATTAGTACAAAAATGTGGAAATTGTCTGAGAAAAGTTGAAATTAGCAACAATAAAAAAACAGCTAAAAAGAAGCTAAAAAAACATCAAGAAGTTTAAGTTATCAGAAGCAAGTGGACAGAGCACATCTTTACTGAGTTAGGCAAAAAAAGGTTGAAATTAGTGCAAAATTGAGGAGTTAGCAGAAAAGACTAAAATTAACATAAAACAGCTAAATAGTAGCTGGAATAGCAGAAAAAATTGAAACTTGCAAATAAAAATAAAAAAGAAGAAAGGAACAAGCTGAAATTAGCAGAAAAAGTTAGAAGAAGCACAAAATGTTGCAGTTAACAGAAATAATTTGAAAGGAGTACCAAACAGCTGAAAAAAACCCCAGCTGAAATTAACTGAAAGTAGCTGAAAAAGTTTAAATTTGCACAAAGAAGCTGAAAGAAGCTGAAGCAGAACTAAATGTAAAAGGAGCAGTAAAAGGCTATAAACAAAGATTTGAAGGACGTAAAATGAGCTCAATTCATTTTCTGTGAGGAAAGAAGTGTCAGAAAAGGCTAAATATTTCAAAAAGCTAAAATTGCACAAATGCCAAAAGTTGAAGAACCCTTCTCCTGAAAGACCTGAACATTTTAATATATGATTTGTCGAAATTGTAAAAAAAAAAAAGTGTAACGAAAAAGATGCTGAAAAACGTATGGAAGAAAAATGGATCACAACAGTGTGGCTGCTTCAGAAGCGTTCACACATTAAATAAATGAGTCAAAGAAGGAATTTCAAATGAGCGACTTGTCCATGAGCTGATCCTCTTCCATTAAACACGAGTTATTCGTCTTCATTTAAACGTTTGACCTCTGGAAGGAGTTACCCTTCAGAAAACGAGACGTGGTCCACCTCTCCAGCCCTGTACGGTAAATGTGCGTGTGGCTGGTTTGCCTTGTTGTCCTCGCCTCATTATCACAGGAACTCGCCAATCTGGCCAGTTTTTGGGGCTGTAATGATGCTCAGTATTCTGAAAGCGTTTTTTAATCACGAGCGGGGAGTTCCAGCCGCCAAGTATTAAAGCTGTTGGCTGCCTTCAGCGGCGCACTCATGTCACACCAAGTCCATCAGCAGCCGCCTTCTTTCTTTCCTACCTCGTCCCTTCACGGCCGTCAGAAATCTTCCATGCATATTTAAGTGTCTGCAGGTATCTTAACCAATGTTGTGTTGACTTTTTATCAAGTCATGCAGAGATTTTTGATCTGTGCTGGCTAAATGAGTTGGAAAGGGCACACGTTGCAACAAAAAACAAGTGAAAATATCGATTTTTGTTGATTTGTGTAAAAATGAATCCATAAAGACACCATCTAGCAACATCGGCAACTAGAATAGCATCTAATCCACCTTTAAATCAACGATGTCTTGCAGGCACTTGTTTTTCTTTAAGGTACTCAGTTCAGCAGAGGTCAACACAGCCAAAGAACTTGCACGAAAGACTTGGGAGGTGTTTTACTCACTGGATGTCCTTCTTGATGCAACCTGCACTCGAGTCTGCAGCCTCAGGATTACAAGTCCATGGCACTGACCACCGAGCCACCACAGCCAAAAATGTTTTCTAACTGGTATGCTTTCAGAAATAATCCTGTCTTATAACCCCTATCATTTCCTTTGAAAATGACTTCTCTGCTGGGAAATCCCTTCGTATAATGTTTGTCATCATTGTAAAACTTGCGTATTTCTATTTTGAAAAGAACAACGAAATTTTCAATATTCTAGTTTTTCAACAAAATATAATTTTAAAGCTTTTTTTGATGCAATTTTTAAAAAAAATAAAACTAACTCAATATTGAAAGTATCCTAATTGTGGCTCATTTTGCCAGGACGGGTCACATTTAGTCAATTCAATTCATATCAATTCAGTTTTTTTATATAGTGTCAAGTCACAACAGAAGTCATCTCAGTGCACTGAATTCATATACATTAAAAAAAACAAGTTATTTATCTGAGGAGCAAAGAGCCATCGCAGAATTCTGAGCAAGCATGAAGGCAATAGTGGAAAGGAAAAACTCCCTCATGAGGAAGAAACCTTTAGAGATGAAAATGTATCCCATGCTGTTTAATAACTTTACCTAATGGAAGCATATAAAAGGTAAAGCGTATTGGTCCAAGTTGGCCTGTCACGATAAACAATAAATCAATAAATCAATTAATCACATGATAAATGAAAATTATCAACCTCATTGTCATTTATCGGCTTTATGGTTTTTTTCATGTCTCTCTTTCTACTGAAGACACTGGATGGCAAAAGGCTCAACTCCTGTGCTCTTCACTGACCCCTCCCTTTCTCTTTAAAATCTGTTTTAACCATCTAAAATTGTGTTTTTGGATGGTTAAAAGCAGCTAAGATGAGAAGCTAAGCTACGAGCTAAGCTAACAGGCCGACCTGGGGAAAAAATACCTCCGTCTTGTCAAAGCTCCAAAATTCATGTGAAACTTGTGCCTTCGTGTAAATCATTTTTCTCTGTAAAACGACGCTGAGAACTTGTTACTGATTTTTTTTTTACTTAAAAGCTTTGTGTGAAAAATGCTATGCTAAAGAGCTCAAACCACACCGAGCATCCGCCATTTTGAGAACTAAAAAACAGGAAGGAGAGACAGCCCATGTCACGTCAAGGGGCCTCCCTCCCATTTTTCTTAAAGAGACACTGCTCACTCCCTCACTATCCATCACACAAATTAACCAACTATTCTTCTTAAATTTCATAATTACTAATTATTGTCAAATTTCAAACAGTATTATCATTTATCGCAATAATTTCTGAGACAATTAATCGTCCAGCAAAATTTGTTATCGCGACAGGCCTAGGTCCAAGCACTGAACCTTGAGGAACTCCACGACTATCTTTAGTGTATGAAGAAGATTCATTATTTACATTTACAAATTGGAATCAGATAAACATGATTTAAACCAATTCAGAGCCGTTCCTGTAATCCCAATGTCATATTCAAGTCTCTGTCGTAGAATATTGTGATCGACTGTATGAAATGCAGCACTGAGGTCTAACAGGATCAGAGTAGACACCAGTCCATTGTCAGAGGCCATGAGAATGTCATTGGTAACTTTCACCTGTGCAGATTCAGTGCTGTGGTGAGCTCTAAACCCTGACTGGAACACTTCAAACAGATTATTGTAGATGTTCACGCAACTGACCTGCAACTATTTTCTATAGAATGTTTTAGATGAAAGTTAGGCTTATAATTCAACTAGTCAACTATTTAATGCTTTGAGCACGAGCACGAGGTGAGATTAGTTATAACCAAAGTGAGCAGAACTGTAAGAACGATGCCCAGGGCTTCGACGTCGACTTGAAACCATCCAAGGATAATTGTGCACACTGACTGCGTTCACTGATGCCAAGACGGTCCAAGAGGGAAGAACGTTCTGAGCAGCAGAGGGCTCAGACTGCATGAACACGTTCTCTCCCCTCATTGTCCACTCGGACACGAGGATCATTACTGGCTGCTCACGAGCTCTGGCAGCTCCAGCCTTCATTGTGATGCAGCGGTCCTCACAGGTTTAACAAAGAGGAATTTGTCTCACGCTTTGTTATCTGGACGAGCAGAGTCTGGCTCGGCCACGCTGGAGGTGGCAGCAGGAGCTCGCCGATGTTCTCACACACCTTTCCCTCCTTCAGACAGGAGAAACCAGAATGTTGTTCTACCGTTGTAATTCGGCTTTATGTCCAAAAGTAAAGCCGTTTCTGTGATGCCTATCGCCCGAAGGTGGAGTCAGTGCACGTTTGTCTGTTGGCAAAATATCTCATGATTAATTAAACAGATCTAATTTGTCAGCATGTAATCAATAGGTGTGCATCTGTAACTGAAAAATGTTTGGATCCATCTCAATTCAAAATGGCCACCACAGCAGCTTGACCTTAGCGAACACCAAAATGGCCACAGCTCAGCCGATTTTACAGATATTGAGCTAAGATTTGGTGCGGTAGTAGCTGAGACTGCTCTCCAATACATATTTTGAGCACAGCACATTGCTTGGCATTTTGCTTTAGCACCAACCCTGTTCGTCTGTTAGCAAAATATCTCATGAGCCACTTGATGGATTTCGATAAAACACCCAGAAAGTAATCACTGGGTGTATGTCTACAACTGATTAGCTTTTGGCGTCAATCCAATTCGAAATGATTGGCACAGCTACATAAAAATGGCGTCACCTCAGTGAATTTTACAGATTTTAGGCTCTAATTTAGTGTGGTAGTAGCAGATAGTTGACCAGAACACAGAATCCAAGCGCAAACAGATCGTGTGAGATATCACATACAGGCAGTCCTCGAGTTACGGCGCCCCCGACTCACGGCATTTCGGACTTACGGCGCCACCCCCAGTGACGTCATCACACATCACGTTGACTTTTTAATGCAGCATTTTAT
>JARVLU010000489.1:20502450-20514910 GCA_031762415.1 Simpsonichthys santanae
TAAGTTGTTGGGGGAAGAATCAGTTTTGTGTTGTGTGTTTCCTTGACTGATGAAGCCCTCTGGATGGAAGGTGAAACATTTCAGCACAAAAGAAATAACCTGTCCAGATGACCTGACTGAAAATTGTCTGTTCTAGTAACGTTTTTAATGTGGGGGATGAAAATGGCCTGATCAAAAATAACACCAAGATTTTTAACATTAGAACTAGGGGGTCAGATTAACGCCATCCAAGGAGGACGAAAGACTGAAAAACTCCTCAGATGCTCAGGTCCAAAAACTAAAACCTCAGTCTTTGTGTTCAAAATGATGTTAAAATAGTAAACTCAATGCCTATGTTCAAGAAAATGATTAAGAATAATTTTTTGAAAAGATACATATAAATTAGTTTATCTGAAATGTATTATATATACAGTACTGTATATGAAAAATTATGATTAGTTTTTATTATGTTATATTATTCATAGATGATTGTTGTTTGAATTGATTGAGTTAAATTTGGTTTTAAAGAAGGGGCAGATATGATAAGATTTTTTCTTCTTCTGCTACCTTTCATTTTATGTATTGTTTACTTTTATCATGTGGTTTTGTAAATTGGTTTCTTTTGTGTGTTTTAAATCTGAAATGAATGAATGAATAAATAAATAAATAAATAAATAAATAAATAAATAAAAGCAGAAAATTAAGGGTCAGGTCTTTACAGCCTGGAAGTTCATAACCAAAATGCCGTAGCTGCCAATACTTTCACAACAAGTCTGGCTCTACTTTCATTATTTATGCGGCATTTTGTGTTGCAGATGTGACGTCACGCCTGGATGCTTCGAGCTCCCGTTTCCCCCTCGTTATTTTCTTACACTGCGCCGAACAGCCAACGAGACTTAAACTTTTATAAGCTGCACGAGCGCCGTGAAAACAATCGAGATCAAAACACCGGCCTGAGCGTGGAGCGAACGTCGTGGTTTCTCCGGTCAGGTGCGCAGAGGCGGATGAAAGTCTCTCCAGAGTTACAGAAACGTTGAATAAAATGTTTTCCAGCAGACTCACCATCACCATCCTGCAGGAGCTCAGATGTGACACGCTGTGAAACGACGCTCCCCTGGGCGCCGTGTGGATGTGCGGAGGAGGGGCTCGGTGAGGCGGAGGGGCCGGGGGTCTCGGCTGCCGGGGCCCGGGTGAGAGGGACAGTGTGAGAGACAGTGGGACCGGGTGGCTGAGGTGAACTGGAGGGCACTGGGGGAGTCTGCGCAGGCTGTGAGCAGGGTATGGAGCTGGCGGGGGGCCCACCTCTGGCCCCCGGTGAGGAGACTGCAGAAAGATAAAAGCCAGTTGGTCAAACCGCCTGATTCCTTTCATAAAACAATCAAGTTCACCTCCTCCTCCTCTGCTGCTGCTCCCTGACGCCGTCAGAAACATGAAAATCAATCACAGCTCAGAATGACCCAAACCCCCCCCCCCACCGGTAACTGATTAAAGACTTAAACTGTCCCTTAGGCTTTCGTTCGGCCTAATTCTAAAATGGACGCAGCCAAACAGACCACACGCTCCCATTTCGAGAGATTTGACATTCATTCAAGCCAAATTATCCGGCTCCTTCATATTTAGCCCACACCAGATGCGAGCAGCCTGACGCTCTCGTCTCCCAAATGGAAAACGAGCTCACCTTCACTGCGCCCACATCAAACAGCCCTTACATCTTTTCGCCTCTTCTAAATGAAAAGCACATGCTGCTAACTGAAAATATCTACCGCACGCTAATGCACATGACCCGTAACCCTTCTGACCCAGCTGCTTTCATCCCTCAGCGAACCTACATCAGTCGGATCGCTTCCGATTACAAATAATGTCAAGGCGCTAACGCACTGATTAAAGCACACGGCGACAGAGGCACACAAGTCATCACAGCAAAAACGACGTCTCCGTCTTGCAATTATTAGCAACAAAATTGCTTTAGGTGTCAACTGAGCAGCTCTGTCAACATTATTCACGGGGCCAACATGCAAATAAATCAATTTCTCTCTGAAAAAGGCAGCCGTTAATGGCAAGAAATGCATTCAAGTGTCCTGAGCCCTCCCCGACTCCATTATCGCCGCCTCCGCCGTCCGTCCACGTTCAGAGGGACGGCTTAATTGGATCTGAATGAGCTGCCATTCGTGTGAAAACAACACATCCATCCGGCTGAGAACGACTTGTGAGAGCGGCTGCAGCAAAGATCTGCTGCTGCAAATCCTCTTTTTGTTTGACTGTAAAAGTCTCCGTTCGCAGATGACGGCTGTTTCTGCACGATGGACAGTCAACGTCAGACATGACATCTGCTGTAGTGACCTTGAAGATGGTGGCACTGTGGGGCAGAGGCAGCGCCGGTCTGGATGGAGACGTTGTGCTCACTGTGGATGGAGGTTTAGGAGCTGAAGGTCCACTGACGGCTGCACTTTCTGATCTAGAACACAAAACAAGAAAATAACATTTTTTTAGGATTAGACGTTTAAATCCACTGGTCTTAAATGACCAAAGAGTCAAAACAAACGACTTAATTTGAACCTGAGCTTCTCAATGGGGTTCTTTTTGCCGGGGAAAAGCCGTTCCATTAGCGTTTTCCTCTTGATGCAGACAATCAGAGCAGCTACCATCATAGTGAGGAGAGACACCAGGACGCCCACTGTCACGCTCCTGTTGTCTGCTCGAAAGAAAAAAACAAAAACCATTTTCAGAACATTTCACTCGTTGTTTTGCTGACTGCAGTTTTCTGTAAACTTTCTAGAATGTGGAATGATTTTAGTAAATAATTCACACATTTTCCTCCTTTAACACTTCCTTCCACTCAGGAGCCAACTGCTCTGAGTTAGAACGTTTATATTATTAAAATACAACAAGCGTTCAAAGATTTACAAGCATTTATAGAAGTTGCCACAGTAAAATTAGGAATTAAATTTAGTTGCAACAGCTCCAGGGTTCTCTTAGCATTTTACTAATTATAACACAACTGAGTGATCTGATAGTGTCTTCTGCTAATTTACCTGCGAGTCTGATGGGGCCGCTGTCCACGCTGCCTCCAAAACCCATCTTGTCACAGAAAGGAGGCCCCCAGTGAGCCTCGCAGTGACAGTTCTTGTTGCTGTTGCACACCTGCAGCATAATAAATAAAAAAAAACACACCTTTATCATACAAAGCACGATTCATAAGGCCACCAAAAAGGAACGTTTTTGAACTTTGAATGTAGACCCAATCTGAATTTTTATTCCAAAGTGGTAAAAAATGCCCATCACAACTCTGAGTACTGCAACTGGTTTCAAACACCTCTTTGTTCAAGCTGAAGTAAATCTGCTTAAAGGTAATATTTCAGCAAAACAAGATGGAATAGGTAAACGTTTTGGGTATTTCTGATTGAGACGTGTTTAAATCTTTCATCAAGACATCTGATATGGAAAACAAGGCTGCCCTTTAAACTGTATTTTTTACAGTCTCGCCCTCTCGCCTTCCTGTTGTGCAGAAACGGTAAAGTATTGGAAGATTCCCTGCCTGGGTAATGTGGAACAGGTGAAGGCTTTTCTTTGGAGCAACATCTTGATCTAATCTCTGCATGCAGGGGTGCCCCCCTCTCCTGCAGGAGCCACATCCTTTTGTTTCAACATTACTTAGCGGTTTATAAAAGCGGCCTAACTGGAACTGCACAAGCAAATGCGACCCCCTGATGACTGGCGATGTTTCATCTTAAGAGGCAGTCACAACCGTTTCTTCAATATGTGCCATGAAGGAACGACTAAAACCCGGGCCTGCGGGCCCTGTCCAAGATTTTAATACAGCTAAGCCACATAACTCGTGTCAAACAGGACCACCCATAGATGTTCAGCTTTTAAAATTGAGAAATATTCTGACTCTAAGTCCTAAAACTGTGTCATTGCGTTTCTCCAAACAAAATTTGGCTAACGAATTTTAATTCAGGGTTTATGACAAGAGTGGCAGCATGAGTGTGTGATGAATGGCACCTAGAGTTGAACATAAATGAGATCATTATATCTAATTGATTGAACCTTTCAATGCTCACAGTGATTTATTGCAAGGCGCCACCATTCGTTCCCTAACTACTAGCAAACAACGAACTGAATTTTGAACGTGTTGCGGCTTCGGGAGCGCCTGCGAGAAAGAAACGGGGCGATAACCGGGCTGAGGTTTGTCTGAAATACGGCGGCGGAGCGCCGCACTTACCCCTCGACCGCTGCACTTGGCCGCACACTCGTGCACGTTAAAAACGCTGACGTTCTGGCACTGACGATTCAGACACATCTGAGGCAGACAAAGAAATTACAAATTGACAGTGAGCTCAAAGAACACATCTATAAAAAAATAAACTAAATCCGTTGTGTTTTAAAGGAAGAACAGCCTCATTCAGCTGCGTATTTCTTCTAAATTTAATCTGCTATAAATCAGAATATATTTTGGGGTGCCTCAGAAATACATCTAACCCCATCCTTTAAATGTTATTGTATAGCCCCTTAAAGGCACCACACCCAGATGGAAATGTGAGGATGAACAGCAGCTGGCACACACAGGAATGGAAGGAGGAAGAGGATGGATCTTTCATGTGGGTGGACGTTTATAAAGAAGTAAATTAAAGTAATTGGAGTGAGTAAATCAGTAGTGACCTCTTGCTAAAATTGATGACCACTAGGAGATGCTAAATAGACTGAATAATGGTGAGCGTATTAAGTGTCTGAGCCAGCGCACCAATAAACGTCAATGAGACGATCCTTAACATCTTAGTCATGCCCTTTTTATTTCTTCCCCTTAATTTAAGTAAATCCATTTATACTGTTTTCACACCATGGATGTAAAGAGGAGGTTTAAGAAATGAAAGAATAGAATAGTTGAAGTTATTTGTGTTTACAGATGTGGCCTGAGGACCAGAAGTGAACCTTGAGCCATCGTCATCCAGCTCTGTGTCCTCAAAGGAAAACGACTTCAAATAAATCCTTGAAAACTTGCGTTTTAGTATAAACTCAGAGGCAAGTGGAAAAAAAAATAATAAAGATTTCAGCAAAAGTCTGATTTTTGTTTGTGACTAAATAAGGCCAAAAGTTTTTTTTTTTGGATGTTATGACTGTTTATTTCAAACATGTTAACCTTGTAGACAGTCAATTTAAGGAAAGAAGAGAAAAACAAAAAAATAAAAGGAAAACCTAGATAAAATAAAAAAGTGCACAAGTATTGCTCCACTTTTTGTTTAGCTAAAATGTCAAAAAGGATTGGGAAGAGGTATATACTTATTTAATCTACCCCTTCACCGTAAGTTGTAATTTTTACTTACACTACCTTGCCAAAAGTAATTGCTCACCTGCCTTGACTCACATATGGGTTTAAGTGACATCCCATTCCTAATCCATAGGGTTCAATGTGACGCTGGTCCACCCTTTGCAGCTTGAACAGCTTCACCTCTTCTGGGAAGGCCCTCCACAACGTTTAGGAGTGTGTTTATTGGGATTTTTGACCATTCTTCTAGAAGCGCATTTGTTAGGTCAGATACTGATGTTGGACGAGAAGGCCTGTCTCAGTCTCCGCTCTAATTCATCCCAAAGGTGTTCTATCGGGTTGAGGTCAGGACTCTGTGCAGGCCCGTCAAGTTCATCCACACCATTTCACTTATCGTGGGGCTTCAGGGTACGGATCCCCCACGATAAACGAGGGACTACTGTAAAAGCTTCTCTAATACAGTGCAATGATTACACTTTCATATGTCCTGGTTCTTTAAGTTAAAATTATAATCATACACAATTGTCTTGCAATTGTAATACAAGCTAATAAATATCTTTATCCCATAAAGTACCTTATATTTGCTCTGTAGTGTACCGAATGTAACTTCTTAGGCTTTAGCGCTCACCATTCCATCTCCACACTTAGTCCCCGTCAGAACCAGGCCGGGATCGGGCATGTCATCCCCCAAGTAGACATGTGTACCCCGGCACAGAATCCTTCCGCCTTCTTGCAGGGGTATATTTGTTTCTATGGAAACGGCGTTGGTGCCAATTACTGGGCGGTTTGCTCCTCCTTGACACTGGATTTTGCCACATTTGGCATCTCTGTATACACAGCGAACAAGGACAGGGAAAACAATTCAGCAACAAAGTTCCATGCCACTGTTTTTCTCTTGTTACAACTTCTCTCGCTGCCGCCGCCCAATTAAATAGACAAACTGTGCCATTTTAAGATCAGAGCCATTTCAGTGATGGGACTTGAAGCGTTAGGCTAAATGGCCGCGTATTCCTCAATTAGGGCTGCAGATAATAATCCCATCCATTGCTGAATGTGAGAGCTATTTTTCTAATAGCCAGTCACATTTAAAAGCTTTTTCCACGTGAGAAACATTTTATCTATGGTAGTGCAACAGCTGAATGTATGCTTTGATTTCTATGGGACTCTTACCGTGCTTCACATTTGGCAAACGAGCCTTTTGAATCTTTGCCACAGTTGCCATAAGGGTCCCCTGCTGAGTTGACCCTTTCAAAGCAGATCCCTGGAGCTGGCTTGGCTCCTGCAAATTAAATACAATAAGACACCTTCAAAAGCTCGCAGCTAATTTCTGAGCCGTTTGTCGTTGATGCGAGGACACACCTTTACCCCACAAAGTGATACACTGCTGCTCGTGAGTCTGGCATATGCCGTTATAACAGTAGCCGTCCACGTTGTGGCAGGAGTGGCCATCGTGTAGGTAGACGTTGGCGGGGCAGTGAGGGCTAACGCCGGTGCAAAACTCAGGCAGATCACAGGCGTTACTGGACTCACGGCATGGAGTTCCTGCTGCTTTCAGCTGCACACAAATGCTTAATTAAAATTCAAAGTTCAGTTGAGGACTATTAAACAAATATCATTAAACCAACTGTGTACATGTTACCTGGCAGTCCTGACAGCAGTGTCCATGTGCACAGACAGCGTCTCCTTTCAGGGTGCAGGTAGTAGCATTACAGCAGGGATTCAAGCATTCCTTCAAACACAAAAAGGATTTGAAATAGTAAACCAAAGAAAATGTAAGTAAATGAAAGCTAAAGGAAAAAAAAAAGTAGCTATGCACAAGAAGATCATATTTTCTTTCAGAGAAAGAGCTTAGACTTTATCAGAAGGGAAGCAGCCCTCGCAGAACTGTGCTCTGTAGAGCGGTAGAGGGTGTCTTTGAAACACTGTTTCTATAAGACTAGATTATTTTGTAAAATGTGTCAGATTTGTTAAGGAAAATACATTTGGAGGTTGATCAGCAGAGCTGAGTACTTGGGTTTTGTCCAGGAAAAACTTCTGCCAATGCCAAACAGATTATTCTGCTATTGATTCTTATTTGGAGCTTATTGTTACCTGTGAGCAACCAGTGACAATCTTATAACTTCCCAGTCTGTAACTGAGCTATATCTTTCAAGACAACAATGCCCACAGAATGGGATTTTCTCCTGAATTTGAGAACATAAATGATGGAATGACCAGCCTGCAGTCCTGACCTCAACTCCATGAAACATCTGTGGGATCAACCTGGGCGTGCTGTTCGTTCCAGAGCAACCAGCACAACCACATTGGCTCACGTGACAAATGCTAGTTGTAGAATGGGATACCATCCTGCAGAAGTATGACAAAGATGGTGAGCAGCATGAGGATGATGTGCCAGGCTGTTGTGGCTGTGTATGGTTCTTCCACATGCTACACAGAGACTGCTGATTGCTAAATGAATAAATTGTAAAATTGCCACTATGTCTTGCTTCTTCATCCAATCCAATAAACAAAATAAATGCCAATTAGCAGAGGATTGACAAATGCTGTTGCTCAGCCCACAAATGTATTTGTCTAACAAATGTGGCACCATTCAAGGAGAAATAAACAGGTTTTACAACAGTATACCATTTATTGCCAAGAGTCACTGATACAGCACAAATAAATAAATACATTCCTTACTTTGTATGATTTATTTATTTTTATTATGGAATGAAAAGATAATGGTTTGTAAAGCACTTTTAGAATGGGATGTCAAATTTTAGCGCAGCATAGACAGATAGACAGACTCTTATAGGGTCTGTGCAGAAAGGTGAAACATAAATTCAATGAATTTTTGAGAGTATGAAATATTGCATAAGTTCAAATAGTTCTTAAAGTCTCTAAATATACCAACATACTATACATGTATTTATATTAAGTCACTTACCTTATGCTGATTATGCACAAAGCTTTATCTTATTAGCTAAATATAGTTTTCACATTAATGTTCTTAATTTCACAATAGATATAAAAAGAATACTTCACATTTTTAATTACAATAAAAAATGTCTAATAAGTATTTGTTGTTGTTGTTGGGGTAAAATAAATTTAATTGATTAAAAAAAATAACACTTGAAGACACTCCTGAGTCAATCTTTCTGCAAGGCAGTGAAAAAAGAGCTGTATCTGCAGCACACATCCATAATGTCACATTTCTTTATCACGCCGTGGAGGAACATCTGTTTCATGTTAGCTGTTATCATGATCCATGAACTGAACCAATCAGCAGCTCTCTTCTTTCTGATGCTGATGGAAGACATAATTTAATCAAGTCTCTCTGGATAAGATTCAGCGTGTTGGTGTTTGTGAGACTGCTTGTGCATGTACAGTTAGGATGAAGGATGATTAGCGGTATATTCCCTATTTTATATAGCAGAGTCTCAAAACAATAGATCAGTGAAAGCAATAATGTGTAGAAAAATAGTCTTGAGTGGGCTTTGAGCTTTCCAAGAGACAATGATCCAGTCAAAGTGGACATGAAATGGCTAACAAAAAACAAGGTCAGCAGTTAGGAGTGAATTACAAACGTGGGCTTCTTTAACCCTCAAATGCATGGAGATCATCAACAAGGACTACGCCAGAATTCCAGTGGAGATTAGCAAAAAAAACCTACTGACAAGTATGAGAATGACTATTGTGAGATCAAGTTGATTTAATGGTTACCAAAAAATATTGCAACTAGAGATGCATGATATTGGATTTTTGGCCGATAACCGATACCAATACCAATATTTCCCCCCCTAGACCTTCTTACGAAGACTACATAGCTTTCACTGCTGTGGAACTAAAATGCTACATTATTCTGCATGGTCTTCGGGTGGATGCATTGCTGGTGAGGTTTTGTTTAAGTTTAACATTATCGCTAATATCGGTCGATACCGATACCATGCCGATAATATCGTGCATCCCTAATCATGACTGTTTGTTTTGTGGTGTATTTAGTAGAAATCTAAATAAATGAATAAAAATAGTGTCAAAAGTTACCAGGGGTGGGCGATATGGCTCAAACATAATATTATCTCAGAGCATTCTGACGATAACGATAAATTTAGTGACATAACAAAAAAGAAAGAAACAAAACAAAAATTAGTTATTCATTTGACAAAATTAACACGTTGTTTGCAGTATTATACATATATAAAAAAGGGGGTAATTTTACTGCAATTACTTTATTTAATAAAGTATTCAGTCTCAAAGTATAAAAATTAAAAAGATCCTTCTGTTATTTAGATTGAAAAAGTCTGTACAAAATCTAGAACAGAAAAAAATCCACCACAAAAACTAAAGTGCAGGTGCAGTTCCCAAATAAACTAAATAAAATTATAGCTTAAGATCTGCATAAATATAACATACAAGAAATTATAATAATTTAAATATTGCTGCATGACCCACGTGAGCATAATCCGCTGACCGCTGCGTGGTGGGATTACGTATTTACGCCATGAAATTAGTATAATGAGAGTTTATTTTCCCAGGCAAGTTTTTTTATTTTTTTTTATTTTTTACCAGTATTATTGTGAATGATATGGCCCAGCCCCACAAGTTACTCCAGTGCAGCGTCTTATCCTCGTTTGCCATGTGTTTATATCATTTCCAGTCAGGGGAAGCTTATTGGTCAGTAAAAATTCACTATGAATCAAAATTTGGCATCATTTTGAGCCTAATTGTATGATCTCACACAGAGGCAGGTTGACTGGACCCCCGAGGTTCAGCTCTTTCCCTGTCGCCACTATCGTCGTGAGTATACCATACACCTGAGTGCCATAAGAGTCAGGAGGAAGTAGACGGATGGAGCTGGCAGGGGACATGGCTGACATGATGGGCCTTCCAGAACCCCCTTTCAGGCTGAAAAACCATAAAGGGGACTTTCCCATGGTCCCCAGGGGCCAAAAGAGGCAGAGGAGTCCAGCTGAAAAGAAGTAACTTGTGATTGTAAAGAATGGGATCCAGGTTTTTAATGAGGGCTTTTCTTTTATAACGGTGGAATGGTCTGATCTGGCCTGGTTTGGCATAATGCTGCTCAACCCGCTGAGAGCCTGATTACTGCCGCTGGCTTGAGCGGAAGGGGTTGTGGTAGTTCTTTGTTTTAAAGGACAGAGACACTTTCAGCTCAACCCAAGCTGAACTGACCGGCAAAAATAAAAAATCTAAACAAATCACAGACGACAACTACGCGTTCTCTCATTTAAGCTATTACATGATTCAAACCATCTTCAATCAGAGTAGTTGTCTACTCCTCGTCCCGGCCTCTAATTGTCAGCTGCACCGCAGTATTGTCCTGCATTGGAAGAGCGAGCAACATG
The DNA here is from genome assembly GCA_031762415.1 of Simpsonichthys santanae. NCBI lineage: Eukaryota > Metazoa > Chordata > Actinopteri > Cyprinodontiformes > Rivulidae > Simpsonichthys > Simpsonichthys santanae. The sequence goes on from JARVLU010000489.1 coordinate 20,513,035, forward strand.
TGAAACCATTACACATGTGCATGTCAATGGGGATTCACTTGAATAATTCACCAGCTGAGGGTGAAACCGTCAGCTGTGTTTCCTTTCAGTGACTTTTATTAGTCAGACAAGGCTACTCCTAAACACCTCTTCAGCTCTCGGACTGAATAAAATCCCTCTTGCATCTTTAACTCAACTTTTGTAGAAGGTGTTTGAATTTAAAAAAAGCTTTTCTTGTTAGATTTTTAAAGGGATGGTTTAGATCTTTTGAATTATGTTTCTGTGGATAAGTTATGAAGAGGTAAAAATAAAATAGAGCTTGTATGAATCGCTAAAATTTTTCATTCGAGCGACACATTTCCTATGTCCTTGTGCAGGGGTACAGGTAGTCCTCGACTTACGACGGAGATCCGTACTCACGCGGCGTCGTAAACCTAATTTGACGTAAGAGGAAAATACGTAAATACATGTGACGTACCTGTTTTACCAAGCGCGTAAACCTGATTTTCGACGTTAAGTCCATGGTGATGGCCTTCCTTTTCCTCGATGCACTGCCATCAGAAGAGTTCTCCTTGCGTTTGGGAGTCATAATGAAGGGCTAATGGCCTACTGGGATGCTAGTGACGCCGTCCTCCTCCGTAGAAGTACCTGTACAGTACTGTATTCTTCCGCCTCTGCGCCACGACGTTTAACGTCGTAAAACCGTTGTAAAACCGACGTAACAGCGTAACGTGAATAAGGGAGATGCGTCGTAACCTCGAAACGTTGTAAGACGAGACCGTCGTAACCCGAGGACTGCCTGTATAAGCGGTTTCTGTTTGTCCGAGACAACCTATTTTTGTCTCGGACAACCGTCTCGCCTTGAGGCTGTCCTGTGGACAAGAAGTGAAACAGACATGAACTAAAGTTCTCATCGCCGCAACGGATGTCTGTCATGTTCAAAAATGCAAAGGGAAGAAAAAATGTGTTTTGTTGTGATCTTTTTAAAACCAGTCTAATGATGATACTGGGATTAAACTGAAGCTGCTTTTAACAAATAAACAAAATCAGAGCCGCAGTTTGGCCCAACCCCCAACAGAGAAGGGCGGGTCGTGCTGTCCGATACATTCACAGCAGCGGTTAATTTGAGCCGGATCTTGCCGGAACAAGATCCGGGAACTCCCTTATTTTCATCGTCCATAAAAGTCCAAAGTCATTGTGCATTTTTATTTTGATTATTTAATTAAAAAACAACAAGAGGACCATGTCTGTGGTGTGGATGTTACTGCTGCAGCAGGCGCAGCAGCTCGCACACACGTTCCTGCCAGCAGAGACGCTGATCTCATATCCTGCAGGGATGAAGCGTCTTCATCCACCTTCAGCTGCGTCTCAGGAACCAAAGCAGCGCAAACAAACATTTTAACGGCACAAACCAGCACAAACATAGCACTAACCGCTCATTGTATTTACTAGGATTTTTGACGTGGGCGCAGGGTGTCAGCTTCACCTCGATCAGCTGCGCGCCCTGCAGACAGTGTACGTTTTACGCACAGGAGTGTCTCCAGACAGCTCTGCAGAGTGCGCACAACTGCCAATGTGTCAGAACGCCAGTAAAAAAAAAAAAAAATATGAGTGAAATGTTTGATGTGTATTATTCACGTTGCACGTTTCAAAATTGGTCAAAATAACAGGATCAAAATGTTAAAATACAGTCCAATTTATTATCTAAAATAAATGGATGGATGATTGTCCTTAGCTGGACAACAGAGAATTGAAGGAGTGGTAATCCAGATTGGAGCAAAACAACGTGCAGGACTGAATTCAGCTAAGAGTTAGGGTTGGACATTAAAGTTTGTGTGTGTGTGTGTGTGTGTGTGTGTGTGTGTGTGTGTGTGTGTGTGTGTGTGTGTGTGTGTGT